>CM059199.1:2481540-2835773 GCA_030323885.1 Branchipolynoe longqiensis
GGGAGGTGCACTGAGCTGCTCAAGGATTGTCACCCTTCCCTTCCTCACGCCCTGCCCGCTACACCCACATTTCGATAATCTCAACTCTATCAGAATGCTAACCGAGAGAGAGGGAGAGAGAGGGAGAGAGGGGGAGAGAGGGGGAGAGAGAGGGGGAGGGAGGGAGAGAGGGGGAGATATGGGGAGACGGAGAGAGGGAGAGAAGATTTGTTTGTTGTTTGTTGTTGTTTTACGTACTAGCAACATGTGATCATTTCAGCATAGGTACCGACTTATGACTGCACACACTCATTGCGAATTTATAATGCTGCCCCGATGGAAGATCACACCATCCAGCACCATGACCCAATATCCCAACTCAATCAGATTATATTGATACTGAGCTACCCCGTCCTTGTCCTATCCTAGTAAAGCCGAGCGCCAAGCTAGTTAGCGACAAGTATAAATTTGGTAATGCTAGGTACACACCTACCGTTTTTTCCGCACCCACCTACCGTATACGATCTAAAACTCCCCAAAAGTCGTGAGGTGTGCACTCCCCTAGCACACCTACCGATTGCGATTCGCGACTTAAAACTCAATTTTAGGGGTAAAAGTGCTTCCTTACGATTGCGATTCACGAGTCGAAAAATGAATCGGGACGTTTTCAGTTTTAAGCGGGTCGGGTCACGAGTTTTAGTGCGCGAGTCATAAACGGTAGGTATGTACCTAGCATAAGTCATTGGTTTGACTCGGACCCGGTTTTTTTAACTCCCGACCTTCCACACTGGATGTCTTCACTCTAGTGATTCGCCCCCCCCCCCCCACCCCCCCCCCCCACATCCGGTAAGATACAGAGAGAAAGAGAGAGAAACAGAAAGAGAGAAAGAAACAGATAGAAAGGGAGCGAGAGAGGTTGGTTGTCTTGTATCCAATGTCATATCATGAGAGACAGGGAGAGGGAGAAAGAGGGAGAGAGAGAGGGGAAGACAGTGAGAGAGAAAGAGAGTACGATGAGCATCAACCACTACTGCCGTTAATTCAGCAAGATCATGCCAGAAATATCATTAATCAGATGGAAGGGGGTCAGCTTCACCAACCAACCAACCAACCAACCGTCTTTTAACGGCAAATCCTTGGTAAACCAGGGTCAGCTGGGTGGTGCCATTGAAATGCATACGTTCTCACCTCGCGCATTCAGAGTCCGTCTGCAGGGGTCGCCTCCAGTTAACTCTAACCTCACACACACACACAGTGATGACGCACAGGCACCCGGTGACTGATCCCAGTCACGTGACCCGGGCAGCGTGGTCACGTGTCCGGCGTCCCTTTTGTTGTTCTTGACCAATCAATAGCCGGCGCGGTTAAGACAATCGGGGTCCATCTTAGCTAGCACTTGTTAAGTGGGGCTAAGTGCGTCATCCGTTGGATTAATAGCGTTGCCAATCCACCCACTGTGAAATTACAACTAAACTCGTTCCGCTCCAGTGGTTCTGGGCGTACTCGGCAACAAAAGCGTGGAGACGCCACCATTTGCATACATGAATAACGCTGGGGTGAGTGATATATGGGGGCTTTTAGATTTGACAGCAATCATTTCAATTTCATCGAATTAGGCACTGGGTTTTAAGTAAATTTGCTGCGTAGTCTCTTTGGGAAATTCTTGTCTTGAGCGTCGGGGTTCGTGTTGTTATATGGACAGCGTTCCTTTCTGGGACCTGCTGCCATATTTGACTGTGACAAAGTATTGTCAAGCTGGGAAGAGAAGGGTAAAGCCTCGAAGACCCAAGCAGCTCCTGGGTCAACTTAAGAAGCTCTTGAGACTATTGAGCATATATTTGCACTGTAAGTCTCGCATTCGTTACAGTACTGAGGGACACGGTCCGATTTAAACATAAGGGGAAGAATAGTCAATTTCAAAGACACTTCAAACCTTTTAATCTGTGTTGTACATTAAAGCTGCATTGTCTGATGAAACATCAAATTCTCAAAACCAAAACAATCATCTTGATTATATTCTACATATCTAAGTTAGATGGTGATGCACTTAATAAATAGTTGTTGCCACATAGAAGGGAATACTGCATCAATTTAGCAGAACCTGTTTATGGTGTCAGAGTTATGGCATCCATGCCAAAAACTAATTTGAAAGGTTTCCCCTTCAAATATCTCAACAAATTAGCAATTTTAAATAAAGGTTACTTCAAACTAAATGAAGTAGGGTAAATAATAAAAATCAATTCAATATATTTATCTTTGAAAATGGCAGAAAATTGAAACCATCGGACTATGCAACTTTAAAAAAAAAATGTGATCATGTCTGAATACTAAGCTATCTATGTCTACTACATTTTGATTTACAGGGAGAAACGCTCACTGAGTGGTTTCTACTAGCCTGGTCCCTTGGCCTTTGTTTCCAGAGAGGTCAGCACTGGGATTGTTTTAGCAACCAGGATGGGAACTGCAACCCGACTATATCCCGCCCCCCCCCCCCCCTCCGAAGTTGAATTAATTCTGTGGATTTAATAAACAAACACATCACTATAAAAAGGTTCTATATGAGAAAGTGACCGAATTGGTGTTATGGATGTAAAACTGTTCTATCTACAAAAGGCTATCACGCAGTTACACAACTGTTTCTCAACCGGTATTTTCCACTGAGATATATTAAAAATAATATTGTTCTATCTGCTTTGCTATCATGCAGTTACACAGCTTCAGTCCTCATTATCTCGAACGCACCATTTTGTCAGATAGAACCTTTTTATAGTAAGGTCACCACATTTGTGCTTTTGGGGTTTCCTTGTGCACTTATTAAGCGTTTTGTTGTTGTTTTTGGGGAGTTTTCAGTCGCATTGGTGCGCTGAAGGCTGCAAATCTGGCATATGGCTGAGAAATTGAGAAAGCACCCCCCCCTCCCCTACCCCCCACCCACCCCCACCCCGCCAGGTCCATAGACACAAACCTTGAAGTGAGAGCCACCAGCTGCATGTACAGTAGCCCAGCTGTTTCTGAACCTCACCCACACACTCGCCTCCCCATTATCGCCCACTCGGCTAAATGAGGTACCAGGACAATGAAATGAAACGAGATCACATACAATAAACCGTCGGTTTAACCCTGCGACTTCAGACAACCAGCAGTATGGAGTTGTCTTTCTAGTAAAGAGTATTCCTTACACGCGGTATGCGGCATGCAAATGCGGCATGCAAACGGGTTGATTCCTTTCACCCACACCCACACCCACACATAGTGTCAGGTTTCTCATAACTGTTTTCTATGGCAAAGGCACCAGCATTCGCATCCGCATGCTGCACCGATGGCTACATGGACCGATTCAGTTGCCGCATTTGCATTCGCATTCGGAGGCATGGAATCACCCCCATTCACTTAGATGCTTTTCCATTTTTTGTTGCATTCGCATTCGCATGCCGCATACCACGTGTAAGGAATGTAGCCTTAAGACTAAGACTAGTAAGTTGAAGTATCACTGTCATCTTATCTGTGGGGGAATGGTTAGAATGTGTGATTTTCTTTCTAGGTCAGACTCCTAATCTGAAGGTTAATCGTTTGATTCTCCATCCTTTCACCTCTGCCAACTTGGATTTCCACCAATGTTGTATGGCGTTGTTGAAGGCGCGTTGCTCTCATACCATATCTATGTGGTGTGGAGGTTAAAAATCCCTTGGGTAGGTAAAAGTGTAGGCAGAGGCTTTCTATCGTCAAACTGTCTAATGGTGAAACCAAATCTATTAAGACTTACCCATGATACTCACTAATGAATATTGGAGGTAAAAAAAAAGACAGCATTATATAAATATATGCGCTATAAATAGATTAATATTTCATAGTCCGATCGCTTTGGGTTAGCCCCATATAGTTTTTTTTAATGAATATCCTATATATTGGTCAAAATCCTCTACTGGTTCTTTGTTACGGAATGCTCTAAAAATATATAAATATATTATATTGCTCATTATAATTGAATCTATTACATACACAGACTGCTTTCATTACTTGACTGCCGTTCTCCACATTTCATGAAAGCTGCCTGCAAAAGTGTTGAAGTGCTGCTGGCTTTTGCAAGTTACCAGCGGCACTCTCTCGGGGAGCAAATAGAGGTCTCACACTGGCAAGAACATGTCCAGACAGACGCAAAACTATTTGTCCCTGCAGTGGCTGGTCGGAAGATGTTGGGAGTTCCATACATCAACCGCCCTTGGTGCTGCCACAGTGGCATGGTTTTCTGTTTAGGGTTTGCGCCCATAGCCTTCGGTTCTGTCAAGAACCTGTACCACAAGGCAGTGGTTTACAGCTCTGCAGGGCAGGGCCATCAAACTCCCTGAGGTATTGCAATACCTGCATACCCGGATTGTTTTTGCGTAATATATAATGTATATTATACATGTATATCAAATATACTACAGTATATATATACTACAGTATATATATAGTAAGTGTAGTGTAGTATATACTATATACTATACTATATATGGTATAAATAGTAGATTGATCGCTTTAATATTATGTGCTTTAACATGAAGTAATTGTTAATCTACAAAGTACAATAATATATTTGAGCTGAACTGAAAATGGCCAAATTAATTCAAATTTTCACACCAAAATGCAGGGAGTGGGTTTAAAAAAATCCATTTTCGAATATATCAGCACATCACCAAATTACATTTAATGAGTGCGTCCCTTTGACTAAATCCACCTGAGCGTTTTGCTTTCGATGACAACACGTGAGATTGTGCAGCTTTAACTAGCTAATATATGTAATAACAGTAACAGGTTGTAAACTTGTACAAACACTACACACAGGGACTAGGGAGGCCTGTTTCTAGAACTACTGTGCCTCAATCTTTAGACAATACAATACTGGAACGGTGATGTCCATCAGCAGGTGATTCATTGCTTACTGACTACACTGCACGCTAAGAATTAAATCTTAATTAGCTCAAGGCACAGATTATTCCTCTACGTAACAAATGGCATACTTGTGGAACCCTCTGATCTCATCACTCTCGGGTGGTCTATATATCTATATATGTAAATATACACACACATATACATATATATACACACACACATATATATATATATATATATATATATATATATAAATATATATATATATATGAAAGGTTCAGGCGCAAAACCACGTAAACGTCAATCCAAAAATGGAGGTAGACATTGAAATCAATCCTACAACAAGTTTATTCTTTAATATTCCTATTTTTTTGTTCACTGCTTCGTACCCATATGATCATATGAAAAGTGGAATTAATGACAATTGAGATTATTTTCATGTAAAAGTATTTGGATTGGCGCTTACATGGACTTGTGCCTGAACTCTTCATAATATATATACACACATTATATATAGAAATATATTAATTAAATATATATACTCTAGTATGTATATGTATCTAGAGAGAAAGAGAGAGAGAGACATTATATATAGCCAAATATATATATACTCTATGCACAAATATATACTCTAGCATTCTTAAAGTCTCACTTGCTCTGATCTGATCTCTCTTGTGATATATATATATATATATAGAGAGAGAGAGAGAAATAGAGAGACATTATAACATTATATATATAGACATATACTATAGACATATATCTACATATATATATATATATATATATATATATATATATATGTACACACTAGCACTGTAGCAGCCTTAAAGTCTCACCCACTCCCCGTATTTCTCAAAACGTCTGTTAAGGAAACAAATTCATTAGATATGCATTAGTTAGTTTTTCTGTTCTTGTTGGTGACCTTAGAATCTAACTGGATTCGATGTAACGCTACCACTACCTCCAACTCCTCCCCAGCACCCACATTCCCCTCTCCCTCCCCCGTCCCCCTCTCCACCCATTCCCCTTCCTTCCCCATCTCCCCGCCCTCCCTTCCTTCCCCACCCCTCCCCTCTCTCCTTCCCCCCTCCCCTTTCCCATTCCCCCTCCCCTCCCCCTCCCTCTCACTCCCCCGTCCCCCTCTCCACCCATTCCCCCTCCTCCCCATTCTCCCCGCCACTCCCCTCCTTTCCCACCCCTCCCCTCTCTCCTTCCCCCATCCCCTCTCCGCTTCCTCATCGTCCCCTCCTTATCCACCCCCCGCTCCTCCTTCCCCCTCCCCCATCCCTTCACTTCTTCCTTCCCTACACCCTCCCCCTCGCTCCTCCCCTTCCTCCCCCACCCCACCCAACCTCCCCTTCTTCCACACCCCCTCTCTCCCACTCGCCTCCAGCCCCAGCTTCCCATCCAATCCATCCACACAACCAGCGGACAGCGGGCGTCGGCGAGGAAACAAAAAAAAGCGACTCTACAACAAGACAGTCGAAAAGAAATGAAATAGGCGAAGTTGTGATTGTGTTGTACAACGAACGAGCTATTGATTTAGATCAAAATCTCTTCTCAGGAGGAAATGTAAAAATACAATCCCATCAGTCGTGTAATTTACGCACCGACCAATCACAGTAGGGGACCCTACACGCACAGCAGCAACACCAACACCCACCAAAACCACCAACAACAAAACAACAACAATACCAACAAAACACCCCAGACCTGCCATCGCATCAATCACCCTGCCCAATAAACACAGTCTTAGTAGGCTTAGGCCTTCCCTTGCTTCCCAGCACCCCCCCCCCCCCACCCCCCCACTGTAAGTGCACGATATATAGGGTGGGGAAATAGAGTGGTTGGCTGCGTAGGTCGTTAGTCGCTAAGGTACCTGGCGGCACCAAGCCTGGAATGCGCTAGTGGCGCCCCCTGGCAGTCATCATTAACAAACAGGCCACGCGCCATTGGCTGCCCGGGTGTCACATGGTACGGGCGCGGGCATAGCGGGACTTGACTCGCTATGAAATGAAGACATCCAGCACCAAGGAACACTCATTAATCAGACCAGCAAGCATTGGTGTTGCTTTTTTGTTTTCCTCTCTTTTTGGGGTGGGGTGGGGTGGGAGGGGAGGGGGGTGGGGTGGGAGTCCTGTTTATTCAAAGTTGTAGCAAACCTTTAAAACCATCATGAAATCGGGCTGAATGAAATCTGCTGTGCCAATCCACCCACTCCTACACTCGCTCTCCACCCCCCCCCCCCCCCCCACCACCGTATTAAATGAAGCGGAGGTGATATGGCAACTTTGTGATGAGATGTTCCACGCTACTTCATTTAATATCTACAACACGTCCAAATACAGGGATGAAAGATGCCTGCAATTTCTTCGATTTCAGTGATTGATGATATTCACTGGTGAACGATCACAAAATGTCAATATACTATATATATATGTGCTCTATAATCTATTATGGGAATATAAACAAGGACATTATCACTTATCAGTTCTCTCTATATTAGTACCTACTGTACTACTGTCATAGGACTTAGTTATTACCTACTGTACTACTCCCTATGGGTTTAGTTCCTGCCTCTGCCACTAGGGTGCCACCTGTGAGTGGCTCCGGGTCACCCGGATACCAACTGCATCTGGTCACTACCGCTGCCAGGCCTGCTCATATATGTATAATATTAGTCAGAATCCTGTCCTTATATGACCTTAGATGTTGCTAGGAGAGGAGAGGAGGTGGCGAGGAGAGGAGAGCAGGGCAGGGCAGGGCAGGGCAGGGCAGGGCTGGGCAGAGCAGAGCAGAGCAGAGCAGGGCAGGGCAGGGCAGGGCAGGGGAGAGCAGGACAGAGCAGGGCAGAGCAGAGCAGGGCAGGGCAGGGCAAAGCAGAGCAGGGAAGAGCAGAGCAGAGCAAAGCAGAGCAGGGGAGAGCAGGGCAGAGCAGAGCAGGGAAGAGCAGAGCAGAGCAGAGCAGGGCAAAGCAGAGCAGAGCAGAGCAGGGCAAAGCAGAGCAGGGCAAAGCAGAGCAGAGCAGGCAGGGCAAAGCAGAGCAGGGAAGAGCAGAGCAGAGCAAGAGCAAGCAGAGCAGAGCAGAGCAGGGCGGCAGAGCGGGCAGGGCAGGCAGGGCACGCAGAGCAGAGCAGAGCAGAGGGGAGACGGAAGGGAAGGGGGGAGAGAGAAGCAGAAGGGAGGAGAGGGGAGGGGAAGGGAGAGGAAGTGGGGAGCAGAGAAGTGGGGAGAGAAGGGGAGTAGAGGAGAGCAGTTGGGGGGGGGGGGGTTCGAGTGTGGAGAGAGGGGGAGAGGATACTTATATAGCCGGCCATTGTAGCGGGAGTGGGTGGAGGGAACAGGCTGCGAGAAGGGAAGAATATAACATGAATGAGAGAGTGGGGGAGGGGAGAGGACGGGAGGGTAGGGTAAAGAGCTAAACTACCCCCATCCACCACGATCCTGGCAACACATACTCACATACACTGACTGACTCTTGGGTGGTTCATAACCATGACGGTTACATGCTGCAGCTCTGCAGCAATATAGAAGAGCATCGATAAATCGGTCCGTTCTTCGGAATGAAGATTTATCTTCAAGTGGGGCGGTTGTAGAAATGGGGGGTACTTTACAACAATAATGACGAGTCGTTGGAGCGGTACCAGATCACAAGTCTGATTGTAGCTGTGCACTTGCATCGACTAACCGATGGTTCAGGAGGAAGGGACGGGAAAAGGTGGGATCTGGAGGCAAGAACAAAGTGAAACATTGAAAAAGGAACATGGCACCACCCAAGCAAACAACTCCCTTGATCAGGGGGAGAAGTAAGCCTGGGAGACAAAAAAAGAAAAGGGTAGTATAGAGGACATTCTCCTACTAGGGACCTCCCTCTCACTCCCCCGATCCTGAAACAACAGCCATGTCTCCTTGCCCTATGGTGACCAGTCGTCGAGCCGGAGACACGGACAAAGTCAGAGTTAGAAAGTGAAATGCCAGCCTGCTCTGCCCTTTCAGACATTATCAAGGAGGAGCGGGGCCAGCGGAGAGGAGATAGAAGAGGTGTGGACGAGGTGCGGTCCGGACAGCAAGTGAAACCCATACACTCGGGAGCAGTAACTTCTATAGCTAAGCGGCGTGCCGGGGCCTGGAACCCGGGGAGCCCGGGAAGCAGGCAGCCGGTGACGAGTCAACACCCGTGACCCGCGCACCTGTTGAAATCAGCAATAACCTGACCTTACAAGGGTTATATGGCCATAAATGTCACACGCAGCGCCATTACAATCATTGACCTCTAAGCGCTATTGCCACTCGCCTCGTTTCTCAGCTACTGCAGGATAGCCCCCCCCCCCCACACACACACACACAGACACTCTCCCCACCACCCTACTACCACTCACAACAGTGGCTGACTGTTTGCTACTGCTTCGGTGATTCCTCATACAACTTTTTTGTCCACAGAATTTTGCAGTAAGACGTTCTATTCATTTGCCTCAGTATTCCCTTCTGTGTGGCGACAAATGTGGAATAAGTGTACCAGTATCTAAGTTAGATATGTAGAAATAAATCTAGATAATTGATTTGGTTTTGAAAATTTGATGTTTTCTTCGGACTATGCAGCTTTAAATTCTACCTTTATTTACGGATGACCCCCAATAGCCGATGTCTACTTTTTGTGCTGGGGTGTTGTTAAATAAACAAACAAATAAAATTATGAGTAACTAGTGAAAGCGACAACGTAATCACTCCAACTATATACAGCAGTTACACCGCTAAGAGTAAGTGCTGCCCCCTACATGTTATAATAATAATAACAATGAGATAATACATTAATCATAATTCATCCCGTTATAATCGCATAATCCATTGTAAAACATATTATGTAGGTATACTCGAAATTATCTTTATATATATTTTGCTTGCTAATAAGTAATCACTGAAAAATATAAATTTAATATATATATATTATTACATATATATATATATATATATAACTTGAATATGTATAGTTTTCAATAATCATTTCGCTATGGTGGGAAGCTAAAAATAGCAATGAAAACAGGTTACAATCCTTGAGTGAGTGAGTGAGTGAGTGAGTGAGTGAGTGAGGCATAGTCAGTTTTAGGAAAATTGCATTTCGCTTCAATTCTAATACTAAACAGGTTCTATGTATAGGGGCTAATATATCTAATTTCTATATTTATGGCAAAATTTAATAGATTATTATATATATTTTCTATATATATGCCAACATTTAATATATGGTGTATAAGAATTATACGAGTATAATAACCCGGAATATCCCTCCTCTCCCTCATCAGTCACTTGGTCACCGAGCTGGCGGGAGCACCACTCACGAAATCACCCCCCCCCCCCATATAGATATATAGGACTAATAAATTATATCCATATAATTCGTATACATGTATTTATATAATTTCTGTTATAGTCAGCTAGTAAAAATAGGCTGACTAAATGATTAATTGCGCTCTGAAAAATTGCCAAATCTCATAGTTACATAGTCCGATGGTTTTGAATTTCTGTATTTTTTCTGAGAGAAATACATTAGATCGATCACTAGTATCTACTTTACATTAGTTCAAAGTTACCTTTATTTTAAATGGTACACCTTTGAGATATTTTGAGTGCAAACAAGGAGAATTAGTTTTAGCAAGCTTACCAAAACTCTGACACCATAGACTTCTGCAGTAACAGGTTCTGTTAAATTGACTCAGTATTGCCTTCTACGCAGAAACAAATGCTTAATAAGTGCATCCGTATCTAAGTTAGAAGCAAATGCTTAATAAGTGCATCAGTATCTAAGTTACAAATGTAAAATTTAATCTAGATAATTGGTTTGGTTTTGAAAATTTGATATTTCATCGGACTATGCAGCTTTAATATACACATGGTAAATGTGAGAAGAAAGTCGAAATTTAATATATACATTAATAATTATATATATATATACAGTAAACCCTCTCTAAATCGACCGACCATGGGACCGACTTTAAGTGGTCCATTTAGGGAGGTCGTCGGTTTAGTGAGTTAGAATATCCTTACAATGGTATTGTTGGGACCCAAATAAAGCGATCGATATAGGGGAGTGGTCGATCTGTGGAGGGGTAGGTATAGACAGGTTTTACTGCATATCCATATATCCATATATATATAACATATTACCATTCATCACATAGCAATTCCTGCTCTTCTCCCTATGTATGTTGACTACCTCCCGATGCGTGTGAAACCGAGGCTTGCCAGTAAGCCGTTCTGTCGGGCCCCCAAACACCCCTTCCTCTTTCCATAGACACCTGAAAGGCTACTCCCCCCACCCCCTCCCCACACACACTCCCACATGCTCTCCCTCCACCACCACTACTACACCCCAGCACCTCAGTACACCCCTCCCATCCCCCTCCCACCCTCCACACAAACCCTCTCCCTCCACCACCACCGGGTGTGGTGGCCGAATCGGTAGAGCGCGGTTCCCGGTTGAGTCAAACGAATGACTTATAAAATGTATACGTGTCGCTTCCGAGCCTGGCGGTTGGCATTAAGAGGATAGGGCAAAGGTTGGTTAGCTCAGGGTTAAGATAATGTGACTGAGTGATATATCAGGTCATGGTGCTGGTGGCCTGGTTTCTCAAGCGAACATCACTATTATTAAGTCACCATGCGTGCGCACTGTCCTGATATGACCTTAGATGTTTGTTTCGTTTGTTTCTTGTTTTATGTCCTAGCAACATCTAAGGGCATATCAGGACGGGTACTGACTTGTGACAGTGCGCACTCATGACAACTTTGATAGTGCTGCCCACTGGGAAATCAGGCCACCAGCACCATGACCTGATATCCCACTCAATCACATTATCCTGACACTGAGCTCACCAGTCATTGCCCTATCCTATGAATGCAGAGCGGCAGGCTAGGAAGCGACAAGTATCAATTTTTAAGTCACTGGTTTGACTCGACCAGGGTTCGCACCCACGATCCCAAGCTCTACCTACCAACATGGGAGACGGACTCCAAATCATTCGGGCATCCTTTCTGGTTTCTTAACCAACCAACCACAAGTCCGTACCCATCCTGATATGACCTTAGATGTTGTCAGGACTTAAAACTCCAACAAGCAAGCAAGCAAGCAACCCTCCACCAGGCACCACCTCATTCCCCCCCCCCCCCACCTGCCCCACTGCAAAGCGGGAAATAACAAACATAAAAAGCGCTCCGGCCAAAGTGACCTTGATTGGTTGTGCTTAGCCGCATGTTGACAGGGTCCATCGCCACGCTCCTTTTTGGGCGTTTAACTCCTGCTTTTCATTGGGCAATTGTGCTATATAGAAACATTATTTTAATATTATTAACGGAGTGCCAGTCATGTCTCGCCCACCGAACGCTACTATTACCCAAACTGCTGACGGCAGCGGCCTGGACGACATGGGTTTGCATGCAGGGAGGCAAACCCCCCAAGAGCACCACTGATACACTGAGCTGGCACGAGCACCACTATCGCTATCACTCCCCCCCCCCCCCCCCTCCACTGTAAAGGAATAAAACAAAAACACCATAAAAAGTGCATCGGCCAAAGTGACCATGATCGGTTGTACTTAGTCACATGTCGACAGGGTCCATCGCCCCGCTCCTTTTTGGGCGTTTAACTCTTGCTTTTCATTGGGCAATTGTGCTATATAGAAACATTATTTTAATATTATTAACGGAGTGCCGGTCGTGTCTCCCCCACCGAACGCTACTATTACCCAAACTGCTGATGGCAGCAGCCTGGGCGACTTGGGTTTGCATGCAGGGAGGCAAACCCACCGTGAGCAGCCACCGAACTGGCGCGAGCACCACTATCGCTATCACTCCCCCCCCCCCCCCCCCCCCAATCACGGAATTTTTATTAAAAAAACATAAAAAGCGAATATGCCAAAGTGACCTTGACCGGTTGTGCTTAGTCACATGTCGACAGGGTCCATCGCGGTGCTCCTTTTCGGGCGGTTAACTCCTTCTTTTCATTGGGCAATTGTTATTATTGTTAATGCCGCCGTGCTGGCCGTAAAAGGCGCCCCCTGGCGGGCTGGGCGCGCGGCGTTACGAGGCCGTAAAGGGGCGCCTTACACCCTCACCTGTCGTAAAGAGCCTGCGGGGTGTAGGCGATGGGTGGTGGGTGGTGGGGTGTGGTGGGTGGTGGGTGGTGGGGTGTGGTGGTTACAGTCAGTAGACTACACACACACCAGGGTGTGGGCTAGATGTACATGTAACTTATACATTATAAGGCACCAGTGGATACACTTGATTTCCTCTTATAGGGTAAAGGGATTCCACACCTTTTTCTAACCCACAAGACTTATCTCGATTTATCATATATATGTTGTATAAGGCATTATACGAGTATAATAAGCCCGGAAGCTTCCATCTGCTCCCCTGCCCTATCTACTCCCCCAGTCATCGACTGGAGGAGCCTGCTTGACCTAGAAACTTCCATCCTACTCACACTCAGATCCGTTGGGGGGCGCCACGCGTCTGTGCACGCACCACTAACCCCCCCCCCCCGCCCCCCCTCACATACACTCACTGTACCGCCGGATTTTTCTATATAAATGAAGGCATGAATATTTGGAAAACCATAGCAAATAAAGCTTACTCCATGGTGAAGTACACTAGATTATTTATATCGATCAATCTATAATATATTTGACCTAAATATGGCATAGACTTGCAGCTACATAGTTCACTGGAAGCATGAATATTTGGAAACCATAGCAAATATAGGTTACTTCATGGTGAAGTACACTAGATTATTTATAGCGATCAATCTATAATATAGTTGACCTAAATATGGCATAGACTTGCAGCTAGATAGCTCACTGGAAGCATGAATATTTGGAAAACCATAGCAAATATAGGTTACTTCATGGTGAAGTACACTAGATTATTTATAGCGATCAATCTATAATATAGTTGACCTAAATATGGCATAGACTTGCAGCTAGATAGCTCACTGGAAGCATGAATATTTGGAAAACCACAGCAAATAAAGATTACTTCATCTTGAAGTACACTAGACGGGATGGCCGAATGAGTTAGAGCGTCCGTCTCCCGTGCTGGTAGATCGTGGGTTCGAGTCCCGGTCGAGTCAAACCAATGACTTTAAAATTGATACTTGTCGCTTCCTATCCAGGGCTTTCGGCATTATTAGGATAGGGCAAGGACTGGTGTGCTCAGTGTCAGGATAATTTGACTGAGTGGGATACCAGGTCATGGTGCCGGCGGCCTGGTTTCCCAGTGGGACAGCACTATAAAGTCGCCATGAGTGCCCACTGTCACAAGTCCGTACCCGTCCTGATATGACCTTAGATGTTGCTAGGATGTAAAACAACAAACAAACAAACAAACACTAGATTATGTATAGCGATCAATCTATAATATATTTGACCTAAATATGGCATAGACTTGCAGCTACATAGTTCATGGGAAGCATGAATATTTGGAAACCATAGCAAATAAAGGGTACTTCATGGTGAAGTACACTAGATTATTCATAGCGATCAATCTATAATATATTTGACCTAAATATGGCATAGACTTGCAGCTACATAGTTCACTGGAAGCATGAATATTTGGAAAAACCAAGACACTTCCAGATTTGCTTCTACATATCTAGTTTAATTTAAATGCTGGTGGATTTCTTAATCAGTTATTATTGCATACAAGGGTTAACACATCAATTTAACAGAACATATTCCAAATGAAGCATACAGTTGGCATCATTTTGATGTATACTCCAACAGTAAATTTGCATAGTACCACTTCAAAATATCGTCAATGTTCGCCCTTCATAGTATAAGGTACGCCAACCTAAGGATAGCTGAATTATAATTATCTATTGTTTGGTTTGGTTTTTTTTTTTTGTTGTTGTGATTGAATGACGGTGCCCTTTCAGATTATTTTGCAATGGTGTCGCAGTTTGTACCTTAATAATAACAGTGCTCTCTCTCAACCCCAATTGGAGTGGGTGGGGATATTGTTTGCTAATACCCCTGTCACACTACGACGTAACGAGCCAACGTGAGCCTAACGTGGTCATTTTTCGTCATTACGTTGGGTTACGTCATGATGACGTCAGAATGACGTCGAGCTACGTCACATTACGTCGTGTTACATCGAGTTACGTCGAGGTTTTGGACATGTTCAAAAATTTTGACGTAGCTCGAACGTAAGGGTTTACATTCGCCGTACGTTCTGTTCACGTTCAGTGAACGTCAATGACGTTAAACGGACATTTTTCCAACGCTGCTCACTACGTTCAACTACGTTCCACTATGTTGACCCACATTAAACCGAGTGCAAATGCCCACGTGGCGTAATGGGAACGTCAGGAGAACGTCAGGAGAACGTCAGAAGAACGTCAGGAGAACGTGCATTCAACGTACGTTCAACGTCTCATGACATAGGTAACGTCACGTAACGTTCTTCTGGCGATGGAATAACGTTCATAAGGTTCCGTGAGCGTAATGACGTTGTCCTCTCTCGTTGAATGACGGTATTACTACGCTTTACCGACGTTACGCTCTCGTCCACTACGCTGCATCCACGTTCAACTTGTGCTCAAATTTGCATACTACGCCCAGAAGTTCAACGTTCTTCACGTTCTCCCTACGCTGACGTCATTACGTCGTAGTGTGACAGGGCCATAACATTAAACTACAATTAGCAGTGGATGTGCTGCGGAATATGTTAACCAGCTTTAGGCACACTGGCAAAGAGGAGCCAACACTCTTTGAATAGCAACACATTTAATGGTAGTGTAGTAGGCTGCACTGACTTCTCAGGCAAGTAACCACATAGTCAGGTAGGCATGGGTAGTGTGTTGATATCAGTGAGCCTAGGTGGTGTAATGGTTAGCACACTGGCCCGGAATGCAAAGAGATGTGGCTTCGAGTCCCACTCTAGACACAATATTTCCCATTTTCATCACCCCCATGACACTGGTTGCCATGACCATGATCCTGTACAAGCTACGCGCTGTATGGTTGTTGAACCTACCCTGTGTATGTATGTGTAAGTGCATTCATTGCCTGTATATATGTAATTGTAAGCATTAAATGACAATTTAAAACACTTAAAATTCCAGGGGGATGAGTGTAGTAGGCTGCACTAACCTCTCAGGCAAGTAACCACATAGTCAGGTAGGCATGGGTAGTGTGTTGATATCAGGGAGCCTAGGTGGTGAAATGGTTAGCACACTGGCCCGGAATGCAAAGAGATGTGGGTTCGAGTCCCACTCTAGGCGCAATATTTCCCATTTTCATCACCCCCATGACAGTATTTTGAGTCTACTCACGATTCTGTCTTTTAAAGAAGATTTAGGCAAGTCTAGCTCGTCCATGCTGGGTTATCTCTTCGAGAACCAAGTCGTTCAGTGAGTAGAGGTATAATATTCTGGAAACATATTAAATTAAAAACAGGTAATGCGGAATCAGATAATCTAGTGGTGGATTAGATACAGGGCAAGAGTTCAAGATTAATTTGTATATTCATGTAAATTCATGTTGAGAAAAAGTTGGCTTGGGTAAAATAAGAGTAGAACATTGAGAGTTGGAAATTGTGAATATTGTAATATACATAAATGCACACACACAATCAGTTACTGGCCCAATCCCTGTATATATATATATATATATATATATATATATATATATATATATATATATATATATACAGGCCTTGAGCCAACTTCGATACTTTTCTATATGATGACTCATATATATAATGTGGTCATATATATATGAGTCAGCCTCAAGAAAATGGGCCAATTGTTGATTTATTTAAGATGTCGGCATCAGTGCATTTCTTTGTTTTATATTAAATTATCCTAGAAACAAATAAGGTCGTTGTATTTTCTCGACCTTTACATTCAGGATAAATTTAAGGACATTGCAACACCTCTGTCAATGCTAAACTATAGTTATGCCGTTCGACGCCGACATCCAATGCTCGACGCCGACAACTTTAACAGATGTCGGCGTCGCAATTCTTAAAGTGTAGTGCATTTCTTTGTTTTATATTAAATTATCCTAGAAACAAATAAGGTTGTTGTATTTTCTCTACCTTTACATTTAGGATAAATTTAAGGACTTTCCAAGACCTCTGTCAATGCTAAACTATAATTATACTGTTCGACACCGACATCCAATGCTCGATGCTGACAACTTTCCCCAATTGGCCTCTTTTCGTGATCCTGACTCATATATATATATATATAAGTATAACCCCGTTAAACCAAACTTGAAGGGACCCTAGAAATTTGTTTGGATTAACCGATCATTTATTTAACCAGGCTTTGGCTTCCACTTTGACTTGGCTTTGGCAAAAACGCAGCTGCATAATGACTGCAAAATACAATGTATGTGGACACCTTGATTTTTGTTTTTTTTAATGTATATACAGTATAACCCATTTAAACCAAGCTCAGTTAAACCAAATGATCGGTTATTCCAAACTTTTTTCGGCCTGGCAAAATACTACCATTTATCATCTAAAAAAGTCTCAGATGACCTTATAACCACATGAATGTTTGGTTTAACCATACCGGAAGTAGCCTGGGGCCCGATAAACACACACACACATATAAAATATATACAATATTTACAATATATACAATACTTACAATATATACAATCTGCACAGTATATATTATATATATATATATACATATACACCATCGTTTGCTGATATTTGATGGATATCTAATATGGTATTAAATGTGTTTAAAAAAGTATGTATACATGTGAATCGACAGTTGAATATTGGCCACGATGATGTTTTAATTGACGATTTGTTGAAATAATGTATGTTGCATAAGCATGACGTTTAATTTAATTTAACATTGCTTTCTTGGGGAAGGCATGCAGAGACCTTACTGGATATTTGTTGGTAAAGTTGCACAATCCAATGATTTTCAGTTTCTGTAATTTTCTGAGATAAATATATTTGGTTGATTGTTATAACCTACGCTACTTTAGTTTGAAATAGCTTTCATCTGAAATGGTTACCTTTCAGGTTATTTGAAGTGCAACCATGACAAATTAATTTTGGCAAGCACGCCAAAGCTCTGACACCATAGGGTTCTGCAGTACCAGGTTCTATTAAATTGCCACAGTATTCCCTTCTATGTGGCAACAAATGTTTATTAAAGGCACAAGTATCTAAGTTGGATATGAAGAATCCAATCTAGATAATTGTTTTGGTTTTGAAAATTTGATCTTTTCGTTGGACTATGCAGCTTTAAATAAAATCCAACTCAACTCAACACACACAAACAAAGCTAGCACTGGGGGTGGGGGATGGGGGGGGGGGAGACATTTTGAGCCATACTTTCTAGGGCCCTGACCCTAGAAGCCAGCACCCACAGGCACCTGGGCTAAATACTGGACATCTTAGCTCCCATATTCCACAGGTAGAGGGAATTTTCGTTGACGCTGCATGATGGGGACTCTCTGGTTTCCGGTGGCGTCTGTCGGGACGCTGCCCCGCCACGGCACAGACGCTAGGTGGTCATTGGCTGCCCCGCCCGGTCCGGGGGTCAGGGGTCATTATGCAGACTGGGTACCGTCATTATGCAGACTGGGAACCATCATTAAGCTGGTCCTGTAGAGGGGGGTTTGGGAGTGGAGAAGATTGGGGAGGGGGGAGAAGGGGAGCGGGAGAGAGGGAGAGAGGGAAGGAGGGAGAGAGGGAGAGAGGAGAGAGGGAGAAAGGGAGAGAGGGAGAGAGGGGGAGAGGGAGAGAGGGAGAGGGGAGAGAGGGAGAGGGAGAGATGGAGAGGGGGAGAGGGAGAGAGGGAGGGAGAGGGGGAGAGGGAGAGGGCGAGATGAGTGTGTGTGTGGGGGGGGGGGGGGAGGTGAAACACACCTGGGTGATTTATAAAAACACACATTCGTCGCACCGCACACCTGTCTAAGTTACCCACCTGTACCAGCTAATGGGCTGTAACCCGACACCGACAATCAGAGGGTGACTCTAGGTCCGCGTGACCTATATCCGATAGGCCCAGAGTTTGGTTGGAATTTGAAATTGTAGGATTGTCACCCGGTATATAAATTATAATCATTGACAATGCATTGGGTTTGCCGGCACGCGCAGTGCAAAACGTCTATTTTATTAAAGATTAATAGAAATACAGAACCCAAACCATATGAATTTAATATAATCTGTTCGTTGAATATGTTTTCTATATGTGTACCAGGCGGTTTGTTTCTAGATGGTGTGGTTTTAGAGATATTTCACTTTTTCTGTATGAAGATAATTCAAGATTGCTCACGGCCATTGACAATGCATTGAGTTTGCCGGTACATGCAGAGGAAAACGTTTATTTTATTCAAAATTAATAGAAATAGAGAACCCTGACCGTATACATTTAATATAATCTGTTCGTTGAATATGTTTTCTATATGTGTTCCATGCGGTTTGTTTCTAGGTGGTGTGGTTTTAGAGATATTTCACTTTTTCTGTATGAAGATTGCTCAGAGCCATTGAGTTTGCAATGTGACCTTGTGTCGTCCTGCAGCCAAGCAGCATGCACTGACCTAAATACCTATGCTGACGCCATATGAAATAGGTCTATACAAACAACACCTATACCGCCGATGCTATGGGGCAGTGTGCTTAACCCAGAGGGGTGGGGGTTGAGGAAGGGGGGGGGGGGTGACTGATTGCCGGTACGCCCACAATACCGGGTCCTGTGCTACTTGTAGTTGTACCGGCCCTGGCGGTGGTTGTTGGCATTTGCCAGCTCCCACCATTACAATACAGGTATGTGGGTTTGGTTGGTTGGTTGTTGGAGTTTTACGTATTGACAACATCTAAGGTCATATCACGACGGGCACCATGACCTGATATCACACTCAGTCACATTATCCTGACATCTAAGGTCATATCACGACGGGTACCGACTTGTGACAGTGCACACTCATGGTTACTTTATATAGTTGCCCCATACAGAAACCAGGCCAGCAACACCATGACCTGATATCCCACTCAGTCACATTATCCTTGCCATATCCTAATAATTACCGAGCGTCAGGGTAGATAGCAACAACAAGTATCTATTCTTAAGTCGTTTCTTTGACTCGACCAGGGTTCGAACCGGAATCAAACGATCTACCAAAACGGGAGACGGACTCCCAGCTCATTGGGCCATCCCGTCTGGTCACGTGGGTTTGGTGAAGTGCCCCGACTATAGGCAGTCTGAGGGTTCGTGATGGCCTGCTTGCTGCCCGGGGGTGTACTAGCCCTCGCCCCGTGTGTGGGGGAGGGCAGGTGGACGGGTGACCGGGGGTGGGGCGGGAGGCACGGCGTGGGTGGGTGTTGGCGGGCGGGAAGGGGGAGGGGGCACGGGGGAGGGGGAAGGACGGAGGGTGGCTATCTGTCTTGTGTCAGGGCGGGGAGGGGGCCCGGCCGACAGACGTCTCACTGCCGGCCTGACAGCTGCCCACAGCCCGGGGAAGGCGGGGCTCCGGGCCGGGCCCAGCGCCGCCCGGCCCCCTGGCCCCGCCCCGCCGCCTCCACTGACACCGTAATGGATCTGTCTCCCAACCACCACGTCAGACCCCCTCCCTCCCCACCCCCAACCCCCACCTCATCCACGGACACACTCGCATCCCCCCCCCCCCCACCCGCTCCACCCGCGCACCGCACCTCACCCCACCCGCGCACACACTCGCATCCCCCCACCCCTTCCAACCTCACCCCACCCCACCCGCGCACACACCTCCTCCCTCCACCTCCACACCTCCACACCCCCTCTCCTCCACTTCCTCCACATTCACACATCCGCACTAACGAAGTAAATCCCCATTCACCCACCACCCACCCACCCCACCCCACCCCACTCCACTCCACTCCAACCAACCCCAACCTCACCCCTAAAAAGAACGACATGAAACGCACGCAAAAAAACAACACAAACTGAATGAAACGATCAGGAATCAGGTATGGTTGTCACCCCCCCCTCCCCCCCCCCCCCCCCCCCCCCCCAAGTATGAAACCATCATTTATGGCTCTGACACCGACCAACAAATTGTTGTATCTTACGGAGAATAACAATAATACTAATAAGTAATATTCCCTGACATATCTTGATACTCGCATAATGGCCCAATGGAAGGTGACCATGCCAAAAGTAGCCAGCTAGCACACCACACAGCTACGTACAAGCCTATGATATGTAAATAGGAGTAGGCTAGTCTAGTAGTAAGAGTAGAAAAAATATAACACATATATGCCAAGAAAATCCAAAAGAAATTAACATAGACTACTAACCAGACCAACCATTTATGTATTTGCTGCTGAAATGCAGGCAATCAAATACCTTAGCAGCAGCTACTGTGTGAGAAGATAACACCAACACTACAGCTGGCCAGCATTGAAAACAAGCCTGAATACCCAGGCTTATAAGTTATATGCTATGGACAGTATTTAATACAGCCTCAATATAAAAAAAAAAACACCAAAAAACAACGTTATACATCATATCCCCAAAAGTAGGGAAACAATGACTGTCACCCCACAATTTTTTTTTAATGAATGAAACTATTAGGAATCAGGTATGGTTCGCACACACACACACACACTCAAGTTGTATGAAGCAATCATGTATGGCTCTCACACTCCAGCCCCTTCCCCACCTCCTCCCCAGGCGCGCCTCCCTCTGTGTATCGGATCCGATTTGCTGCGCCATTTGTTGAATTGTGCGCGCTGCTTGCGTGCATTTCGGCGGACGGGCAGGCAGGAGGGGCCGGGCGCCCCGCGCTCTGGATCCCGCCTTGACCCCCCCCCCCCTGCCCCCCTCGCCCCCCTCTCTCGGTCCACCTCCTCCCGCTCCCCCGCCCCGCCCCGCCCCGCCCCGCCCCGCCTCCTGCTCACCGGAGTCCGTCGACTTCCTGGCGGGGACCCCGGCGCGTCCCGCCCGGCCACATAAAGCTGTCAGAGAAGGGGGTGTCCGATCACTCACATCCCTACTTGGCGATCATCAGGCACAACCCCCCCTCCCACCCACACGCCCACCTTTTAGCTGCACTCCGTGCCGCCGAATGCTTCCCAATACACAAGCCCCGGCCTTGAAAAGACTAAATCCCTTTAATTAGCCCAACTTTTGCCTGAGCAATTTGATTAAAATGCAACACCCTAAGTTAAAGGTACGGCGTCTCAATACCACTGCACTGCCACCCGCCCCCCCCCCCCACCCCCCACACACATTCACTCTCACCTCCACCCGCACCACCCACCATCACCATCACCATCACCCCCCACTACCACGGATCCTGAGAATTTCATAAACAATTTCCATTGAGAAGGAGATTGCTCTGCCTTCAACACAATGGACCATTGATGTATATCTATATATATATATTAATGGTTTTGTTCCGTAGTGTTTTTTGTTAATTATTTGCATATTGTTTGTTGTCTTTTGAAATATAGAACTTTTTTTTTTAAACCCACAAAAACTGACCCCCTCCCCGACAGAAAAAAAACCCAAAAAACCTCAACCATATCATTTTATTTGTTGTCGTTTGAAATAGAGGGACTATAGAAACACATAAATAAAAATAAAAATCCCCCCCCCCCACCAAAATAACCCACACCAACCCAACCCTATCATACAGTTAAAAATAACGTCGGAGATACATGTAGTGAGATGAATGATTACCATCACGCTTCATCATCTTCACAAACAAAGGGTTGGTGAGCCTCTCCTCGCCGCGTTGGTTTTATTGCGTGTGCTGATAGATCTGTGTGGTGTCATTCATGTTGGTGTAGTGTGAAGGTTTAAATGTGGCCAGTCATTCTCTATTGACCATTGTGTTCTCTGTCCACCATAAGGTACAGGCGTCCATATATTGACTGCGACTCCATCTTCCCAATTCAGACGTGGTATTGAACTGACTTGGTGTTATTAAATAACATTGAGGAGGTAATTTCACCGTGAAGTATCGGCCGTCGTGTGCCGTTACGCCATGACGTACTGCGACGTGTGGTCACTCAATACGATCTGGGTCACTGACCACACCCCCTCAGTAATAACCCCCTCCCCGACCTACCACCGCCTTCTTCCAGTGGATGAGCAACAGGAGGGTGAGCGGGTGGGGCGGGGTGGGTGGGGTTGTTGTTCCCCAGGTGTCCCCCCCCCCCCCCATAACAATACCCTAGCGGTTGGAGCCAGGAGGGAGAGGGGGAGGGCGGTGTGAGGAGGGAGGAAGGAGGAGGTGGGAGAGGGAGGAGGGGGAATGTGAGGAGGGACGAGCAAGGATGGAGGAGTGAGGAGTGAGGAGTGGGGAGGGAGGAGGGGGAGGTAGGAGGCAAGAGGTCAGGAGGGAGGTGGGAGAGGCAGGAGGGAGGTGGGAGAAGGGAGGAGGGAGGAGCGAGGAGGGAGGGGGGGAGGAGGGAGGAGAGAGGAGGGAGGAGGGAGGAGAGGTGAGGGAGGAGGGAAGAGGCAGGAGGGAGGTGGGAGGAGCGAGGAACGAGGAGGGGGGAGGGAGGAGGGAGGAGGAGAGAGGAGGGAGGAGGGAGGAGGGAGGAGGGAGGAGGGAGGAGGGAGGAGGGAGGAGGGAGTGAAGAGGATGGGTGGTTGTACTGGAGGACCTGGGTGCTGATGGAGTCACGGCCGGGGTCGGGGAGGGGTGGGGGGCTAAGGGTAATGCCTAGAGGTACTGGAGGTGGGGTGGGAAAGCACTGCTCCTCCTGCTGCTGCTGGCGCTGCCTGCCTCTCGCCGTCACCGCCACCTCCCACCCACCCACCCACCCACCCACCCTGGAGGAGGTGGGGAGAGTGGGGCCCACACCACCCCTCCTTTACCATATCTATTGGAACAGTCTGTCGGAGCCTCAGTCCTCAGTGTCGGCCGCGCACACAGCCCGTGAGCCACTCCATGGGACGGGCGGGCCTCCTCCTCCTCCACCTCCTCCTCCAGTAACCGCTCTGATTGTTACACCACCAAGCACCGGGAAGCCACACACACAGGTGAGGTGACGGAGAGGGCTCTACTCCAGTAGCTAATAGCGTCGGGGCGACTCACCGATCCACCGACCGACCGACCGCCCTCCCCCCATCCCCTCGACCACGTCAATCTGGTTTCAGTTTTGAAATCAGCCATCGCCAAACACCGTAACCACCGCTGCCGATTGCCCTACCATACCCTACCTCGCCCTGCCCTGCCCTGCCCTGCCCTGCACCAAACCGGCACGGGCACGCCCAGCAGCGGCGCGTCCCCCGCCCCCGCCCGCCCGCCCGCCCGCCCGCCCGCCCGCCCGCCCGCCCGCCCGCCCGCTCGGCCGGTCTCCTCCGGCACCTGTTGGACTGCGTCCCGACGTTGACGATGGCTGCTCCCATTCACTCAGGTTGTCAATCAACTTTTTTTTATAGCGTCACTGACAGGGGGCACGTGGCACAGCTGCATAACGGGCATTGATACCACGCGATGAGATGGAGGAGGATGGAGGAGGAGGAGGTGGTGAGGGTGTCGGGCTCCCCCCTCTCATTCACCTCCTCCTTCACCTCCTTCTGTACTCAACTGCCACCCTCACTCAATCCGACGTGAGTGTATGCACCATTACATCGTGTTACTACCTCGTTTTGTGTGACCCTCACCATGTCTGTTTACCGTTTACCGTCCTGATATGACCTTAGATATTGCCAGGACGTAAAACTCCAACACGCAACACACCTTGTGTCTGTTTTCCTCGTGTACACATGTATGTCCCCTGACTGTTTTGCTATGTACTTACAATCCTGCAGCATTGCTTTTGTTTCTCTTGCCCACACACTAGTGTCCACGTGATTCAGACAGAGACAGAGAGAGAGACAGAGAGAGAGACACAGAGAGAGACACAGAGAGAGACACAGAGAGAGAGAGACAGAGAGAGGGACAACCAGAAACAGAGACATGCACGCCTGTCATCATCTCCTTCCTTTCTCCACGGTGTCGCCATTGACTTATCAGCGCCAATTACAGACGAATCAGGTATGACTGCCTCAAAGGAATTTCCCTCCTCCCTCCCCTCCCCCACACCTCCCCGCTCGAGCCACCCTGGAGGAAAGGCGCGCTTCGTCCACTTGGCCAACAGGTTGTCGCGTGCCGTCGTGACAGCTCCCAACCTCCTGCAGCAGGAGGAGGAGGAGGCACTGAGAATGGGGGCTGGTTGTGGTGTGTGGTGTGGTGTGTGCTACACACATTGTCCTCCAGGGTCTGATCTTCCTCATGCTGCGCATGCGTCGGAATCAGATTGCCGGCACCCCTCCCTCCACGGTCGAGCTGCAAAGAGAGAGAGAAACAGAGAGGGAGGGTCAGACTCAGAGTTATTGCTCATAAAAGTGGCTGAGGAGCCAGTTAGGTAGGTACCCGGGCCATCCAACAATTTCCCCTGGCTAGTTTTTATGAGTGCCGGGAAATGTGTACTAGGGGAGGGGGGGGGGGGGCGCGATATGGTGATGCAGTTTAGTGGAGGCGTTTAAGTGCGGTTTGAATGCTGGTTGAGTGCAGTTTGAGTGTGGTTTGAATGCTGGTTGAATGTGATTTAAATGCTGGTGAAGTGCGTCTTGAATGTGGTTTGTGTGCGATTTGAATGTGCTTTGAGTGCTGGTTGAGTGCGATTTGAATGCTGGTTGAGTGCAAGTAAAGAGCTGGTTGGGTGCAGTCTGAGTAGCGGTAACTTTAAGCAGCCAGGCTTGAGTGAGGCTTCTGGCGAGCTTTTCCACGCCGATTTAGAATGGGGTTTTAAGTATTAACGCCTGCACTGTTAGCGTTTCAGGTTGAGTGGGGTTTGCACGCCAGGGGAACACCATGGCACGGGCATACAGGGATTGGTTGTCTCGACACAGGTCTCTGGTCTGGTCAGTGTGAAAAGGCATTTGTTTGGGCGTCTCTTCCCAGAGGTCGATGAGACGCACACATGAATCTTTTGAATGTCACCACACACGCTGACCCAAATGGGCCCTGTCTTCCTCTCTCTTTCTCTCTCTTTCTGCCTCTCTCTGCCCGTGTCTTTATCATTCTCTATTACCATTCGCCTCTCTATTGTACCTATCTATTTCTCATCTCTATTTACCTCTCTAATCTTCTTAATGTCTCCTCTCTTTCTCTCTCCTCTCCTGTTTCATTCTCTCTTTTCTATGTATTGCCCTCTTTCACTGCGAGCTCTCCTTGCTCTCTTTATTCGCTCTTTTCTCCCAAATGCCCTTTCTACTATCTCTCTCCTTGCTATGTCATTCTTCTCATTCTTCTTTCTTTTCTCTCTCTCCATTCTTTCTCCTTGTTCTCCCTGCTCTATGTCCCCGTTTCTTCTCTCCCATCATCTTTTCTCTCCTTTTCTCTTCTCTCCTCTCCCATTTCTCTTTATTTATCTCTCCTCTCTTTCTCTACACTCTCTTTCTCTATCTCTCTCCCTTCAAGGGACTACCCAAGCAAAATGAACCTGTCACTGGGTGTGAGATGAGGTCATAGCATAGCGCCCTCTACCTGTTGCTTATGTGTGCTGGTTGTGAGCGTGGAGAAGGCGGGCGGGGGGTGCTGGTATGGCTCTGGCACTAGCGCTGTGTTTTTGTTATGGGTGAGAGAGAGGCGCAGTACCACACAGAACGGGGTGACCACCCCGTACAATAGCCACACAGGAGAGAAAGGCAATGGTTTCAGTGGAAACTGTCAGTATGCACCTGCCGTGTCTCGAACTACAGTGCCCTCCCAACCTCGCCCACCTCGCCCCTAATCCCCCCCCCCCCACCTCTGCCACACACCCCAACCACACCCACCCGGCTTCAGTGTAGGCTTGCTATGAGGCGTACGCGTACGCGTTCGCAGCAGCAGAAGCAGCAGCAGCAGTAGTCGTAGCAGCGGGAGAGGCACCAGCAGCAGCAGAAGCAGAAGCAGCAGCAGGCGCCCGTAGGTCATCAGCGAGGAAGGGCTGAGTGAGGGAGAGGAGCCCTCAGCACACAACACGGTGCCTGCAACAGCCTGCCACGCCCAGGCCGCCCGGAACCCTCTCCTCCGCTCTCCGCTCCCCTCTTGTCTTCCTTCTCTCTCACACTCGGCACCCGCCGCACCTCGCCACCGCCCGCCCGCCCGTCCGGCCCCACGTGCCCGCCCGCACGTCGCCCTCCTCCCGCCGCGCCCCTCCTCCATCGCTGCGGTACACGGCCGGGGGTCCATCCACAGCCGTCACAACAGGTACGTACCGTAACGTATAGCGTTTGTCGTCCGCTTTTGCCGATTCGATCATTTATTGGCGCGCTCGGCCTCCCGTGTCCCTCCCTCCCTGCACCCAGTCCCCCCCCCCCGCCGCCCCCACCCTCCCCATGTTCTTTGTCAAGTCCGTTAACACATCACCCTGATGCGTCTTTTTGCCCCACGACCGTCGCCGACCGCGCGCGGCCCGGAGCGGACGCGGACAGAGCTGGGAGGGGAAGGGAAAGGGAAAGGGCACGCGCGCGTGAGGAGAGAACACGCGCGCGTTTCAACGCACACCTCAACAACTCCTCACTTCAAGTACCCCTCACATAACCAACCATTCTGCTCCCCACCCGCTCACGTGCGCTCCATTCACTAAGCCCCACTTTCCATTACAGTCCTTCGCTAGTAACAATCCTTTGCCATACATCACTGCCTGCTGTGTCGTGGTGGAAGGAGCGGGGGTGGGGAGTGGGGGTGGGGTGGAGAGGGCAGAGTTGGGGGTTTTCTATGGCGACTGGACCTGCCCCAGATTTTCAGTGGTTAGTTATTGGAGTTTTACATCCTGGCAACATCTAAGATCATATCACTTATCAGGACGGGGAGATTCTCAGTGTATTACCCACATTGTCTCCACCCTCCCCTCCACTCCTCTCCCCTTCCCCTCTCGTCTCTCCCCCCTCGTCCCGTCCCCTCGTGTTGTTGCTGCGCAATGACCAACCACAGCTCTCCCCTCCGCCTTCACACAACGCGACTATAATTCTTATCACCGAGCATTGATCCCTGCTCTACTGCTTGACTGATGGCCTTGACCGGGAGATGATCACCATGGAGGAGGGTGATGTGTGGTGAGGGGTGCAGCAGGAGGAGCCTGTGGCTGTGCCCCGGCCCATTTGTATCGATGCACTGATACTATTTCTGAAAACAATGACAGGAACTCCCAAAGCAGTGCAGTGAACCTAACCGATAACCGAACACAGCCAAGTGTGTTTATTTACCAATCAGCGCCTTTTAACTTCATAATAAATATTGCCTCTGATTGTTGCGCATGTGCGTCGGTGTAAACCGGCTCCAATTACCTGAATAGAACTACAGTAGGGGAGAGTGTCAGTGTGGACATTGTTGTTCTTTTTTTTTAAGGTGGTGATAGAGATGTAGAACCGTGTGATTTGCCCAGAAGGCACCCTCTCCTCCCCCTCCCCCCCGCTGCCTCCCCCACCCCCCATCCGGCCACAATCCCCATCCTCTTTGTCATCTGAGTACACTCGTCCTTTGTATTGTCCATTCTCTCTCACTACAGTTCCCGTCCACCGTTCCTCAAATCACTTCATTCCGACCACAACGCCACTGTCCCTCACACGCCAGTCCACCGTACCACCCGCTAACCGGCCAGTTGGCAAGATCTAGTTGAATAATAATAATAATAATAATAATAAACATGATAAAACGCTCTCGCCAATTACAGGCACATGCATGAGTTCGCCCTCAAATACTCGTCAAATCACTCCGACTCCCATCCCAACCCATATCCACTCCCCCTCTCACTGCATAAGCACCGTAGCACACCCTACAGCCAGTTCCCCAAATCTAGTTGAATAATAATCATAATTAAAAGCTCTCAATAAGTACAATGACAAGACAATTACATAATTAATAATACATGTATAATAAAATGATACATTCTATTATACAGTTTCCCCATCACCCCTCCTAAAATCACTTCATCCAACCATAACGAAAGATCTCACTAATTACTTGGTTATCACCCTCTCCCCGCGCCTACCCGGCCCCACACCATACAGACGTTCTCTTATACAGTTTCCCCATCACCCCTCCTAAAATCACTTCATCCCCATCACAAACAACACCCACTCTCACTCGGAGCCCACCGTACCACACCCTACAAATTACAACCAGTTCCCAAAATCTAGTGTAATAACAAACTCTCACTGATTACATGCACCTACTTAAGTTGCCTAACGTCACTCCTAAAATTACTCCATTCGCCATTCCCATCATAAACCATACCCACTGCCCCCTTCACTGACACTGACAGCCCACCATACCATATAGTATGGTGGGCTGTCAGCTAGATCAGTTGCCAAGATCTAGCTGAACTAGTAGCAACCTTAATGAAAGCTCTCACTAATTACTTGATTATCACCCTCTCCCCTTGCCTCCCCTGCCCCACATCCTATAGGAAGCCCATCTTACTCCGGTCCCATTGTCAGGTCGCGACCATTTACTGTTGTTATCATTCACTGTTATGGCCCCCACCAGGCCCTTCACGCCAAATGACGCGATGGCTGAATCTGTACGAACGCTCGCTTCTCATGTGGAAACTCAGGAGTTTCAAATCGCAGTCGAGTCAAACCGACGACTTACTAAATTTATACTATTTGCTACCAAGGCTGGTACTCGGCATTAATAGGATAGGACAAGGACTGGTTAGCTCAGTATGCCGATAATGTGACGGAATGGGATAGGAAATCCGGTCATGGTGCTGGCGATCTGGGTCTTCCACATGATAATACATCAAGTCGCCATGAGTGTGCACTGTCATAAGTCGGTACCCATCCTGATTTGATATTAGATATTGTAAAGATATAAACCACCAACAAAAGAAACAGCAAATTGGGCGGGCACGGCCGGGCGTTCAGAGCCGCGTCCCAGCTCGGCTTTAGTTTCCTCTCTCGCCGCCTGTGTCAGCCCTGCCGTGGCGCCCGTCGGATGCCTCTCCTGTGGCGCTCAATTTCAAACCTGCCACTTTTGGCGCCCTATCTGTAGTGTTAAGAGCCGATCCACCGGCCATTGATACCGGCCAGATCTAGGTCAGTCGTCAATTGCCAATCACTGTTCCGCATGAGTGCATCTGCGCATCTGTGTGTGTCTGCAGAGAGAGGGAGAGAGAGATGGGGCAAAGACCCTATAATACTATAATACTCAGCCTGTACTGTGTAATCAAAATGATCAAACCCACCACTTGGTGCGCTGGCTGTTCTCTTGGTTAAACAGTTGCTATATTGTATGTATACATGTATATATGAATGTGAAAGATGTGTGATGATGGCAATGATGATGATGATGCTGATGATGATGTGTAATTGTTCATAGCAATTTCATATTGATGTGTATTCATACTTACCTATCTCATGTATAATATAATTGTATGCGTTTCCATGTGAAACACCAACCAGCAGCCGGACTGATCAAACCCACCACAAGGTGGCACTGCAAATTTACATTACCATGGGAGAGATAGGGAGTGAGCCGTCTTAGTATTATAGAGTCTTTGGATGGGTTGAGGACAGGGAGAACTTGAGAGAGACTGCGCATACGCGGGGGCGTGCTGGTGCGTGAGGTGGTGAACATTTGGACGCGCGCTCAATCGTGGTTGGTTGTTGGAGTTTTAAGTTCTGGCAATATCTAAGGTCATATCAGAACGGGTACCGACTTGTGACAGTTCACACTCATGGCGACTTTAGAATTAGAGTGCTGTCCAATTGCAAAACTAAGCCACTGGCACCATGACCAATTTCCCATACAGTCAGATGATCCTGACACTGTGCCAATCAGTCCTTGTCCTATCCTATTAATGCTGAGCGCCAGGCTAGGTAGCGACAAGTATCAATTTAATAAGTCATTGGTTTGACTGCTGGAATTAGAACTGCTCACCTTCCGCACACGAGAAGCCTGTATTGTACCAATTCGGTTCCCACGGGCCCTCTAGAGAGAGAGAGAGAGAGAGAGAGAGAGAGAGAGAGAGAGAGAGAGAGAGAGAGAGAGAGAGAGAGAGAGACAGAGAGAGAGAGAGAAAGAGAGAGACAGAGAGACAGATAGAGACAGAGAGAGACACCGAGAGAGAGAGACAGATAGAGAGAGACAGAGAGAAAGAAAGCGAGAGAGAGAGAGAGAGAGAGACAAGTGAGGCCATGCTCGTTGTGTCGATTTAGATACGCGCCCAATTGTGAATTACGTTAGTGGTGGGTTATTTCATACTGCCTCGGCGCGTGCTGATGCTGAGTGTGATGATCATGTCAGGGTGGGTGGGTGGGTAAATGGTGTATCGCCCTTTTTACGTTTGGCCAGCACAGTCGTGATCTGCGTGACGTCCTGTCACGATGAGAAGTCACACCCCTCCTCGCCTATAAACCAGAACACCCATACGAAGCAGCCGGACTCCCTACACTCCTACACCCCTACTCCCAGCCCCCACCCTCACACACAATAACCAACGAGCAAATTCACAAATTCCAAATGCTAAAAAAAACGCAAATTTTAGGGCTAAGTAGAACACACTTTAATAAAATACAAACAAACGAAAAAAATACCCCTCCTTTACAAACAAAAATATCCACGAGGAGGGGTACAATTTATGTGAATTAATTAGGAATGCATGGTTACAAAAAATATGTTTCCTACTAGTTTCCATTTAATGGTTTGTTGTTGGTGACGTTGGGAACCACGTTGTGTTTGTTTGGCCCCGGCTGGGGTGGTTTACGAGGTGTCGTTATGCTCTATTTGAACTCCCACTGGGATGTGGCCGGACCCCACCAGGGGGCACCACGAGTGTCCCCCACACTGCAACCCCAGCTCATCTGACGTAGAGAGTGAGGAGGAGGGGGTGGGGTGGGGTGGGGGTGGAGAGGATCGCGGTAGCGGTCGTGTTAAAATAATTATTATCCATACATATTTATTTGCCCATTGAAAGGCACTAAAGTGGACAATCCACATACGGTGTCAACGTGTGTGTGTGTATATATATATATATATATATATATATTATATTATATATATTAATATATATACACATCTATATATATATATATATATATCTATATACACACACATATATATATATATATATATATATATATATATATGTGTGTGTGTGTGTATGTGTATGTATATATGAAGAGTTCAGGCGTAAGCATCAATCCCTGTAAACATCAATCCAAAATTTAAGATAGAAATTGGAATTAAAATTCAAAAAGGTATTTTTTTTTTTGTATACCTAGTTTTTCCCATTGCTCCATAATCATTTCTTTGCAAGGAAAGTAGAATTAACTAGATTAAAAATAAAAATTTGCTTCAGGTAAAAATCTTTTATTTTAATTCCCAATTTTTGGATTGGGGTTTTTACGGGGGTTTGGGCCTAGACTCTTCGCGTATCAAAGAAAGTAAATAGGTGTTTTGCGATGAATTGTGGGAGATGCGGAGGGGTGGAGAGGAATAACAGGTGTGGGTAGGTGTAGATCGGGTTGAGGATAGTTCTAAAAATAATTACTGCCCATACATATTACCATGCCCGTTGAAAGACAGTTAAACTAAGTTAAAGTGGAAGTTTACCGCTGTGTATAATGCCAAGTACACACCTACCATATAGGATTCGCACACTAAAACTCCCAACCCGCTTAAAACTGAAAATGGGCCGATTCATTTTTCGAATCACGAATCGCAATCGTAATGATAGTACACACCTACCGTTTTAGCCCTAAAAATGAGTTTTTAGTCGTGAATCGCAATCGGTAGGTGTGCTAGGGGAGTGCACACCTCACGATTTTTGGGCAGTTTTATTTAGATCGTATACGGTAGGTGGGTGCGGAAAAACAATCGTATATGGTAGGTGTGTACCTAGCATTACCTACAGCGTCATCAAAGGCCAGTTGGTCTCATACCATGTCCATGTGGTGTGGGAGGTTAAAGATCCCTTGGGTCGGTAAAAGTAGTAGGCTCGGGCTTTCTATCGACAAAGTTTCTAAAGGTGAAAACAAGTCTATTCAGACTTATTCAAGTAAAAGAAAAAGAAGAAAACAGTCTTAACCCGGTTATGAGTTAAACAAAAAAATTGCATAACTATGATTATATTTAACAAGAAATGTGTGCTCTCTGATAAACCGTTAACAAGGTTCTCTTTTCTAACTTGGCTTAGTGGCAAGTATGGAATAGTAGCAATATTGGTTGTGTAGAGAAAGCACCTACATTCTAAATCCTAACCCACAAATTCGTTGTGTGCAATACACAAGAAATTCCCTATAATCGAAATCAGCTCATCGTCTCATAGATCAAGGATTCAATCACAATTGCTGCTAATGCTATCAATTAAAGTGCACCCTATTTTTTTCTAAACGGATAGGTTAAAATAAAATTATCAGGATAAAGATCAGCATAAGCTATATAAATAAATATATAACAATTTTAAAGGAATATGAGGTGAGGGAGTGAAGTATGTCGAGACAGACTTGATTTTCCTACCATAACCGCTTTCCACTCCGGTGGAGAATAGTGCTGTGGGTGTGTGTGTGTGGGGGGGGGGGGGGTGCCAGGGGGCAAGGGGCGGCTGAGTGAGGTGAGGATGGAATGAAGGGGCTGGGGGGGGGGGGCGCAAGAACAAAAAATACAGGGGGAGGGGCAACATCTACCGGCTCCCAACCCCTGAAAAGCTGGCAGGTCCTGTCCGCCCACATGTCCTAGAAAAGAAACTCACACAACAGAAACCAACAAGGAAACCAAAGCTGGTGTTTTCCGCTTTTAATAGCGATGCGTAGAAGTGGGTAGAACTAGGTCAACTTAGCTCCGGTAAAACTAGCGGGGGCGTGTTCGTTCTCTGAAACGTTGTGACATGGAAGCCAAAATTGAAAACCTTCCAAATAATAGCGGAAAATATTTGAAATAATAGTAGAATCCATGCTCATATTGAAGGTTTGTCTGTTGTCGGTCAATATGTCGGAGTTGAAATTTGTTTAAAAGCAGTTTCAGTTTATGATTTTGATCATATGCAAATTAAGTGACACATTAAAATGTCCTGTATGACATGATAATTAAACACACATCCAAAAACGATCATTTTAACGTACACAACACATTCAAACAAGATTATGAGGAAAAAAAGTTGAAAGGTTTTCTGCAAATTTTAATGTCAATGTGTAAATGTTCACATTAGCACAAACATACAAACATACTTTGATAAATTGTGTGGGATATAAGTACATATAGAATTGCTAACATACTTAATACACCGAGGCAACAATAATTATTTGTCTTGGTATTGAAGACAAGAGGTATATCATTATGTTCATCGTAACATGTACACCAAATATGTGGTACTCAGTTTCAGAGAAAATCCCCTTTATATATATATATATATATATATACATAAATATAAAATATAAAAATTCCAGGGCTCGAATGACAATGGGAACGCCTGTAGTTCAGGTGGGGGACAAAGGTGGCGCCACCAGTAGAAGTATGCAGTATAGGAGGTGAATACATCGAGGATAATGGTTGGTAGATAATGAAATAGAACAATAAGAATAATAATTCCCTTCCGCGCCTTTATACTCGCATAATGCTCATAGTTATGCATCACATAGATATATAATATAAATAATGTATATATATTTCCAGTTGCAATATGCACAGTGGCGTCAGTGTTCTAGCATCGGTCAATTTCAGGTATAAGATATTTCCAGGCAGTCATGAGGGTAGTTAATCCAGATTTAGTATAACATAGTCTAATGCAAATCAATTCGCGTAGAGGTTCCCGCCATTCGTAAGTGTACGCCTATCTGTGTGAATCGAGCACATATGTACACGCACCCACTCACCCACACATATACAATATATGAATAGTTCATGCAGGAAAACCTTGTATACACCGGTCCAAATATTGACATAAACATTTGTCTCCAGGGGCGTAGCTAGACCTTTAACGATGTGTGCTCCTAATTTCGGCAGGGGGTTCAGGGGGCCGCTTAAGCTTAAGCTGGTGGATTTGACACATTTTAGACTTGAGTTTTCGACACTCCGGACTACTACACGCCTCCTCTCTCTCTCTCTCTCTCTTTTTAATTTTTTAATTTGATTTTCTTTGGACAAAACGATGTGGACGTTTTGGCGTACGCGCATATGCCTAGCTATGCGCCTGGTCTCAAACCCTTCAAAAGGTTCCTTTTGTACATTGCAATTTTTGTGTTCATTGCTCCATAAAGATTTCATCATAAGCAAAGTTGAATTCAGGAGAATTAAAATTAGCTTCAAGTAAAAATATTTTATTTAAATTCAATTTTGGGATTGGCGGTTACTGGGTTTTGCGCCTGAACTCATCATCATATATATATATATATATATATATATATATATATATATATATATATATATATGATGCATATAATTTAAAATATATAGATATATACAAGGAAACCATGCATTTGCCCATTTTTTGTACTTTCCGACAAGCAGGCCTCCGGCTGGAGGGTACCACAGGGGTAATAATAATATAAAATATCTTACAGGGAATCACTCCCACAACTCCACTCCCCTCTGTGTACTGAGGGCATTATTCTCCCGTCATGCCTAGCGGTATTTACTCTCTGGCGTAGCTTTGGATACAGACAGTCATTTATTTTGTGTGTATGTGTTCTGTTTTCCGATATATATATATTGACAGAGGTGTTGGAAAGTCTTTAAATTTATCCTGAATGTAAAGGTCGAGAAAATACAACAACCTTATTTGTTTCTAGGATCATTTAATATAAAACAAAGAAATGCACAAGACTTTAAGAATTGCGACGCCGACATCTGTTAAAGTTGTCGGCGTCGATCATTGGATGTCGGCGTCGATTGGTATAATTATAGTTTAGCATTGAAAGAGATGTTGGAAAGTCCTTAAATTTATACTGAATGTAAAGGTCGAGAAAATACAACAACCTTATTTGTTTCTAGGATAATTTAATATGAAACAAAGAAATTCACTACACTTTTAAGAATTGTGACGCCGACATCTTCACTTGACCACCGATTGGCCCGTTTTCGTGAGGCTGACTTTATATATATATATATATATATATATATATATATATATATATATATATATATATATAAGCTTTGACAATACGGAAAACTACGAGGTTGGGTGAACGGGTCTGATATATGTATGAAAGGGTCTGACATATTATACATATATATATATATATATATATATATATATATATACATATATCAGACCTGTGCATCCGATCTCACAGCTTTCCGTATTGTCAAAGCTATTTTCCGTATTCTTGAATGACTTTCAGTAACACATTTAAAATGAAAACCAGAAAACGAAGGAAAGTCCAGGAAAAGCAGTATCTATATATGCAAATATATAGTTAAATTATAGACAGAGGCAATGATTAAAATGAAATGAACGGACATTAAATGTGGTTGCCACTGACTTTGTGAAGGCATGTATACTCAGGACAAAATCGCATTGATACTAGGATAAATGACTAAGTAAGGCACTTTAATGAGTAGAGATTTACAATGTAAGGATAATTGAATTATTTGAATGAGTTCCCCTACCTGTTACCAGACGGAATCATTACTCTCGTAAAATTAGAACAAGATACATCAAAAGTACCAGAATAGGCGTTAAATTCGTTGCTCTTTTATTGGTTAAATACGATAAGAAATTCTCAGATTTCTTGAATATGAGCAGATTGTGTGTGTGCCAATTTCTGTGGATAATGTTTGAGTAAGGTCTTGCCCTCTTAGGTTTAGCTATTATAGTTAAATGGATACAACTTACTAGTGTAGTTCTTGAATTGCTTTATATTCTTTAAATAGGGATTTGTGTACCTGTATCGTTTCCTTTTAACCGATGAATGAGGGGAGAAGAAAAGAACTGTACTCAAGTAGGTCAACTGTAGCAGGAAGAACTGACACCTCTGAGCTCATCACATATTTGTCCGATTTATTTGTTCTCAAACCGCTACAGATGTTTAAGGCCTGGTCACATAGACGTTAGTGGACGTAGTTGAACGTAGTGGAGGCTAACGTAGTTGAACGTACTTGAACGTAGTTGAACGTAGTTGAACGTACAGGAGAAGTACGGATGCGGGTACATAAAACTATGTATGCTCTTTTCAACATGTCCAACGATTAAATTGGAACTCACGCCCCACCCACCTTATTCAACTACTTTCAACTACATTAGCCTCCACTACGTTCAACTACGTTCAACTACATTCAACTATGATCAACTACATTCAACTACTTTCAACTATGTTCAACTACTTTCAACTACATTAGCCTCCACTACGTTCAATTACCTTCAATTACGTTCAACTACATTAGCCTCCACTACGTTCAACTACGTCCACGGGGCTTCACAATGCTGTATTAACAAATTAACCCCAGCTCAGCACCACCCAGGCAGACGGGATGGCCGAATGAGTTAGAGCATCTGTCTCCCGTGTTGGTAAACCATGGGATTGTAGGTTCGAACCCTGGTCGAGTCAAACCAATGACGTAAAAATTGATACTTGTTGCTTCCCAGCCAGGCGCTCGGCATTATTAGGATAGGGCGAGGACTGGTTTGCTCAGTCTCAGGATAATGTGACTGAGTGGGATATCAGGTCATGATGCTGGTGGCCTGGTATCCCAGTGGGGCAGCACTATAAAGTCGCCATGAGTACGCACTGTCACAAGCAGATATGACCTTAGATGTTGCTAGGACGTAAAACAACAATGTTCAACTACGTCCACTAACGGCTATGTGACCGGGCCTTCACAATGCTGTATAAGCAAATTAACCCCAGCGCAGCACCACACGGGCAAAGTTGTAGTCGAAGCGCATTGGTCCGTGACATATGCACTGCACGACTAGGCTTCTATAAATAGAACAAGTTAATCATCCTGCCACGCCCACTGCACTCACATACACCTGAGTGATTAATTACTGAGGCGAAGCAGTGATTGATTGTTGCAACAATATTACTGTTTAACGTTGCGTAGTTTAGCAGATTGTTCATGGCACAGTTGCATAATCAAATGCTTTCAAGTTTAGGCTGTACATTTTTTTAGATATATATAATACATTAGGTTACTTCTTGTTATAATATAAAGCCATGCTTTTAGTTTCTATAATATTATTTTTAGATACATCTACTAGGGTGCTTCTTGTTATAATCCCATCCTTAATATCTTATGACTTGCTGCCATATTATATTTAGATATATATATATATATTATGTTGCTTCTTATTATAATCCCATTCTTATGAGTTCTGCCATATTATATTGAGATATAGTACGTTGTTTTGTGTTATAATCCCATTCTTGTGAGTTTTTTCCGTATTATATTTCGATATATATATTGCGTTGTTTCGTGTTATAATCCTATTCTCATGAGTTTCTAGCATATTATATTTAGATATATATATATTACGTTGTTTCGTGTTATAATCCCATTCTTATGAGTTTCTGCCATATTATTTTTACATATACATGTATATATTATTATTAGCTTGTTTCCCGTTATATTCCGATGTTTTGGGGTTTGTGCCATATTCTATTTAGATACATATATTAGGTTGCTTCTTGTTATAATCCGATCCTTATGCCATATTCTATTTAGATACATATATTAGGTTGCTTCTTGTCATAATCTGATGCTTACGCCATATTCTATTTAGATACATATATCATTAGGTTGCTTCTTGTTATAATCTGATCATTACGCCATATTGTTTTTCAATCCATATATTAGGTTGCTCCTTGTCCCGTACACACCACATTAGTTCAGTAAAAATAACTTTGGAGTTATCTGAAGTGAAAAGATCGCAAAATAATTTCGCTGTGTACACCAAAATACCAGACGTAGATTTCTGTATCCACCTTAGAGTGCCAGTGTATCAAATCTAACTATATGTTTCACTTTCAAACTCTTTACCGGACATGGTGGCCGAATTGGTAGAGCGCAGCTTCCCGTGCGGAAGGTCAGTAGTTTGAATCCCAGCCATGTCGAAGCAATGACATATCAAATTGATATTTGTCGCTACCTTGTCTGTCACTCGACATTAATAGGATAGGATATGAACTGGTTAGAACAGTGACAATATAATGTGACTGTGTGGGATATCTGGTCATGGTGCCGGGAGCCTGTTTCCCCCTGTGAAGAAGCACCATAAAGTTGCGATGAGTGCACACTCGCAAGTTGGTACCCGTCAGGATCTGAACTGAGTTGTTGCTAGTATGGAAAAAAAAAAAAAGAGACACTTTCGAAAAATTGAGGTCTTCTATGTGGCAGAGTGGTTAGAGTGTCGACTTTTTTCGAGGTTGGACTCCTAATCTGAAGGTCGGCGTTTCGATTCCCCATGCCCCCATCTCTGCCAATTTGGATTTCCACCGCCGTGTATAACTTACAGCGTCATCAAAGGCCAGTTGCTCTCATACCATGTCTATGTGGTGTGGGAGGTTAAAAATCCCTTGGGTCAGTAAAAGTGTAGGCTCGGGCTTTCTATTGACAAACTGTCTAATGGTGAAAACAAGTCTATTGAAAATTATCCCTGATAGGCAGTATAAATCTTCAAGAAAAACTTTCTCCTGATTGTGGAGTTTTACAGACGGGCTTGAGTTTCTGCGAAACTTTTATCTAAATATAAGTAGGTTGATTCGCATAATGTATCATTCCCTAGTTTTATTAGAAATGGCATGCACATCTAAAACCTTCAACACCATAGACTTGACCAGTAAAAACCACATCTAAAGTAATATCAGGATGGGTACAGACTTTGTGAGAGTGTGCACTCATGGCAATTTTATAGTGCCAATGCACTGTACGTGGGAGACCATGACCATGACCTGATATCCCACTCAGTCACATTATCCTGACACTGAGCCAACCAGTCGTTGCCCTATCCTAATATAGTAATTATGCCGAGCGCCTGGCTAGGAAGCGACAAATATCGATCGCTAAGTCATTGATTTGACTCGACCAGGGTGATTGGAATTGATGCCAGGGCCACGCAGTCAGCATGTGGAATCCATGAGTGTAGTGTAGCATCACCCATCATGTTGCAGTCACACTATGACGTAATGGCCGACGAGTGTCCAATGAGTTGGACTTTTGGGAACTCGTCGGGTCTCGTTCGAATCTCGTTACAGTCTTGTAAGGGTGTAATCGCAACTCGTCCACTCTCGTCGCCTCTCGTCGGCAAGACGTGGAGGTTTTGGACATGTTGAAAAAGGTGGAGGTAGCTCGACTAGTTCAGAACTCATTCGCATCACATCACCGTCACGTTACGGACACATTACGGTCTCATCTTTGACGTTACGTACTCGTCGCGCTCTCGGTCACGTCGTTAGGCTCTCGTTATGACCACGTCATGTGGTTGGTTGGTTGGTTGGTTGTTGGTTTTTGGTTGGTTGTTGGTTGGTTGCAGATTGGTTGTTGGTTGATTGTTGGTTGATTGTTGGTTGGTTGGTTGTTGGTTGGTTGGTTGTTGGTTGGTTGGTTGTTTTTGTGTCTGTGTGTGTGTGTGTGTCAGACTTAGATAATCGTATTGCCCTTGGCTGAGGGCCTCTTAATACCCTTCAGTTCTTACATCAGCCACACTGAGTTTCCCATATATTGTAAACTACAGCCAGCATTCACCTTGTGCGCCATATCTGATTAAGAGGCAGGGAATTTGTGCCCCAAACTCCATAAATGATTCTCCAATTGCTAAACATGGTAACTTAACAATAACAGATTTCAAAGGGCCATGCAAATGTAGAGCAACTGTCCAAGTTCTATTAAAATTATATAATGATTTACTTTATTTTCGGACCAATATCTAACATCACTACCAAGAATGTTGACTTTTAAAATTGCCTAATACATCAGCTGGGAAAAAATATTTCTTAATTTAAGAATAAATATATCAGGTTGACAATTACAAACTACTGCGCTTCAGCTTTTTTTTTAAACACATAATTTTTTATAAAGACTAATCAAAACTGAACAAATCATTTTATACTCTGTTTTAGCCTACCTGTATCAAGCTATATTGACACATTTGTCATATTTAGTCTTACATGGCTTCATTTGAGCGAAAATAAAGTTGACAATAATAAGCTACTGTACTTCAGCTAAAACAATAATCCAAAATATATATTTTGTTAATGTATTCTTTTACAACAACAAAAACATCTGAGCAAATCATTTAATACACTGATTTACCCGGCTTGTGTCACAACAATGTTGACACATTTGTCACATTTACATGTGTATTCATTTGAGCGAAGATAAAGTATATTCACCTGTCACCACCAGGGGGCGTGGGCTCTCGGAGACGAGCGTTTTGAAGTCATAATGCGCACCGCCCAGAGCGAGGCTGACTAAAGCTCTGATTGTCTACCGTCACAAGCCCCATGATTGGCTACATTGTAGGCGAGTACGCGGCCTGGCGCCACCGCCCTACATAATATATGCCACACGCCCAGCTTTTTTCATAGCCAAAGGTTTCAAATTAGAAGCCCCAAAAGTTACAAATGATTAATTAATGGCTGGCGCAGTTGAAGTGTGTATATAACTCTTTTGAGGATGAAAGCCTGAATTTTATAAAAAAGATAAACACTTTATGCTATGTATCTAACATAGATATTGTTGGGCTAAGAATTTTGTTGGTGCATTGAATGGAATATTAATTCAGTTTGAATCAAACCTGTTACTGATGTACATGCCACATGTAAGTTAGCATATTTTGATATTAATTCAGTTTGAATCAAAGATGTTACTGATGTACATGCCACATGTAAGTTAGCATATTTTGATATTAATTCAGTTTGAATCAAACCTGTTACTGATGTACATGCCACATGTAAGTTAGCATATTTTGATATTAATTCAGTTTGAATCAAACCTGTTACTGATGTACATGCCACATTTAAGTTAGCATATTTTGATATTAATTCAGTTTGAATCAAAGATGTTACTGATGTACATGCCACATTTAAGTTAGCATATTTTGATATTAATTTAGTTTGAATCAAACCTGTTACTGATGTACATGCCACATGTAAGTTAGCATATTTTGATATTAATTCAGTTTGAATCAAACCTTTACTGATGTACATGCCACATTTAAGTTAGCATATTTTGATATTAATTCAGTTTGAATCAAACCTGTTACTGATGTACATGCCACATTTAAGTTAGCATATTTTAACTTCAGACATATTCCAATTTAACCTTTAAAAGTCCTTTAACAATAAGTTACTTAGATTGTATATGGAACGATCAAGATAATATATCTTTAAATGAATGGCAGAAAGTCCAAACCATAAAAGCTGTGACATCAGAGTCTGTAGCGCTGCTAATAGTAGCAGCATTATATATACCGTATATGTCTCAATAGATGCGCACTGCCGGAGTGCAGACACATGGATGTGCGTCTATTCAAAGTTAAATAATTTCATGGATTTGTTTTTGTCGTGCTTCTGAAATAAAGTCGGATTCTCTTATTTTATGTGCATTCAGTGTGAATAAGATTGTACATTTTGATTTGTTTTTGTCGTGCATTTGAAATAAAGTGGGATTGTCTTATTTTATGGGCATTCAGTCAGAATATGATTGCAAATTTGTGTGTGCTTTCTATCTTGAAATTGGGTGGTGTGCTTCTACTGGGTAGCGTGCTTCTATTGGGACATATACGGTATACCAACTCTAACACTGTGAATATCTTATTTATAGGGCTTTGTCAACATCGACGAACATATCAGGTCGGGCACTGATTTATGACAATGTCCATTCATGGCGATTTTATAGCACTGCTACAGCTGGATGCCAAGTTGATAGAATCACGGACCATTATCACACTTAGTCACATTATCCAACTAGGAAACAAACCAGTGCTTTCCCTATCGCATTAATGCTGAGGGCAATGCTATAGGTAGTAACAGGTATGAATTTAGAAATTAACACTGAGAGAAATGCTATCGCTAGTAACAGGTATGAATTTAGAAATTAACGCTGAGGGCAATGCTATATGTTGTAACAAGAATGAATTTAGAAATTAACGCTGAGGGCAATGCTATAGGTAGTAATAGGTATGAATTTAGAAATTAACGCTGAGAGAAATGCTATACATAGTAACAAGTATGAATTTAGAAATTAACGCTGAGGGCAATGCTATAGGTAGCAACAGGTATGCATTTAGAAATTAACACTGAGGGCAATGCTATGGGTAGTAACAGGTATGAATTTAGAAATTAACGCTGAGAGCAAAGCTATACATAGTAACAAGTATGAATTTAGAAATTAACGCTGAGGGAAATGCTATAGGTAGTAACAAGTATGAATTTAGAAATTAATGCTGAGAGAAATGCTATACATAGTAACCAGTATAAATTTAGAAATTAACGCTGAGGGCAATGCTATAGGTAGCAATAAGTATGAATTTAGAAATTAACGCTGAGAGAAAAGCTATAGGTAGTAACAGGTATGAATTTAGAAATTAACGCTGAGACGAGCAATGCTATAGGTAGTAACATGTATGAATTTAGAAATTAACACTCAGGGCAATGATATTGGTAGTAACAAGTATGAATTTAGAAATTAATACTGAGGGCAATGCTATAGGTAGTAACCGGTATGAATTTTGAAATTAATGCTGATGGAAAAGCTATAGGTAGTAACAAGTATGAATTTAGAAATTAACGCTGAGGGGAATGCTATAGGTAGTAACAGGAATGAATTTAGAAATTTTGATTCGGACAGGATTCGAACACGCAACCTTCCGAATAGGATTAGGAAGTCAGTGCTCCTTTAAATTTGGCTACGGCATCAGGTCAATAATAATGACAAAATACCCATGTGTACTCTACTCTTTGAAGAGATGCAATATATTATATAGTGAGATGTAACTTGTAAGTAAGAAATGCCATATACTAGTAAAATATAAATTAGGAACCCACAACCTGCTAATTTAGTAATCAATAACATGTGTTCCCTCAATTCAATGTGAGATTTACAGAATGGACATATATCATTCAGAAAGCACCTCATTACTATGACAACAACCGTCACAATTTACAAATACAGTAAAACCTCTCTACCCGACCACCTCCACAGATCGACCACTCCCCTATATCGATCGCTTTATTTGGCTCCCAGCAATACCATTGTAAGGATATTCTAGCTCCATAAACCGACCACCTCCCTAAATGAACCACTTAAATTCGGTCCCAAGGTCGGTCGATTTAAGGAGGTTTTACTGTAGGTCGAATTAGAGAGGTTTAATGTATCCCTTTCCGCTATGCATATTCGATGCACTTTAATTTGATACAGCCCACCCCCACCCCCACTACCACCCCGACGTCTCCGTTGGTCTCCTAGGTAATAAACAATACAACGGTTATTTTGAATGAAAAAAAGCTAAATGCGCGTTCAGAATCTCATCTCAATAGCTGTGAGAGAAGCTATTGAGATGTAGTCTTGTGGACTAAGTTGTCGTCTTGTGAGAAAGTACAAATGTTCAGCTTCATCATTGCGACTTGGCGATAAACAGCAATGTATTGGTAGTCTGGTGTCTTTGAGGTAGTCTGGTGTCTTTGAGGTAGTCTGGTGTCTTTGAGGTAGTCTGATATCTTTGAAGTAGACTGGTCTCTTTGAGGTAGTCTGGTCTCTTTGAGGTAGTCTGGTATCTTTGAGGTAGTCTGATATATTTGAAGTAGACTGGTCTCTTTGAGGTAGGCTGGTCTCTTTGAGGTAGTCTGGTGTCTTTGAGGTAGGCTGGTCTCTTGGAGGTAGTCTGGTCTCTTGGAGATAGTCTGGTCTCTTTGAGGGAGTCTGGTCTCTTTGAAGTAGACTGATCTCTTTGAGGTAGTCTGGTATCTTTGAGGTAGTCTGATATATTTGAAGTAGACTGGTCTCTTTGAGGTAGACTGGTCTCTTTGAGGTAGGCTGGTCTCTTTGAGGTAGGCTGGTGTCTTTGAGGTTGCATGTTGTATTTGATGTAGTCTGGTCTCTTTGAGGTAGTCTGGTCTCTTTGAGGTAGTCTGGTCTCTTTGAGGTAGACTGGTCTCTTTGAGGTAGTCTGGTGTCTTTGAGGTAGTCTTGTCTCTTGGAGGTAGTCTGGTCTCTTGGAGATAGTCTGGTCTCTTTGAGGGAGTCTGGTCTCTTTGAAGTAGACTGATCTCTTTGAGGTAGTCTGGTCTCTTTTGAAATAGTCTGGTCTGTATGAACTTGCATAGTCCGATGGTTTTGAGTTATTCTTCTGAGATAAAGATATTAAGATGCTTGTTATAATCTACCCTACTTTAATTTGAAGTGACTTCCATTTAAATGACCAACTCTGGAGACATTTGAGGTGCAAATATACTAAATACATTATTAGTGTGAAGTGACTTTCATTTTATATTATCAACTCTGGAGACATTTGAAGTGCAAACATACAAAATTAACTGTTTCTATTAAATTTGACTCAGCATTCCCTTCTATGTGGAAACAAATACGTAATGCGTGCATCATTATCTAGGTTAAATATGTTAAATCTAGATAATTGTCTTACTGTTGACAAATTGCTGCTTTTATTGGATTATGCAGGTTTAATCGCCTTGATTCTTGCCAAATATCTTTTTAATTGCATAATCTGGTTAGACCATACCATTTACGATCGCGAAGCACTTGTTATGCCTGGCACACACCTCCAGTTTACGATTAACGCACTAAAACTGACTGCATATCACGACTCCGACCCGTCCCGTTTCGCGACTAAACCTGCCCGATTCGTTTTTTGAATCCCTTGCAATTTCAGTTTTAACCCCTAAAACTGAGTTTTAAGTCGCGAATCGCAAGGCTCTGGTGTGCTAGGGGGTCGCACACCTAATGACTAAAACTCAAACTTATGCGCGAAACGGGCAGTTTTAGCTGGTATACAGGAGGTGTGTACCAGGCATTAAGCCTCGTCCCTACACAGCCAGTGACCCAGTTATTGAACATTCATTACAGGATATGAGGCATATTAAAGCTGCATAATCACAGAAAAGCATACACTTTTCAAAAGCAAAACACCTATTCAGATTTGACCCTACATAGATAGCCAAGTTAGATACAGGTGCCTGTATTAACTATACATTGCTACATGGAAGGTTATACTAAAGGCCCTGTCACACTATGATGTATGGCACCTGCGTGTGCTTAACATCTTGAAATGAATTTCAAATCAAAATAGGTTGGCATACGCCAAACTTTTCATGCTGTGAGGGATAAAAATGGGCCTACACAAAACATACACAGAATGTACATAACGTATTCAGAACGTATCTCTGACCTATTGAGAGCATTCATGTGCCTCACAAAACGTTCACAAAACGTTCACATATGCTGACGGTATGCTGACCAACGTCATGTTCATTACTCCATCGCTAGAAGCATGCCGTATACGTTAAGTATGCTGGAGATACTGCAGGCATACGTTCAAAGTACGTTTGGAGTACGTTATGCATCCGTTGCTGAATGTATGGCTAATGTGCAGCAACGTATTCCAATGTATCCCTAACATACTCCCAATGCATGACGACGTATCCGAAACGTACACGCAGTGTACCTTCAATGTACGAGGCACATGTCGACACACATTGACAATTTTGAACATGCACAACAATTTTGAGCGGCTCGACTACGCCGACGTAAGACGACCTATGACGCCGTATCTCGAGCATATCCGACGTATGCACAACATATACATAATGTATGATGCTGTATGCCGATGTCTTGGTCGAAAATCGCATACGTCGGCATACACTAAGGCCATACGTCGTAGTGTGACAGCCCCTTTAGGCAATCTAATCAAACCTGAACCTACATAGATATATATGTTGCTACATAGAAGCGTATACTAAGGCAATCTAATAAAAGCTGAACCTACATAGATAGCCATATTAGATACAGGATACGTTGCTATATAGAAGGGTATTCTAAGGCAATCTAATACAACCTATCAGTATGACTGTTGACAAGCACGTCACAATTATCTTTTCCTGTTTACACTTCAAATATCTCCTAAGTTAGCCATTGTAAATCAACATTACTTCACAGTGATGTAGGACAGAGTGTAACCTTTCAGGTTCTGCCATATATTTGATATGAAACTAGAAGGATGGTCGTCAGAAACTAGACGGGATGGCCGAATGAGTTAGAGCGTCCATCTCCGTGTTGGCAGATCCTGGGGTCGTGGGTTCGAACCCTGGTCGAGCCAAACCAATGACTTACAAATTTATACTTGTCGCTTCCTAGCCTGGCGTTCGGCATTATTAGGATAGGGCAAGGACTGGTTGGTTGGCTCAGTGTCAGGATAATGTGAATGAGTGGAATATCAGGTCATGGCAGCCTGCTCTTCCAGTGGGCAGCACTATAAAGTCGCCATGGGATATAATGTCATGGTGCTGGCACCCTGGTCTCCCAGTGGGGCAGCACTTTAATGGTGCCATGAGTGCGCACTGTCACAAGTCGGTACCTGTCCTGATATGACCTTAGATGTTGCTAGGATGTAAAACAACAAACAAACAAAAAAGTACCCTATTATTACAGCTGTATAATAAACATTTCGAAATAAAAACTCCGACCTAGATTTGGCCCTACATATCCAACTTACAAAGGGGGCATATATAAAGATTTATTGTAATACAACGTAGTGGGGCACACGAGGATTTATTGAAACACTAACTAAAGTTAATCAATCTTGTAACTGCTGTGATTTGCATGCCAACATTGAGTTATTATGTCTTTACTTCAAATATATTGAAACTGAAATGAAAGTTACTTCAAACTAGAATAAACTAGATCTTACAAATCAACCGATTATATGGATCTAAAATAAATTTGGTGTAGAAACTCAAAATCATCGGATTGGGAAACTTTATAAATTTTTGAGTTGGAAATGTCATATACTCATCTCTATGATATTGAGTAGAAGAATAGGAACAACTGTTTTAGTTTTACCCCCCCCCCCCGACCCCAACACCGATACAGGTGCGGCAAATACCTTGGCACTCAGAATTAATAGGATAGGGAAGGACCTGTTAGTTAATTGTCATGATAATGTGACTGAGTCGGATATCGGGTCATGGTATAATATACAGGGATGAAAGTGGTCTCTGGGAAAAAAAGTGGAAATGCTGATATTCTCCCATAGGTTTAGCATTGTAAGGGAATCGCGGAAAATTCCCGGAAGTCAGGTTTCATATACATATATTGGTATACACTGATAGTGCTGCGCCATTTGAAGCATGTATTAGTAGCGTATGCTGATAGTGCTGCGGTGCATGGAGCATTTATTAGTAGTATATGCTGATAGTGCTGCAGAGTCTGCACCACATATTAGTATACGCTGATGGCGCTGCGGGATTGAAAAATCCCGCAAATTCGCGGAATCGCGGAGATCTTTCATCCCTGAATATAAAGTCGCCATGAGTGTGTACTCTCTCACAATTCGGTACCGATCCTAGTAATATGACCTTAGATGTTGTCAGGACGTAAAGCTCCCACAAGCTCCCAGTCCCACGTCCTACACCCCATACCTGTCCAGAATAATCTATCCGCGCTTTGCAAAGTCGGAGATATGAATCTTGACGGACAGCTCACCTGGTAATGAGATCAGCCCGACATTGATGTATGTAATGGCGACTGCCTATAGTGAGTGGAGGAGGAAGAGGGGAGGAGCCTGGCACCGTTTCACCAACCCATACAGAGAAGTGTTGTGTTAGTTCACCTAACTGCCTCGGTGATTAGTTAGTAATAGTAGGCCTGGCCGGGACGTGATATGACTGTGATAGGAAGCAGTGCCTTGGGGGTGTCCACCTGAATGCCGGGCCGTCTGTCGATCAGATAAAGATTCAAAGGAGGCGGGGTCTATTATTTGGTGTGGGGGAGGGGGAGAGGGGAGGGGGCTGGGCCTGGGCCGGGGTCGTGGGCGAGGAGGCGGGGGCCGGAAGCCGGGGGTACAGGTCCCAGGGACAAGTTGGGTTAGGAGAGTTTGGGAGATCCGGACTTTGCTGGTAGGGAGGGGACAGGGGTGGGGGGGGGGGGTGATACAGGGTGGTTGGAGGAAGGGGGTACAGGGTGGGTGGTGAGTGGGGTGGGCAGATGGGGTGGGCAGGGGGGAGTGGTTCATTAATACCCCCATCACACCAAACTAGTTCTCACTACCTTCTTGAAAATGTTGCTGAAACTCAAACTGTGTGCGAACAAAATGGACTTACTGCTAGTACTAGTAGTACCAACTTGTTACGGTCTTTTTTCAAATGGAATGGACAGGCTAGAATGGAATGGTGCTGTAGAACTTTGAGCATGCCCACAATTTTCTTACATCCACTTTCTACCCCAACCACAGCTCGTTTTAGAACGTGGTCGGACGTTTTGAGAACTAGTTTGGTGTGATGGGGCTGTAATGTATAACTGCGCTTGTCGTCAATAGAGTATGGCCATGCCTGTGGCTTGGCAGGGCTGGTTTGGAAAAGCCACTAGCGACCCTGTAACACCCGATCGCACCATAAAGCAGCCACAACTACCGCCGCATTTCACCTCGCCTCGTAAATCTGTAATATTGACTGGAGGCTGTCGCAACGACTATAGCATAGCCTCCGAGCCTGCGTACCCCAGACAGGCCCGCTACCGACCCCCAGTACAAGCCACGCCTGCTTCTCCGCTAATATTGTTGTGTGATTGCGGACGGAGCCAGAGGTAGTGAGTGCTGAGTGCTGATTGCTGAGTGCTGAGTGGCTAACCGCATTCAATGGCAGCTTGTGTTGTGTATGGACTGGACTGTTCAGCGTGAGACTGAGGGAGATAGACATACACAGAGGGAGAGGGAGGGATTTAGGTGGCAGTAGGCGGAAGGTTGTTGCGGTGCTTCGGTTTCTATGCCCAGAATCCACCTTTTATCGCTCAGCACTCGGGGATATATGCGGCCTTGAAACTGCACAACAGCAACAGCTACACCCCCACTCCCACCACACCCACACACACACACACAAACACACAGTGTATCTCTGGTTCTCTGCCATGCACATAGTTGAGTGGAGTGTATAGCGGGACCGACCGATCTACCTACCACACAGTCCCGCATTGAATGGTGTGGTGTGGTGTGCTGGTGGATGCTCTATACACAGGAGGAGGGAGGAGGAGGGAGCAGGGAGGAGGGAGGAGGGAGAGGGACTGTGCTGTGAGTTTGGTTGGTTGTGTGAATTGGTAGTTACTAGTATACCAAACATACGCACAGAAACACCTCAACCCAACATCCCAGCCGAGAGAGAGAGAGAGGGAGAGAGTCGGGAGGAAAGGAAAGAAGGAAAAGCCAAGCCAAACCAGGCCAGGCCAATCCAGTATTGGGCCGGGGCTTGTGGCCCTGGCGTCGTCATATTCATGATATTCACACGCTGGCGCATGGGATCCTATGAATATTTAACATCCTGAGCCACTGGAGTGACGGCCGAGCCGCCTGTGTTGGGAGAGTGAAAGGGACCTGTGCAGGTGGGGGGAGAGTGTTGTGTTCTGGTGGGTCTGGCCGCCTGCTGCTTGCTACCTTTCCGGCCGGGGCGCTGTGAAGCTCCCCCAACTCCTGTCCTCCTCCACCTCCTCCGCCGCCGCCTCCGCAGGCACCGCCTCCGCAGCCACCGCCTCCGCAGCCACCGCCACCGCCTCCGCCGACGCTGCTCTCGACGATGCCGCTTCCGCTGCCGCCGCCGCCGCTGCTGCCGCCCCGCCCGACGGCACAACACAGGCTCTAGGGGTGTCCTCCCGGGCGGAAACTTTACCTCCAGTACCACCAGGGCCCGCCCCTGCCCGCCTCCCGGCTAGCCCCTCCCGCCGCCCGATCGCACGCCCCGACGGCCCCCCCGACACACGACCAGCGAGGATTTATCGGCGAGCAGCCACTATCGTTTTCGTTATTACAGTCACGATCGCTCAATCGGGCAGGTTTTCACTCTCTCCGCCATTTTTGCTTTCCTCCAGACGCTACAGGGTTGTGGTAGTGCCGGCGCGTGTACACACACACACACCCACGTACCTACTGGAGGCAGGGAGAGAGAGAGAGAGAGAGAGAGAACATCAGCTGACGTGCCCCCGTGCTTCCGAAGTCTGCCGATCAACATTGAACAGTAAGCACATTTTTGTTTAACAACTTTTGTGTAACCCTGTAGTTTTGTTTACGTGATTGAATGCAAATTGAAAATGTATGTGAGTGTGGATGCCTGTCTGTGTGCTCTATCCCAGCTTTGTCGGGGTGGGTGGGTGGGTGGGCGGGGGTGTGCCAGTGGGAGGGGGGTCGGCAGGAGGGAGGGAGGGAGGGAGGGAAAGGAGGGAGGGGGCCGTCCAATGGCCATCTTTTTCGATTCGATATCTGAATTCTGGCCATTGCGGTGGACGATGTCTAATTTGCGACATAGTCAACGACCAGGATGGGTATATCTATAACATCATGCTTACCGATTGGTTCCTTAGGATGGGTTCTCTCGCCTTCGCTGATGTAATTGAACTATGGGACAAAGCGAAGCAAGGGCTGTTTTCATTGGACGGCCGCCATGAGTGTGTTCAATACACACTCACATACACACACACCGCGATGGGAGAGGCGGCCCGGGCTGGCTGGATAGATTGCACCCGCTTTGAAAACTCTATTATAGTCTATAGCGGTGGGTGGGCCTGGTTTAAATTCATCTATTGTTCGATCTGCTAATACATCTCCACATGATGGAGCCATCGTCGCACTCACACCAATGGGACTCGCCGGAACACAACTTTCAGGTAATGGTGATGGTGTGTTTAAACCGCAGTACTTAGTGTTATGGGGATATAAGTGAGAAGTGAGCGGAAGGGGGGGGTGTGGTGGGGGGGTGTAGTAGCGAGAGGGATGTAAATTGTCTCGGCGAGGTGCTTGGCTAAACGAGGTGCGACACCATAGGAAAACTGTAACTTTTATTTATGAGTGTCTGGGCGCGGGATGGCGGAGGTGGAGGGGGGGGGGGGATAGGAGGGGGGGGGGGGACTAGGAGTAGACATGGTAGGAGAGGTGTGGTCGTGCGGGGCCGGGCCGGGCCGACTGTAGCCGGGCCTCAGGCGGGCGACGGCCGGCCGGTTGGTTAGCGGGACAGCTCGCCCGCCCGCCCGCCCGCCCATCCGGGCTTGCTGGCTTGTCTCCTTGGTTACTTGCTTAGTTACTCGCTTAGGTACTTGTTCGGGACAGGCCGGGGATATACGCCATGGCTATCACTCACTCACCAGAGCCACAACCCGCGAACATGCATGGCACAACTTAGCATTCAATTTCCATCAACCAATTCCGATTCAGAGTTGAGCTTGCTATGCTAGCCGGTCATTTATCGTCTGGTGGGTGGTAGGGGGGGGGGGGGGAGGGGCGGGGTGGAGGGTCATTTGAGATGTGGCCGGGGCGGCGGGGATGTGGCCCCGATGTGACGGGCACATCGCGGAGGTCAGCCAGCGTTTGTAAACGACGGCCCTTAATGAAAGATAAAGGTGGGTGAGGGTCGCGGGCATCCCATTACAGCGGCCACCCCGGCTATTGGACCAGATCCATCACCCACCACCCACACCCCCTTAGCACACACCCCTACCACCCCAATCCAGCCTCCAGTATGATATCAACCAGCTTAGCAGGGTACATTTATGGGAAATCTAATTGGCACACCCCTAACCTACTTACCTCCATCCCAGGCATTCTCCTCTTCTTATTTGGACCGGTAAATATCACTTATCTACTGGTAAATGTGTTGTTTTAATGTTGCCATGTCATATTTATGATAACAATTGCACTATTTATTCCCATCGCTGTGAACATCTGAAGGGCCGTGTACTTTGACTCAAATTGAACCATTTGGACTTGCTACACCGCCACTGTACCAGTCCAGACTTCACTTTAGAACATCAATACTTCCCCTCAACGCCCCCCACCCCCACCTCCACCCCACTGTACATCTTTCCTCTCCCCGCGCGCCAACCTTGACATCGTTTATGTTCATGTTAATAATAATAATGCGCCAGCAGATATTGTGGGCGTTCCTCACTGACCGTCGTTTCTGCGCGTCGTTTCCGTCGTTACTTCCATCGATTCTTTTACATCGCTCTCGTCTAATTCTTTCATTCCTAGTTTAATGTTCATCCAAATAAACGAATATATTCATATTTTGTTATAGTCGACTCACGCGCAGAGAATTATGGGACAGGGCGGTGGTGGGAATTGGGGAATTGGGGCGTTGCGGCCTCCCCCCCGCCCCCCTCCTACCCGCCACCGAACGCTGCCCCGGCTTGCAGCGCGTCATTCCCGTCGTCGCCACTAGAGGGCAGTGCAGCGCCACTGGAGGATGCTTTTCCAGGGGGTCGGTAGGAGGAACGGCTAACTCCAGAAGCCATCGGGTGGAGAAGCCACCACCGATAGCAACAACTACTCCTACTGCTTGCAGCTGCTACTGGTAGTGGTAGCCGCTGCGGAGGAGTAGTAGTAGTAGTACTAGTAGTAGGAGTAGTAGTAGTAGGAGTAGGAGTAGTAGTAGGAGTAGGAGTAGGAGTAGGAGTACTTGTACTAGTACTAGTAGCAGATGTAAGAGTAGTAGGCCTAGTGATTGTACTAATAGATGCAGTACTATAAGCATCAGTACAAGCTGGTCCGCCTCCCAGAGTAGGTTCCATGGTTGTTGTTTTACGTCCTAGCAACATTTAGGGTCATATCATGACGGATATCCACTGGTGACAGTGCGCACTCATGGTGACTTCATAGTGCTGCCTTACTGGGAGAACAGGCCACCATGACTTGATATCCCACACAGTCATATTATCCTGACACTGTGCTAACCAGTCCTTGTCATATCGTATCAATGCTGAGCGTCAGGATAGGAAGTGACAGGTATCAATTTTATAAGTCATTGGTTTTACTCGGCTGGGATTCAAACTCCTGATCTTCCGCACAGGGGCACTGCACTCTACCGATTCGGTCAGCGCATCCGAGAGTCGTTCCCCAGGATCGATATGTGTAGATCTATCTATCTGCATGAAAAGAAATAGGGCAGGATAGTCAACAACCGTCTTCCCATTCCTTCCTAGAGTGAAAGGTTCAGATCGAATGGTAAACATGCCGCCTACCTCACCCGACCCTCCTCGAGCCAACTCAACCCCACCAACTTCCCTCGCCGAATGGATGGATTGAGTGAATGAATGAATGAATAAAGAAGGAATAAACAAGTTGAACAGCACAATGCCTCAAAACCCGAGGTCTTTGGCGTTGCGGCAGTCTCTGGAGAGAGGCTGGGGGAGGGTGTTAGAGGGTAAAAGAGGGTAAAGGAGGGTAGAGGAGGAGGGTGGAGGACAGTTGAAAGGGTTGAGAAGACTAGAGATGGGTGGAGGGTGGAGAGTGGAGGAGGATAGAGGAGAGTGGAGCAGGGCGGAGGAGGGTGGGGGAGGGTGAAGGAGGGTGGGCGGGCAGGAGCAGGCGGAGGGCCGGTCCTCTGATAAGCAGGCTCGGGTATCTGCCGAGCGAATCTCCAGCCTCGTAAACCACGGCCAGAAATCCTCAGGAACGTGAGGGGAACCTCGAAGAACTGTGAATCCCAAGCACTGGTAGCCCGGCAGGATAGCTGTTCCCACAGCTCCCTCCACCCTCCAACCCACCTACAAACTCCTCCACCACCTCCCACACCCCTAGCTCCCACCCACCCACCGACAAACTCTTCCAGCTCCCCGCACCCACCCACTGCCAACATTGTCCAATATCCTCCACTACCGCCCCCAGCTCCCCCCACTCACCCACCGACAAAATTGTCCAATATTCGCCGCTACCTCCCTCCCCCACCCACCGACAAACTCTTCCAATATCCTCCACCCCCCCCCCCCAGCTCCCCACATCCACCCACCGATAAAATTGTCCAATATCCTCCACTACCGCCCCCCAGCCCCCCCACCCACCCACCACCACCAACAACCCTTCCACTACCTCCCACACCCCCAGCTCCCACCGACGGCCAAACTCTTCAATATCCTCCAGTACCTCTCCCTCCCCCACCCCCCACCAACAAACTCTTCCAATATCCTCCACCTCCTCCCTCCCCACCACCCACCGACGAACTCTTCCAATATCCTACCCCACCTCCCTCCCCCACCCTAACCTAAAAACTCTTCCATATCCTCCACTACCTCCTCCCCATCACCCACCCATCCACCAACAAACTATTCGATATCCTCCACTACCTCCCTCCCCCACCCACCCACCAACAACTTCATTCCTTCCCCACCACCCGACACTCTTCCAATATCCTACCCACCCTCCCCCACCCATACGAACAAAGTCTTCCGATATCCTCCACCACCTCCCTCCCCATCAGCCACCCACCCACCAACAAACTCTCCCAATATCCTCCACCACCTCCCTCCCCCTCACCCACCATCCACCAACAAAACTCTCCAATATCCTCTACCACCTCCCTCCCCTCACCCACCCACCAACAAACTCTTCACCTCCACCACTCCCCCCCCCAACCCACAACAAACTCTTCCAATATCCTCCACCCCCTCCCTCCCGCCCACCACACAAACTTCTTCCAATATCCTCCACCACCTCCCTCCCCGCACCCACCCACCAACAAACTCTTCCAATATCCCTCCACCATCTCCCTCCCCCCACCCACCCCCAGACAAACTCTTCCAATATCCTCCACCACCTCCCCCCCCTAAGCACCACCCACCCACACACTCTTCCAATATCCTCCAATACCTCCCTCCCCTAAGCTCCACCCGCCAACAAACTCTTCCAATATCTTCTACTACTGCCCTCCCCTCAGCTCCCCACACCCACCAACAAACTCTTCCAATATCCTCCACCACCTCCCTCCCCCCACCCACCCACCGACAAACTCTTCCAATATCCTCCACTACCTCCCACCACCTAAAGATGCTTCTTTATACACGCATAAGTATCTGACTTTTGGAAACACCCCTCCCCCCACCTCTCGTCCCTCCCCACTACAAACACCCCAGTTCCCTCTATCCCGCCTCCACCCCCCCCCCCCTTCTATCCCGACCGCCCACTCCTCCCCACCCCACCCCCAGGGTGTTAATATCGAGTCCCAGCATGATGTTATTAAGTTATTCCGTTACTGCTGAGTTGTCCCTAGTGTGAACGAGGCTAGACAGACGGGCGAGCTACTTCATATATAGAGGGAGTGCACGTGACGTCATTACTTAGCAATCAGCGGGCTGCCATCTTGGATTATGAGCACCCTCCCTAGCCATGTTGTGAATGCATGCAGATGCAGTAAAACTGAGTTTTATTGTGTTATGGGAGGTTCTGGGCAGTTTACATCCAATGTCTTTACTTACAGCACTTTCGCAATACCATTTGAGGCCAACTGCTCAAAACGGTGACAAATAAACCAACAAATCAGTAAATAAGCACAGTGTAGACAGTTGCAAGCCTTCTGTATGTCATCCAAAATGGCCACCGAAAGTTGTCTTGTGGCGTCATTCCACCCACTCTATAGTGAGTATAATCTGATTAAGTAGGCAATGGTTTGTGTATGGAGAGACAGTGAGTTGTCTTATACCCCTGTCACACTATGACGTAACGAGCGAACGTGAGCCTAACGTGGTGATTTTTCATCATTACGTTGACGTACGTTGGATTACGTTATGATGACGTCAGAATGACGTTAGACTGACATCGAGCTAGATCACATTACGTCATGTTACGTCGAGTTATGTCGAGGTTTTGGACATGTTGAAAACTTTCGAAGTAGCTCGAACATAAGGGTTTACGTTCGCCGTACGTTCTGTTCACGTTCAGTGAACGTCAATGACGTTAAACGGACGTTAGGCAAATGCTGCTCACTACGTTCAACTATGTTCCACTACGTTGACCCACATTAAACCGGGTGGAAGTGCCCACGCGGCATAATGGGAACGTCAGGAGAACGTCAGGAGAATGTACATTCAACGTACGTTCAACGTCTCATGATGTATGTAATGTCACGTAATGTTCTTCTGGCGATGGAATAATGTTCATAACATTCCGTGAGCATAATGACGTTGTCCTCTCTCGTTGAATGACCGTATCACTACGCTTTACCGGCGTTATGCTCTTGTCCACTATGCTGCATCCACGTTCAACTTGTGCCCAAATTTGCATACTACACCGAGAAGTTCAACGTTCTTCACGTTCTCCCTACGTTGACGTCGTTATGTCATAGTGTGACAGGGCCTTTACTCAGGGAGGAACTGTAACTAGTGTAAGGTGTTAGTTTGTCTTTAGAAAGCTGCATAGATCAATGAAGCATCACCTTTTCAAAACCGAAAGACTAAAGGGCGCATTCCATATATGCGTAATGCGTAATGCGTAATGCGAATGCGAATGTGACAAAAAATTGAAATGCCTTGAAACATATGAGGTACATTCCATACACGCGTAATGCGTAATGCGAATGCGAATGCGTCAGAAATTCATTATCCCGATCGTTCAATGTAGCGATCGGTGCGTAATGCGTTATGCGTCAAGCTGGATATGAATAGAAACCTGAGTCTGATGTGTCCATTAGTTTAACACCAGGAGAGGCGACTGAGCATTACGGAACAGTCTCACAGACAGGTGCTAATTGGAAACACATGGTGAGCTGGGCACCCGATAGACATATGGTTAGGGGAAAGCTAAAAATGCTACCATATGCACAGAAATATGAATACTTATCTATAATTTGGTTATAATAAAGGTAGGAACCCCCATGTGACATACAAAAAGTTACATAGATATACATGCCATATTTGGTCACATACAGAGCAGTATGGAGAATAATTGTTTATTTTTATTTTTTAAATATAGCTAGTCGTGCGCCACATAACGCATTACGCGTATATGGAATGCTGGCATTCGCATAACGCGCAACGCATAACGCATTACGCATTACGCGTATATGGAATGCGCCCTTTAGATAGATTTCAAGCTACAAATCGAGATAAAATACTGGTGCAGTATTTATTGCGACACACAATGGAAAGCTCAGTCACCATCAGGGAAGTTGTTAACGTTGAAACATATAGGCTCAAGAGGTTGATAGGTACGCCAACATTAATTAATTAAGTAAGGTAGATGATACCGATCAACGTAATATATTCATTTCAGAAAGTGACGGAAACTTGAAGCCGTCGGACTATGCAAGTTTAAACACACAAGAAAATCCACGAAAAGCTTGGCAAACTTGGAATGTGGGATAATGCGAGTTGCTCATCAAAATCCACAATGGGATGGGATCCTCTCCCGCATGCCTGGATGTCATCTGCATAGATGTACACAGTAGGCTAAGTTATCATGTACAGGTTAGGAAAAAAACTTTGGAAAAAAAAAAATGAATATAGAAACTACTAACACCCAAAACCGCAAAAGGTTGGCCCGAGAAAGATCAGGTAAACACTCCTGAGTGCGGGACCAGACCAATCCAGTATCACAGCTGTCCAGCATTGAAAACAAGCACCCTCATGGGAGCTTACACGTTATGGGGAGAATAAAAAACTTGTCACAAAAAAAGAAGAAGAAAAAAGTTATAAGTAAAATAGATGATACCGATCAACATAATATCTTCATTACAGAAAGTGACAGAAACTTAAAACCGTCGGACTATGCAAGTTTAAACACACAAGAAAACCCACGGAAAGCTTGGCAAACTTGGAATTTGGGATAATGCGAGTTGGTCATCAAGATCAAGTATAAGTTAGAACTGTTAGTAAGAGGCGAATCGGTGTGGGGTAGGGTGGGGCGATGGGTGGATGGTTGGTTGGTATAGCCTAATTCTAGTATACTTCATATGTGAAGGTTAATGCTAAGGTAGATTTGTTGATAATGGGACCAAAACAACTAAAAGTCAGAGATAGGGGAACACATATGAAACAATGATTACTACAGAATAGAGAATTGCACAACGAGCAGTCATAATATCTACGAATGTGATAAGTGGTGGAAGGAGCAAAGCCTTATGGTGTGAGAATATAACAAACAACGAAGACATGGTGGGATTTAAGGAGGGATACAAATAAAAAGGTTACCGCTGGATTAAAAAAAAACCGAGATGTAGGGAGCGATTATTTGGAAGTTAGGGGGGAGGAAAAAACACTCGAAGACGGATATGTATGAAGAGGGAGTTGAAGGATCCAGTACACAAGCAGCGAGTCAGTCAGTGAGATGCTGACCAAGAACCCAGCTGTGTTGAATGGGTAGATGGGAAGATCCGCCTGGGAGTGAGAGTGGTGTGCGTGGGGGTGGGGGAGGGGGTTATGAGGGCACGGTGGTGACAACCAGAGCAGTAGCAACTTCAGGTGTAGGGTAGAGAAAGTTGTTGGCCTGTTGTGGCGAGGTGATTCAATTCCAACTGAAAGAATATCCTAGATAATGAATAGTTGTTTGAGTAGTTGTTTGTTGGGGTTTTACATCCTAGAAAGATGGGACCAAAACAGCATGGGTACCGAGTTGTGACAGTGCGTAGTTGTAGCGACTTTATAGTGCTACCCTACTGGTAGTGGTAGATCTGTCCGCTGAAATCACCACCCAATATCCCAATCCTGAAACTGAGCAAACCAGTCATTGGCCTATCCTAGTAATAGTAATGCCAGGGGCCAAGCTAGGTAGTGACAAGAATACATTTAGTAAAGGCCCTGTCAGACTGTGCTGTATTGCATCAGCATATGCCAACATATGTGATTTTGCACCAACACGTTGGTGTAGGCTGGTGTACGCTGGGACAAGTTATGGGTACCTTTGGCATAAGTAGTATTTGTTAACAGCCCACTGGTGTACGCTGAGATAAGTTTTGGGTAAGTTTGGCATAAGTAGTATTTTTGAGCATGTTCAAAATTCCCGCCGTATGACAGCGTGTGTCACATGCGTCGGCATACGCTTATGCAGTGTGACAGGGCTTTAAGTCATCGGTTTGAATCGATCGGAAATCGAACTCTCTATATGATACGTGAACTCCCGACCTTTCGCATGGGAAGTCTGCGCTCTACCGACTGGTTCACCGGATTCGGTAGTTAGTGAATAGAAAGAAGCGTGCTGTCGGAAAATTATTTCTTTAAATTCTGTGTTCAGATCAATGCATATAACTTTCGAAACTATAGCACTATTCCTATACAGATCGCCATTTAGCGACTCCAACCGTAATTCCAACCTAACAGTAACAGTAAACTAGATGATATAACATTAACAAGCAACATAACAGTTAATTTTCAAATATGGCCAAAACTCAAGGCCATGGGGTTCGGCAAGTTTAATTCCATGTTATAGGAACTCTGCATTCGGCTAAGGGGGGGGGGGGGGGGGCTCCCCCCCCCCCCCCCCTGCCCCAGGTCAATCAGTGCCTCAGTGGCAAATATGAAGGTCACGTGACCCTAGGTACGTACACCCATTAAGATCAGGGACGCTAATGGTCATCATGATGGGGTCACTGCCCTGCAGAATATGCGCGTGTACGTCCATGAAATGTGTGTGTGTGGTGGGGGGTTGGGGGGGTTAGTGGATGGAGGTTCTTGGTACCTCAATTAGAAGTTATTACTATACAGTAAAACCTCTCTAAATCGACCGACAAGATAAGTAAAAAGAGTATTCGAAATTTAGTTGATATGCTGTCTGTAATTCACGATTCACATCGTGAGATAAATTCAGACTTTAAAACACTCAGGATATCCCATTATATATAACAAGATATTTAAGTATTTTCTGTACAATTAAAACAATGCCGAATCAATACTCTATTCCGAGATAAGCAAAACAGTATTCAAAATGTATTTGAAAGGCTGACTCTAATATGTATGCAACACCACTGAGTTGTCGGGTAATTCACCGTTCAATTGGAGTCTCAATGCTTGAGATAAATTCAGACTTTAAAACACTCAGTATATCCCAATATATATAACAAGTATTTACTATACAATTAACAAAATGTCAAATTGATACTCTATTCCGAGATAAGCAAAACAGTATTCAAAATTTATTCGAAATGATGTGTGTAATATGTATGCAACATGACAAGAGTTGTCGGGTAATTCACACTCACGGTTCAATTGGAGTATCAAAGCATGAGATAAATTCAGACTTTAAGGCACTCAGGATATGGCATTCCTTTAATTGATAACAGACATGCCTTCTACTACTACTACTACTACATCCTACTGCCGAGTAAGTAGTGATTCCACTTATAAAGCCATCAGGCTCAGTGTCTTTATCGGCAAACAGCTCCATTAAGTCCTCAGCTGTATTGCTCTACGCTGCGTTCCAAATGAGCAAACTAGAATAAAAGAGGCCATTGGCAATGGGCAGTAAACTCACGTTTATGTGAGTTTTATGGGCAGTAATCATCATGTGCGCTCGTACCCGCCGTGCCGACACTTAACTCCACATCCATCTTGGATGTCTCGTTTGGAGGCGATTTCGACTGCCATTTATCGGCAGTATTTATGATATATCACGATGCCGCGTTGTAGTGATATATCCGCTTGGTATGCAATGTCCATATCTGGGTGGTCGGCGTCATTTCGCGCGTTGTTGTTGAAACAGACGACAATTTGAAACCGAGCAGACGACTTTGCCGCCGCTGCCGCCGCGCCTCAGCTGGTCCCCGGCAGGCGAAGCGCGCGCTTTCGCTGGTGGCCGCTAGAGGTGGGGACTGCATGGCATCGGCGCCGTCACACGAACATCGAAGCGCAGCTCGCGTTAAAAACCCCGCCCCAAACTCTCCCCGCACGCCCTGAAGATGTTCACAGCTAATATATCTCATCCTAATGTACCTGTCTGTAAGATTCCCCCATATTCGCGTGTAATTCAGAGCAAGCGAAATAATCTTAAAAGGCCATGTTTATTATCATCACCATCACGCGTGTATGTTGTTTAGGTTAACCATTGCGTGGAACAGTCGCGCCCGCTGATTGGCCGGCGCTTATCACGTGGGCGCGACCACTCCTCCATATATGGGTTAATGTTTCTTTAGGGTTGTAAAACGCGTACGGCTGATCAGCAGGACCATAATTCATCGGCTCGTGGCCAACTGGTGACCTGGGGCAGCAGCGGAGACGGGAGAGGGCGTCAATCACGGGAACAGATGAGCTCTTACTTCGTCAACTCACTGACGAGTTGCTACAGCCAAGGAGTGACAGACGGCGGTGGCGGCGACCATGTAGGCCGCGAGTACCACCAGCCGAGCAGCCCGTACGGCCGATATGCGTCCGCCCATAGCTACCCGTACGCGGCGGCCGGGTCCCCGGCAGCCTCGGCCGGGCCCGGCGGCCACCACCTGGCCGCACAAAATGGCGATTACTACATGACGCAAAGACTCAGCCATCCGCCACTGGTCCGGGACACGGTGAGCCCGGCTAATAGCCTGGTGGGCTCGGAGACGGGTGGGCCGACGTCGGGCGGGCAGATCCAGCCCCAGGATTACTCGACGGGCGGGTCGACCTACCCAAACTCAAACAGCAGCGCCGAACTTACGTCCATGGACTCCCCACCGCCGCCTGCACACCAACATCAACAACAGCAACCGCCGCAGCCGCAGCCGCAGCCACAGCAGCAGCAGCAACAACAACAGCAGCGACAACAACAACAACAACAACCGCAGCAGCAGCCGAACACTACCCCCGCGTCTGCGCAACCTGCGAGTAACAACAATAACAACAACAACAACAACATCAACGCCACGTCGGCGACCACAGCGAGCTCGGGGCAGCAGCCACCGACCCCCGACAGTTCCCAGACCTCGCCGTCGTCCCAGTCTGGCGGCGGCACGGGCCAGGGGTCGCCGCCGGCCGTCAGTACCACCCCGGTCAACCAGCCCCACATCTACCCGTGGATGCGCCGCATGCACTCCGGCCATGGTAACATCATCATAACCTTCCTCGCCTATGTTTGTGTTGGTGCTTCTTCCCTCTGTGTCATGTGTCATGTATCATGTGTCATGTGTCATATCTCTTGTGTATGCATGGTGCATGAGTTACTCGCGAGCTGCTCATGAGCTGCATGTCATACATAGCCTTTGCTGTTCTGCGCTTGCTTGCCTAGTCACAGTGCACGTGTATGTCAGTATGTATGCTAACCCACGTGTGTACTCCACTCCATTTGGTACTATATATATGTGATATATGTATGTATGTGTATATATATATATGTGTGTATGTATAAATATATATATATATACACATATATATATTCACACACACAGTAAAAGCTCTCTAAATGCACAGATCGACCACTCCCCTGTAGCAATCGCTTTATTTGCATCCCAAATGATTGCTCATACAATACCATTGTAACAGGGAAAAAACTCCCATAACCGACCAACTCTCTAAATTGACCAATTAAAGTCAGTCCCATGGTAGGTCGATTTAGAGAGTTTTTACTGTATATGTATATATATATATATATATATATGTATATATACATACATGTATACATACGTATATATATATAGGTCTCCTGCAGTTGCATGTAAGGCATGATAGATAGGACTTATGCAGTGGCATCATATATATATTTGATCAGCGTCCCTAGAATACAAAGATTGCAAGTTAACCTAAAGCCCCCTACTCACAGCCGCACAGCCCCATCTCACACCCCACACCCCAGACACACAACACATCCTAAAACATAACACAGCTGGCCAATACATCCCTGACAGAACAGCTGACACCCAAAGTTCAACACACTAATTGGATAATCACATATAGGTCACGAAGTCAGATAAGAATGATCAAATAACTTCCCTCTTGATGGCCTAATCTGTCAGATAAGGATAATACTTCCATATAACCAGAGGTGTAGAATTATAAAGCTGGTTAAATTTGGAATTGCCAGCAGAGGGAGAGGGAGACCAAGAACATCATGGTTTACAAATATTTCACAGTGGACAGGCTTGAATTATTCACATTCTATCATAACAGCACACCATTGGGACAAGTGGAGAACCATTGCATCCATTCCAACCCTCGACTAGAGGACGGAACTATTGATTGATTGAATAGGTTCTACTGTGACGCAGTGTTACCCCCCCCCCCCCCCCCACCACCACCACCACCACCACCACCCACCCACTCTACCATCTGTAGTGACACGTGGATGGCATATCAGATGATAACTTAATGCCCGGTACACATCTCCCGTATACGACCTAAAACTGCCTGTTTCGCGACTAAGTTTGAGTTTTAGTCATTAGGTGTGCGACCCCCTAGCACAGCAGAGCCTTGCGATTCGAGACTTAAAACTCAGTTTTAGGGCTTAAAACTCGAATCGCAAGACATTCGAAAAATTAATCGGCCAGTTTTATGTCGCGAAACGGGACGGGTCGGGTTGTGAAACGCAGTCAGTTTTACCTTGTGAATCGTATACGGGAGGTGTGTACCAGGCATTAGATGGCAGGCTATGACTTCACCAGAGGAACAGTGACAGGAATAGTTTTGACATTGCTCCATTATCACTGTCACATTATAGGGTTATGAATGGGCGAAATGCAGCAGGGCAGTGTAGATAGACTAAGCAGTAGCAGAGGAATGTGGTGAAAGGAATGTAGGGGGGGGGGGGGCATGTTAAGCCGTCAAGCAGTCCCATCGCTTGCATTGGGATGGGGTGGGACTGGGAGGAGGGTTAGAAGTGGTGATCGGGATCGTTGATAATCCAAATGACAATCAAATTTCAAATGACTTATTGCTCCTGAAAAGCGAACATCTTTGAAACATAAGTTAAAAACATAGATTTTGAAAACCAAAAACCCTGCCATAGATTTGACCCATCATATCCACATCACACATTGACACAGTCAGGGAAGATATATCCATATAAAAGGAATGGTAAATCAATATAATCCAACGTCTCAGTGCGAAAAGCCTATTAAGTATTATGGCCACCATTTTGGTATGCATGCGAATATTAATTTTAATTTAACTCTTTAAAATGAAGAAGTTCCTTCAGTGAATAGTACATTTTACAGACTGGCGTGTATCTTTAAATAAAATTGGCCGTAAGTCCAAGCTTTTAAATTATGCACCTTTAATCAGTTGTCTAGGCGAGACATAATAATAATAATAACGAGGATAATCATAGAACCTCTCAGTGCCAATGCCTCAGATGCTTCCCATTTTGATGTGCATGCGAAAATTACTTTAAATCTAACCTTTCAAGATAAAGAAGTTGATTTTGTTTTTTCAATCGTCCGTAACTCCAAGCAATTATATTATGCAAATTTGATCGCTCTTGTCTAGCCGAGACATATTAATAGCAATGATCATAATAGCAATGATAATAATCACGACCATATTAATAATGATAATAAAAATAACTGCTAATTAGTCAGGAGCACGCATACATTCTAAAACTATTTCAATTAGAATCTTGTATAGGAATTTTAGCACGGTGTTCATGACCGTCCCCAGTGCCAGGGAACTAGGTACCGGACGGCACTTCTGGCCAGGCGCTAACGGAAGTGGACCAAACAACCGGAAGTGGACCAAGCTGTCCCACTTAGTGAGATTAGAGACACTTCATGGACTCATTAATGACATTCTCTTCCCTCCGTCACATGTTATCTCAACCGCAATCATGCCCAATCTCTGTGGCAGAGTGGTTAGAGTGTCTGACTTTTTTCTAGGTCGGACTCCTAATCTGAAGGTCAGTGGTTCGATTCCCCGTGCCCCCACCTCTGCCACTTTGGACTTCCACCGCTGTGTATAACTTACAGCGTCATCAAAGGCCGGTTGCTCTCATACCATGTCTATGTGGTGTGGGAGGTTAAAAATCCCTTGGGTCAGTAAAAGTGTAGGCTCGGGCTTCCTATCGACAAAGTGTCTAATGGTGAAAACAAGGCTATGCAGACTTATCCATGATATGCAGTATAAATCTTCTTCAATAAAAAAAAAAGGAAAAAAAAGACCCCTGTTCCCTAATCACTTAGATAAGTAGTCACTCCTTACATGCAGCTGGGTGATACGTACAACGCTGTAACAGCAATCAATGCTCACACCACTGATGCTCTATTTCTCCATCACACTTTTCTCTTCACATATTGCTGTTTGGGTGCTATACTGCTAATAAGTATACCTCTCATTTTGACCCATATTTACTACAAACTTTGTGTGATTTGGGCTATTTTGGTTATTTGCACTATATTGCTGCTTTACACTATATTACTGCTTTACGATGCATTGGTACTTTACGCTATGTTGGTGTTTTGTGCTATGTTGGTGCTTAGTGCTATATTGCTGCCTTGTGCTATATTGCTGCCTTGCACTGTATTGGTACTTTGTATTGTACTGGTGCTCGTCGTTATATTCCTGTTTTGTGCTATATTCAATATATAATATTGGGTCTTTGTGCTATATTGGTGTTTTGCACTATATTGGTGTTTTGCACTGCACTGCTGCTTTGCACTATATTGGTGCTTTGTGCTATAATGATGCATTGCACTATATTGGTGATTTGCACTGTATTGCTGCTTTGCACTATATTGGTGCTTTGTACTGTATTTCTCATTTGCACTATATTGGTGCTTTGCACTATATTGGTGCTTTGCACTATATTTGTGCTTTGCACTATATTGCTGCCTTGCACTATATTGGTGATTTGTATTGCTCCTTTGCACTATATTGCTGATTTGCACTATATTGCTGATTTGCACTACATTGCTGCGTTGCACTGTATTGCTGTTTTGCACTATATTGATGTTTTGTACTGCTCCTTTGCACTATATTGGTGCTTTGCACTAAATTTGTGCTTTGCACTGTATGTGTATTTTGCACTATATTGCTGCTTTGCACTGTATTGCTGCTTTGCACTATATTGCTGCTTTGCACTGTATTGTTGCTTTGCACTATATTTGTGCTTTGTACTGTATTGCTCCTTTGCACTATATTGCTGATTTGCACTATATTGGTGCTTTGCACTATATTGCTGCATTGTGCTTTGCAGTATATTGGTGCTTTGCACTATATTGCTGCTTTGCACTGTATTTCTGCTTTGCACTACTATATTGGTGCTTTGTATTGCATTGCTCCTTTGCACTATATTGGTGCTTTGGACCGTATTGCTGCTTTGCACAATATTACTGCTTTGCACTATATTGGTGCTTTGTACTGTATTGCTCCTTTGCACTATATTGGTGATTTGCACGATATTGCTGCTTTGCACTGTATTGCTGCTTTGCACTATATTGGTGATTTGTACTGTATTGCTGCTTTGCACTATATTGCTGCTTTGTTCTATATTGCTGCTTTGCACTATATTTGTGCTTTGCACTATAGTGCTGCTTTGCACTATATTGGTGCTTTGTACTCTATTGCTGCTTCGCACTATATTGGTGTTTTGCGCTATATTGCTACTTTGGACTATATGAAAGATTTCCGGGACTTCGCGGATTTCCGGTATTTCTCCTGTAGCTATAAATGTATACTAATACATTGTTTTATGCTGCAGCACCATCAGCAAATACTACTAATACGGGCTTCAAACATATATTTATGAAACCCAACTTCCGGGAAATTTCCGCAATTCCCTGACAATGCTAAACCTATGGGTGAATATCAGGATTTCCGCTTCCCCCCCCCGGAGACTGCTTTCATCCCTGATCACTGCTTTCCACTATATTCCTATTTGCTAACAATGCACACTTCCTCACATGTTAATCTTTCTCACTAGGTTTCTGCACATGCTGCTTGACGCAGTAAGGCTGCACTGTTAAGGTTTTTGAATGCTGGTTTGGCTACAACCATTGCATACACAAGTCATACACAAGTACACAAGTCACACACAGCGCTTCGCTTACTGCTGCTTATGCCATGCTTCGGTGCCTGGTTTCCTGCCGCTTCTTAGCTAAAGTTACATTAATAAACTTTGTAGACTACATAACAGTAACATGCATTGCCTTTAAACTATTGTCATGTTTGCAGCGAAAATTGTCATTGTGTGCCATCTTTCTACATGTTCCTTTACATATTTGCTTTTCAGGATTGCTAGGTGTATACATATATATATGTATAATAATGTTTTATCGGTATATATAACATTATATATATCATTATGTATGTTGTGACATATCTTGATCTATCATTATATATACCATTACATATCATGATGTTACTACATTTCACTATGGGTATCACTATATATACACCGTCCTGATATGACCTTAGATGTTGCTAGGACGTAAAACAACAACAAACAAACAACAAACAAACAACAACTATATATACAACTGCATGTGTCATTATATGTATATATTTATATATCAGTATATATCTCATTGTATATATTATTATACATAATGTTATATATATCATTATATATAATCATTATATATATATATAAGCATTATATATATATACACACACCATTGTTACTGTTATATTCCAGGTGTACACGCCATAACATAGACACTCTGAGTATGATAGCTGAGTACAATGATAACAGACAATATAGAACCACTCCCATTGCCACTACTAGTCTTACAGCAGCAAGGACAGGCGTAGTTATAGTTGGGAGTGTGTGCGTGAGTGTGCGTGTGTGTGTGGGGGGAGGGTGAGACACGAAACTGCGGAAGGGGCCAGCATGTTGCTAAGTTACAATACTGTGGGAAGTCGACGCTTCGAGGCCTTGACCCGAAGGTTGCGGGAACCTCCCCTGACTTGAGCGCGGGGTCATTAATCATGTCAGCTGCAGCTATATGGGTCAGTGTCCAGGGCTGGGGAGCCAGAAGCACACCGCCATGGCAGTCTGGTTGGCCGTGGGTGAGGGGGGGGGGGGGTGAGGGGGTAGGATATTGTGGGAAGGGGGCGAATCCTGAGGCTGTAGGAGAATGGCCGGTTTGGGGGAAGGGGGGCGTGATGAGTGTGAGGGTATAGGAGATTGGAGGAAGGGAGGGGGAGGGGGTATGGGCTCTGGCAAGGGAAGGTTGTTGTAGATACTGGGGCGTGGTGTGATGAGTACATTGTTTATGTTGTAGCAGCTCACATCCACAAACCGAAGGGTGCGTGTGTGTGTGTGTGTGTGTGTGGTTGGGCGTGTCTGTGAAGAGTATGTTGTTCGTGAAGTGACATTTACTCAGAGTATGTTGTTTATGAAGTGACAGTTACTCACTATCTACCCATGTGGAAGGTTGGGAGTTCGATTTACGGTCGAGTCAACCCAATGATGTTTGTTTGTTTGCTGTTGGTTTACATCCTAGCCACATCTAAGGTCATATCAGGATGGGTACCGACTTGTGACAGTGCACACTCGTGGTGACTTTATAGTGCTGCCCCACTGGGAAATCAGGCCGCCGGCACCATGACCCGATATCCCACTCAGTCACATTATCCTGACACCGAGCTAACCAATGACTTACAAAATTGATACTTGTCACTTCCTAGCCTGGCACTCGGCATTAATAAGGTAGGGCAAGGACTGGTTTGTTCAGTGTCAGGATAATGTAACTGAGTGGGATGAGATACTGGGTCATGGTGCCAGTGGCCTGGTCTCCCGGTGGGGCAGCACTATAAAGTCACCATGACTGTGTACTGTCACAAGTTGGTAGCTCTCCTGATATGACCTTAGATGTTGCCAGGACATACAATTCTAGCAAGCAACCAACAATCTGCTCGCCCCTCCACATAGCATCCACACACACACACCACCCGCGAGCACGCCCACGCCCACCTCTAGGAAAGGTGAGTATATGCGAGGGGCGGGGTGGAGAGTGATGATGCCTCTAGATTATGTGAGTGTGATGAGTATATTGTTTAGGAAATAACATCTATGCACTCTCCAAGCAGAATTCACGCTGCCCTACCATGCCTCTTGGCCGTATCCAGCCCATAGTGATACCCACTCCCACAAACCCGCCTACATCTATGTAATATCGGTGTGTTAGAGGCGTGGGTGTGGGTGTGTGTGATGGGTATGTTCTTTATGAAATAACATGTTCGCACTCTCCAAGCAGAAATCAGCCTACCCCACCAACACCCTCGACCGTCTCCAGCTCTAGGTAATATGTGTAGGTTTTGTGGTGTGATGAGTACCTGTGCACTCTCCAAGCAGAAATCATCATAGCCCACTATGCCCCGCTGCCCACCTCTATGTAATTAATATAGGGCGTCGATTGGAGACACGCTCTCTAGTGTGCTGAGTTTATTGTTTATGAAGTGACATATGTACACTCTCCAAGCAGAAATCATCAGGTTTTGTGGTGTGATGAGTATTATTGTTTATGAAGTAAAATCTATGCACTCTCCAAGCAGAAATCAGCATATTCCCCTGCATGCGCCTAGGCCCTCTCCACCTCACGTCCACACACACAACCCGCCCACCTATCTGATGAGGAGTGTGTGTGTGTGTGTGATGAGTACCCTACACTTAGTACCATGCCCCTCGGCACTCTCTGTACCCACACCAGCACCCCTAGAGCTAGAGAGAGAAAGAGCGTTCTCTCTAGCTCTAGTGTAACACAGTGGGAGTTGCGATCAATCTCCACCGCCTACAGTCACAATACCTGAGTGTTGAGCCTAGTAGGTTGTTATGGGTTTAGCCTAGTATTTCGCCTTACAGTTGCAGGAGACTGGAAGGAGAGATAGTAGGATCTCCAGGAATGAACGTGAGTAATGTCGAGCAAAGGATTATAGTGGGGTTTCCAATAATGAATACGAGTAATGTTGAGCGAAGGATAATGGTGGGGTTTCCTGTAATGAACACGAGTAAGTATGAGTAAGTATGAGTAATGTCGAGAAAGGATTATTGTAGGGTCTCCATTAATGAACAGGAGTAATGTTGAGCAAAGGAAAATAGTGGGGTTTCCTGTAATGAACAGGAGTAAGTATGAGTAAAGTCGAGCAAAGGATTATAGTGGGGTTTCCAATAATGAAGAGGAGTAATGTTGAGCGAAGGATAATAGTGGGGTTTCCTGTAATGAACAGGAGTAAGTGTGAGTAAAGTCGAGCAAAGGATTATAGTGGGGTTTCCAATAATGAACACGAGTAATGTTGAGCGAAGGATAATGGTGAGGTTAACCTGTAATGAACAGCAGTAACATTGAGTAATATTAGAGCAAAGGATGATATTGTTGAATAGGAGTAATGTTGAGAGCATTAAGCAATGGATAATGTTATGGTTTCCTGTAGTGAACAGGCGTAATGTTGAGTAATGTTAAGCAGATGATGATATTACCGTTTCCATTAATGAACAGGAGTAATGTTGGACAAAGGACTATAGAGGGGGTGTAATGACGTCATGAGGCAACTTTTGGTGGCCATTTTGGATGATATACAGAAGGCTTGCAGCTGCCTACACTCTGCTTATTTACTGATTTGTTGGTTTATGTGTCACTGTTTTGAACAGTTTGGCCTCAGAAGTTGTTCTAAAGTGCTGTAAGTAAACACATTGGAGGTAAACTGCCAGAACCTCCCATAACACAAGAAAACTCAGTTTTACTGCATCTGCATGCATTCACAACATGGCTCGGGAGGGTGCTCATAATCCAAGATGGCAGCCCGCTGACCGCTGATAGCTAAGTAATGACGTCACATGCACTCCCTCTATTAGCAACTCGCCCTTGACAAAGACTGCTATGGGGTGTAGCTCACTTATATCTTAGGAGGTGTTTTTTCTCGACGTTGGTCACGTGTGTAGTGCAAACTCATATACGTGAACTGGGGTGATGGATCACAGTAACCACAAAGCTCTATAACCTTCTTTTGTTTGTTTCTCTTGTGTGTGTTTTGTTGGTACATTAGTTGATTAAGCGATGGGGTTTAAAAGTTTTTAAGAACTCTATGGTTTTGGATTTCCTGCAATTTATAAACAGATGAGTTGAGTGTCCGTCTCCGGTTTTGGTAGATCATTGGGTTCGAACCCTGCTCGAGTCAAACCAATGTATACATATGGATACGTTAAATTTTACTTCAAAGGGTCTAGCTTGAATTAAATTATGAACTGACGATTACCCTGAGGCACGAAGCGCAGTCAAGGGTCACACATTTGACCCCAATTCGCGTTTTAAACTCAATGATATTCTGCTGCCAGAAACGGCGGAACGAGAACGTGAGCGGTTGCTAGGCAACCGGACTTCCGTTGCCAAGAGGGGCACGTGACATGCTAGGGAGGCTGGTACAAGCGGGTGTAATCAGGAGTCGGGCGTGTGCCGTGGGACCAGTGGAACCGGCCGAGCACCAGGTGATGTACCTGCGCTATCGCCTACTGGTCCCCAGTTGCCTGAGAAAAAGTCAGGAACTCCCCACAAAGAAAAAGGTTTGGTTGGTTGTCCGGGTTTTATCTCCTGGTGACATCTAAGGTCGACGAAGCCCTGGTCACATAGCCGTTAGGTGAATGTAGTGGAGGCTTACGTAGTTGAACATACCGACCAACATCTGTACCATAACATTTATCCGTACCATAACGTATTTATCCATACCAAAACCTCCTGTACCTTAAAGTTGCCTAGTCCGATGGTTTAGAATTTCTGTATTTTTTCAGAGATAAATATATTAGATCGATCAGTAGTATCTACTTTACATTAGTTCAAAGTTACTTATATTTTAAATGGTAAACTTTTGCGATATTTTGAGCTCAAACATGGAACATTAGTTTTGGCAAGCTCGCCAAAACTCTGACACCATAGACTTCTCCAGTAACAGGTTCTGTTAAATTGACTCAGTATTGCCTTCTAGGCTGAAACAAATGCTTAATAAGTGCATCGCTATCTAAGTTAGATATGGCAAATCAAATCTAGATAATTGGTTTGGTTTTGAAAATTTTGTATTTCATCGGACTATGCCACGTAGTTTAATGTGCTTACACCACGTTGACCCACGTTATTCTATCATACAGATCACTAACGGTTATGTGACCGGACCTTTTAGACTTCGATAATGTGATGTTGTGCAGCTTTAAAACATCGGTATCCTATTCCTGCAGTTGAAAATGCCATGCTTGTAACAAACCTACCCCACACCACGCCTCAATAGAAAACAAAATCCTGTATCCAACCCAATATGTCCGATGAGCATTTGAAAGCAAAAATTGTGGATGAAACATGGATAACATATGGCAGCATGACTTGGATGTCTAGCCCAGCATATCGGAGCGATTAATAATACGATCTGGGGCAAACTGTCGAGCCGGTTAACGCGGATTGTCCGCCCCCTTGGGTCCAAGTGTGTGTTTGTTGGAGTTTTACATCCTAGCAATATATATGGGCATATCAGCACGGGTACAGTCATATAAGAAAGGCAATTTTTAAAAAAAGTGTTAAGTCCTGGCAATATCTAAGGTCATATCAGAACATATACCGACTTGTGACAGTGCACACTCGTGGAAACTTTATAGTGCTGGTCCATGATGAGACCAGACTGCCAGCATCGTGACTTGTTATCCCACTCAGTAACATTATTCTGACCCTGACCCAACCACTCCTTGGCCTATCCTAATAATGCTGAGTGCCTAGCTAGGAACTGACAAGTATAAACTGTGTACGTCATTGGTTTGACTCGATGGGGAATCATCAAACTCCCGATCTTGCACATGGGAAGCCTGTGTGTTTGGCGTAAGCCCCACCTGAGTGCCGAGATTGGGCTCCTAGATTTCCCTTTTCTCTCCACCCCTTCGCGATCCGTCCACACCTGATGTCTCCAAACACTACCCACCCGAAGCCAACTCCCAGCCGCATGGGACCGCCTTTGATGGTGTTCATACAGTGCTGCAGATTTGCAGTCGTCAGTGCTCCAAAATGACTGAAAACTTCCGCAAAACAAGAAACACACCTGTTGCAACTCAGCCTCCCCCCCCCCCCCTGCCCCCTACCTGAACCACGCTCACACCCCATCCCAGCTGGTTCAGTGAGGTTGATTGATTGGTGGTTGCTTTACACTGTGTCGGCAGCATAGGCCATATTCACAGCGAGAAATGTTTGTTTTTTGTTCAAAGCATCGCTTTTACATGTAAAAGCAGACAATCAATTTTGTGCCAATAGACACTCATTAAATTAGAAAGCTCACAATCATATATTTGTGGTCAAGGGAAACAAATTCCCATAGAACAAAAAAAGTTGTATTAATAATTGATAGAATTTATCTCGTAAACTATATGAGGTGGTACAGTCCAGCTGCCCTCAAAAAGGCTAAAATGGTTTCTTGTTTTACTTTAGTAAAAAGGTCATGCATACTGTCTGCAGTGTAGAATTGTTGGCGCAGGGCCAAACAAAATCAACGCAACTTAGTAAAAATGTGTTTGAGTGTCAGCGGGGACTGACACCCAATACATTCAGGGGGAGGTTCCCCCTTGAGCAGAAAAGCATGTGTAAGCCATGAGTGGCCAATACGGCAGCGGCTAAGGACCACTTGGTCACGCCGACCTCCCACATGAGTATGTGGTGGTTTTCCCACAGATGGTTCTATTTCTTTAAGTTTATTAATGTTTTCATCCCACTCATGTTGCCATTTGGATTTTATGTGGGTGGCTATTAGTGGTTTCAGATCAAAGGCAGGGATCAGACACGGTTCAAGATCACAGTTCAGGGACTTCTTCGCAGCCCGATCAGCTCGTTTGTTTCCTTGTATGCCGGCATGGCAAGGCACCCAGCACAGGTGGATGTCATACCCATCCATTGTCAGTTGGTTCATTTTATAAATGACCGTTGCTAGAATAGGGTGCTTCGTTTTGGAGTAAGTGCCTCAGTGAAGTGTCGGGTTACTTGTTTTCCTACCAGGTAGTTCCGAATACCCCCCTACTAACCCCCTAGGTGCAGTCTAGTCGAGTTTGACGAGACAGTACAGCCGAATGAGTTGAGCATCTGTCGCCCGTTTTGGTAGATTGTGGGATTCATACACACATGTTCGAACCCCGGTCGAGTCAAGCCAATGACTTAAAAATTGATACTTCTTGCTTCCTAGCCAGGCATTCTGCATTATTAGGATAGGGCAATGACTAGTTGGTTCAGTGTCAGGATAATGCGACTGGCCTGGTCTCCCAGTGGGGCAGCACTATAGAGTTGCAAAGATATGTTGCTAGGATGTAAAACTCCAACAACCAATCTTACCTGCGTTTGAGGGTTGGCAGTCAGACTCAGGCCGTAGGTTATTGTTATTACTATCAATCTTCGTCAACAGTTTCAGTCAGGTCGCTTTGAATGAAGTGGAGCGTGAAGTTTGAACCAGACCCAGTTAAACTCCCCCCCCCCCCCCACACACACACTGTATGTGTGTATACTGGCGAAACACACATATAAATACACACTCAGAGAGATCACATCAGACACAACTCGTGGGTTCGAATCCTGGACGAGTCAAACCAATGACTTAAAAATTGATACTTGTCACTTCCTAGCCTGGCGCTCTGCATTATTAGGATAGGATAAGGACTGGTTGGTCCAGTGTCAGGATAATGTCACTGAGTGGGATATCAGGTCATGGTGCTGGCGGCCTGGTCTTCCAGTGGGGCAGCACTATGAATTCGCCATGAGTGCGCACTGTCACAAGTCGGAACCCGTCCTGATATGACCTTAGATGTTGCTAGGATGTAAAACAACAACATACACAAAACACACACAATTGATGGTTCGCGGAGAAGTATGGTTAAAGTTGAATGATACAAATATAAATATACACCCACATAATGGCGTTAGAACATTCATCACTACATAACGGACGACGCGCACCAGTTCAATTTGTTGGTTTGTTCAGCACAGTGAGTTCATCCAACCGATCACCAGCGCGCTGAAACTGAATCTGGTGTACAAACTATTCACCGAGCAAGCGCACCAAATCTTTCTACTGGTTTAAACGCCTATTAAGTATTATAAACAGAGCTGATTAAAAGATTACAAACGGCATCACACTTAATAAATATTAAGCGTCGTCGCCTACAGAGCGCGAAAGAACTATCCATCTTGTTCTTCAAATATTGGGCAAATATATCACCCAGGCAACTTAAGGCTGTATAGTCCGATGAAGCAGCAACTTTTCAAATCCAAAGCACTTACCTAGATCTCATTCTACCTACCGTATATATCCCAATAGAAGCACCCTACACAATAGAAGGTGTGTTTGTATGTGTTGGGAGCGGAAGAAAATCACCATTAGGCTTGTTGTGCCTACCGGATAAGTCCCAATAGAAGCACGCTACCCAGTAGAAGTTACATACACATAAACATAGATATATATATAAATACACAATTATGTATATGCATTAAACTACTTTTTTATCGGCGTATATCTGTATATATTTATGTATAAATTTGTATAGACATGAACATAAATATATATGTATACCCACATCCGAATTTTTGAATGAATTAATTTGTTTAAATAGTTTCATATAGCTTTATATATTTACATATATGCATTTATGTATTATTTTTATATACAAAAATAATATATAGAAATATACATCATTATAATCGGTATTACATATACCGTATATGTCCCAATAGAAACACACTACCCAATAGAAGCACACACCCCCCATTTCAAGATTGAAAGCATGCACAAATTTACGATCATATTCAGACTGAATGCACATACAATAAGACAATCCCACTTCATTTCAGAGGCACGACAAAATTGTTTAACTTTGAATAGACGCACATCCATGTGTCTGCACTATTGTGACATATAAGGTATCTAACTTAGATACTGATGCACTTATTAAGCTCGTGTTGCCACATAGAAAGCCATACATACTGAGTCAATCTAACAGAACCTTTTACTGCATAAGCCTATAGTGTCAGAAATTTGGCATGCTTGCACTTCAAAGATGTCAAAGGTTACCCATTTAAAACAAAAGTTACTTCAAAGTATAGTAAGGTAGATTATAACAATCAATTTGTTGTTGTTTTACGCCCTAACAACCTATATGGTCATATCAGGTTGGGTACCAACTTGTGACAGTGCGCACGCTTGGCAACATTGTAGTGCTGCCCCACTGGGAGACCAGGCTGCCAGCAGCATGACATTATATCCCACTCAGTCAGATTATCCTGACACTGAGCCAACCAGTCCTTGCCATATCCTAATAATGCAGAGCGCCTTGCTAGGATGCGACATGTATCAATTTTTAAGTCACTGGTTTGACTCGATCAGGGTTAAAATTTGTGGGTTCGAATAACCCGACCTAACAAAGCGGAAGACAGACGCTCAACTCATTCGGTCATCCCATTTGTTTGGATCGCCCAAAACAGGCGACAGACTATCAACTCATTCGGCCACCCCATCTGGGCAACGATCAATTTAACACATATATCTTAGGACAGAAACTAACAACCATTGCCTCTTTAAACTCACCTCCACATTTTTTTTAGGAATCCATGTGTTAATTAATTGTTGGTACCACGCATGCATGCATATATATACCCCCGCACTGGCTGGAACCATGTGTGGATCTCAGCTTTTTGCTGCCCGTGTGATGCAGCCTGGCAGTGCCGCTGGGGGTGCGGGTGGGGTGGGGGTGTGTGGCAGTGGTGGATCCGGGGTGTCGGGTTGATCTGTCATAACTGAAGTTGTGTATCGACTGACCTCTCCAGGGACGGTAGTAGCCTTCATGTAAGGTTAGTGGGGTGGGTGGAGTCAGCATGTGTATGATTGCCAGCCCTCCTCCCTCCCACTCACCCTTCCGCGTAGAGCACCCCCCGCCCTCCCCCCGGCCTCCCTCCGCCCTACCCGACCCAAAGCTACATGGGGTGTGGGACTACCGGCGTCAAACAGGATTCCCTATGGGTGAGGCAACGCTGAGGCCGGATTTAGGCGCCCCGATTTCCGCTGTGTTTACCCTGGCTGCACAGCAGGGATGCAGCGCGTGCGTGTGCGCGTGTGCGTATGCATTAGGGGTTGTGGGTGTAGAGGGTTTGGGATGGTTGGTTGTTGGAGCTTTACGTCCTGGCAACATCTAAGGTCATAGCAGGACGGGTAGCAACTTGTGATAGTACACACTCATGGCGATTTTATAGTGCTTGGAAATCATGGTCCTGGTGCCATGATGCGATATCCCGCTCAGTCACATTATCCTGACAATGAGCTAATTAGTCCTTGCCCTAACCTAATATTGCCGAGCGCCAGGCTAGGAAGCAAGAAGTATCAATTTTATAAGTCATTGGTTTGACTCGACCGGGGACCAAACTCCCGTTCTCCAACATGTGAGTCCCATCCTCTACCGATTCGGCCACTGCGCCCGGTCAAAGAGGGTTTGGGTTCGATGGTAGCAGATATGGGCAGAGGCTCATACATCTAAATACGCCATCCCACACCAGCCACACACCCACATTATTAGATCACATTCATGGACTACATCTGAGGGCCTGGGGCCATATGCATGAAGCAGTGTTAGCGAGCCAAAACGCGTTTAGACGGGATTTCTGGTTTAGCGCAGACAAGTTGGTATGCATGGAGCACTGTTAGGCCTAACACCGAGCGTTTAAACTCGGAAATTCTAACTCCGATCATATCTGGTTTACAGCGGTGTTAGTCTCAGTATGGAACCCAAATCTACTCAATGCTATCATATTTAACAGAATTACATACGCAATAAGTGAAATTTAAGCAAATTAACCCTAAAAACGAAGCGATATTAACGCAGCAGTCACATTGGCGGCGATATTAACAGTTATATTTTCGAATCGGCGAGCGTAAAGTAAACAAATCGCCGCTGGCGCCGCATCGACGTCGCTTTCCATACTGGCGGTGGCGGCGATTTGTTTACTTTAAGCTCGTCGATTCGAAAATATAACTATTAATATTGCCGCCAATGCGGCAGTAGCCTTAATAACGCTTCGAATTTAGGGTTAAATTGATCAAATTTCACTTATTGCGAATGTAATTCTGTTAAATATGATCGTATTCAGTAGATTTGAGCCTAATATATGGCTACAAACACAGAGGGATTTCCCAAACCTATAAATACATTCACATTTAGCTAACACTCACCGTTTAAGCGCCCATGCATACGGCTTGACAAACGGTGATAGCTACCCAGTGTTAGAGGGATAACACCACACGCCGCTAACACTGCTTCATGCATACGGGCCCTGGTCAGTGAGCGCCCCCTGGTGAGTAGTAGTCATCTGTGCCAGCTTGTGTTGGCTAGCACTGGGCCGATTCACACAGGCACCCATAGACCTTCACATCCACCATGCAACAATGTAACAATGTCTGCCCGCCAGCCCTCAATCCTTTATTTGTTTTGGCGTGGTGATATGCCAATGGATTCGGACAATGGACATGTGAAAGAGAGGAGAGAGAGGCATGGGAGAGAGACATGGGACGGAGAGGGACAGTGGAGAGGGACAATGAATGGAGAGGGAGAGGGACAGAGAGAAGGACAGGGGGGAGGGAGAGGGACAGTGGAGAGGGAGAGGGGAAATGAATGGAGAGGGAGAGGGACAGAGAGGAGAGGGGAGAGCGAGTCAGGGGAGGGAGGGAGAGGGACAATGACTGGAGAGGGAGAGGGACAGAGAGAAGGAGAGGGGAGAGCGAGTCAGGGGAGGGATGGAGAGGGACAGATAGAGGGGATGGAGAGGGACAGGGCCAGACATGTATAGTGGGGAGAGCGATACATGCACAGGGAGTGGAGAGAGACAGACATAGAGAGTGAATGAGACAACGAGGGACATAGCTGATAGAGACATAGTTACAGAGACAACAATGTTGGGTTCTGATGTGGGAATTAATGTGTGTGATGGTGTGTGCGGGCGGGAGGGGGGGGGGGGTTATAGCTGAGGCATTGAAATTCATCATGCCAGAACAAATTACAGTGATACGCAATGCATAATTGTACCAGTCCCCTGATGATAGAGAGTACATATCATTTTGGTTATGTTACTTTCTTTTCCCCCCCCATTCGCTATCTATTTTCTATTTAGTCGAAGCATATCAGATGGGGACCGTTCTGTTGTAGTTGGAAACTAGTACAACGGGCTCGTATTGCCTGATCCTGACCTTCACATCAATAGGGGTACTTAGCCATACAATGACCCCTGTAAATACGGGATTGCCCTGTATCGATCTGCCCCCCCCCCACACACACACATCACCCTCCTACCTCCCCACACCGCTCCCTTCCAACTCCCACCGTCAGCCTTGTCCAAACTCCCGCCACCCCCCCCCCCCTGACTCCCACCTGCTCACCACCCATGTCCCAACTCATGCTCCCCCATCCAGTCATTCTCCCAACCAAGTCCCGCCACCACACCCTCCCACCTTCACGTGCAGACCCTCCCACTCCCGCGCACCCCCCCCCCCCCGCCCTTCATCTCCCCCCCCCCCGCACCACCACCACTACCACCACCATACCCTGGAGGTATAAGCCTGGATTGTTATGACAATCTGACTCATCATCCTTTCTCTAAATTCCCAGCAGCAACATTGATGCCAGTGAAACAACTGCTTGTAGTAATCTCCATTCATGGATCTGTAGATGGGGGTGAGGGGGGTGGGGGTGGGCTAGAATGGGGGGGGGGAGGGGTGACGGCAAGGCGTCCCTCTACGTAGCCCTCTCCCGCCCCCGCAATTCCCGGCACTTCGATTCTGCATCTACTACTGTACACAACAACACAGTGACCATGTAGGCTACTCGTTTGTGTTTGTGTGTGGGGAAGTGGAGTTTTTAAAGTTGTTTTTTTGTCGGGTTTTTGTTGTGGGGGTGGGGGGGGGGGGCTACGAGGGAGGGGGGGACCTTGTTTTGGGCAGCAGATTGGCAATGGTAGAGAGTGTTCATTAGAATACCGGGTTGACTGCCGGTCATCCCTCCAGACGCGGTGGCCGAATCGATAGAGCGCAGACCTCCCGTGCGGAAGATCGTCCGACTTACAAAATTGATACTTGTCACTTCCTAGCCCTGCCCTTGGCATTAATAGGATAGTGCGCGGTCATGGTGCTGGCGGCCTGATTTCCTAGTGGGACACCACTAAACTGTTGCGATGAGTGCACACTGTCACAAGTCAGTACCCATCCAGATATGGCCTTATATGTTGTCAGGACAACAACAAGTCAGTCGACAGGGCACGGTGGCCATATCGGTAGAGCACAGGCCTCGCATGCGGAAGATCGGGAGTTCGCGGGTTTGGTTCCTGGTCGAGTCAAACCGATGACTTAGAAATTGATACTTGTCGCCCCCTAGCCTGGTGCTTGGCATTATTAGGATAGGGCAAGGGTTCGTTAGCTCGGTGTCGGGATAATGTGACTGAGTGGGATATTGGGTCATGGTGCCAGCGGCCTGATTTCCCAGTGGGGCAGCACTATAAAATCGCCATGAGTGCGTACTGTCACAAGTCGGTACCCATCCTGATATGACCTTAGATGTTGCTAGGACATAAAACAACAACAAACAAACAAACAAGTTGGTCGTCCATGCATGTATAGTGGGGGCGGGGTTGAGGCTGGTGGTGAGGTGGGTGGGGTGAAGGGGGGAGCAGAGGTGTGTGTGTGTAGGGGGGAGGTTCTCGTATACTATAACTCTTAGTACGACAGCTCCATCAGGATGGCTCTGGATGGGAAAAAAATAAAAGAATAAAAACTGTTTTTAAAAATCAAACAAATAATAATAAAATCATTCCAACAAAACCCAACGACCACGAAACCATCAACGAATGATCAGGCATGTTTTCGGTTCCACAAGGGCGATCCAAGTGGTTTGTTTAATTAATGTCATCACGAATAACTAACTACTCTCCCGACGTCACTATGGAAGGACATTCCGATGTCAACTGGTGGCGAATCATTGGTGACGTGTGCCCAGATCAGGGGGCTGATGTATACAGGGGGCACTCGGCCAGGGGTGGTGACTTCCGGTCGGCAGAGGGGCCGGGAATTAGCAGCCCCTAATTACTTAGTTAAAGGATCGATGACTCCTCACAAGGGCCATCTTTGGGGGCATATTGCCACGGGCAGAGAAATTATCACCAGGGAACCCTTATCGGGCGGCTGCACACTGCATCGGCTCGGGCAGCATACGGTTGCCTTGTTTGGCGCGACGTTGACTCAGCTGCGCAGTGCAAATTTCAACTGCTGCCTGTCTGGAGGGGTTGTGAGGGGTTTGGGGTTTGGTTGTTGGGGTATTACGTCCTGGCAACATCTAAGGTCATATCACCACGGGTGCCTACTTGTGATTGTGCGCACACATGGCGACTTTATAGTGCTGCCCTAATGGGATGTGGTACAGGCATTAAAATACATATTAGCTCGCTATTGATATAATATATATGAAGTTTATAACTATTAGTATTATTATATAATCATTCATTTCAAGTATATGTAGCATACACTCTATTCAGCTTGCAGGGCAATGAAGCGAAGACTTCTCGTGCCAATACTGTTTTATACCATGTAGCTTGTAACCTAGCCCCTTGAAAAGCTGCATGTTTTGAATTTCTGCCATTTTTCTGAGATAAATATATTTAATTGGTTGTTAATGTTATAACCTACCATACTTTAGTTTGAAGTAACTTTCATTTTGAATGGCTAACTTTTGAGATATTTGAAGTGCAGCCATCCTAAATTGATTTTGGCAAGCATGGTTGGGGGGGGGGGGGAGGGTCGGGGAGTGGAGGGGAGGGTTAAGGAGTTGGGGGGAGGGGGTAGAAAGGCGATGAGGGGAGAGGGAAGGGGGGCGGGGAGCGGAGGGCCATAGAGGAGAGGGCACAAGAGGGGTGGGGAGGGGAGGAGAGGGCAGAAGAGGGGTAAAGAGGGGAGGGGAGCGGAGGGACATAGAGGAAAGGGCAGAAGAGGAGTAGAGAGGGGAGGGGAGGGGAGCGGAGGGACATAGAGGAGAGGGCAGAAGAGGGGTAGAGAGGGGAGGGGAGCGGACGGACATAGAGGAGAGGGCAGAAGAGGGGTAGAGGAGAGGGAAGGGGAGGGTAGGGACATAGAGGAGAGGCAGAATAGGGGTAGAGAGGAGAGGGAAGGGGCGCGTAGGGACACAGATGAGAGGGACATAGAGGAGAGGAGAGGATTGCGTGTAAACTAATTCTCTTCATGCCGGAACAAAAAATCTCAGATTTTGGGTGTTTTGTACAATGAGATCACGTCAATGTGATCTCATCTGGGCAGGCATGACAAGTGAACCAATGAGAATAAGAGCCAAGACGAGAAGTGGTGGAAGCCTAGTTTATTTGCTGAGGCCCATCTGGCTGAGCAATAACCGCCCTACCATAGAAAAAGTTTAAACTGGCGCTGAGGTGAGCCTAACAAGCTCTGACTGGCCTATGGCAACATGGTGGTGGCGCCAGGATAGTGCAGCGGGAACCGGCCCGCAGCGACTATGACAATAAATATTGTGGGTTATAATAAAAGGCAACATTAAATGCCAGGATCCTGAAGGATATAGGAATAGAGCTCCGCCCCTTTATACTCATAGTAATAAATTATATATCCCATATATGCATATGTGAATATATATTTGTAGCCATAGAACGGATTTATACATATAATAAGTATAAACGCGCTCTATACATATATATAACTTATAAGTTATGAATGTGTATAGCCGAGCCCTCTCCATACAAATTGATATATATATGCAAAATACTCTCTGAACCAGTATCACAGTGTTGTATATATATATATATATAATCAAATATATAGTATATATATATGAATGAGGTCATATCAGGACGGTGTATAGATATATATTTGTATAATATATCCACACTGCCTCTTCACCGTAGCAATTGGACACACAAAGTGCTATATTTTACTGCAGAAAGCATCATATTTTTTTAGAAAAGCATCGGCTATAGACTACATTGGGGATTATTCCATTCACACCAGCCCCTCCCCTACCATTTCATTCATTCAGACGTTCAATCTGAGCCCCGGCCTCACCTGACGAGGTACCATTGTGCCAGACTGCCAGCTAGCAGGTGATGCGGCGGGTGGCGGGGGCCGGGTGGGGCCGATTAATGGCACGTGGGAACGTGGGGCTACCTGCGACTGATTACCCCTCGTCACACACGCCCAGCCGGGTTGCCAACCCTCACGGTTTTGCCGTAAGGTGTGTGATATTTTATGTCCCCATCATCACCTTGTGCAATCTTCTGGTTTTTCATTTTAGTAATCTTATATAAATCTTACGGATTATTGTGTCGGAAATGCACCATAGATCATCTAAGATTACAAATTTTATTCCACCAGCCCCCCAATATAACAATTAACATCCCTTAAGGTAAAGTTGCATATTCCGATGCTTTTGAGATTCTGTCATTTTTCTGGGATAAAGATATTAAATTGATTGTTATAACCTACCTTACTTTGGTCTGGCGTTAAGTTTTGGGATATTTTAAATGCAAAAATGTTTAATAAGTGAATCATTATCTAAGTTAGATATGTAGAATCAGGTTTAGATAATTGTTTTGGTTTTTAAAATGTGATGCTTCATCGGACTATGCAGCTTTAAGATCTTCTAGTTTTTTATTTTCATTTTCCAATGTTGGCCACCCCTGCCTACCTGGCAGCACCTACCACAGGTGAGCCTTTAATTAAGGCCCGTCGCGGTGGAGGGTGGTGGTGGGGTGCAGTGTCCACACCATCCACCTACCTGTGCTGCATTCATCTTCACCCGGATCGAGGTTGCATATACATATATATTTATATTTATATACATATATGTATATAGCGCATTATGCAAGTATAAATATACGTCAGGGAATTATTATTAATATTGTTATACTCTGTAAGCCCCATCACTGCACCGGTGGCGCCACCTGCTGCCATTCTTACCCCTACCAGATATATATATATATATATATACGTATATATATAGAAAGTGAGCAGGATGACCGTTGTCTAATGGCCTGGTGGAGGCGGGAAGGAGAATGACCGCACCGCAGCAAATATTGGTATTGTGAGCAGTTCACAATGGGTTCTCAACAGCTCTCATTCAGACGCTAACATTGTTCATACATCAGTATTCAGCACTCTGGAGTATATATATATATATATATGGGGCAGGTTCACGAAAAGTGGCCAATTGGTGGAAGTTGTCGGCATCGAGCATGGATGTCGGCGTCGATCGGTATAATTTTAGTTTAGCATTGACAGAGATGTTCGAAATTCCTTAAATTTATACTGAATGAATAGGTCGAGAAAATACAACAACCTTATTTGTTTCTAGGATAATTTAATATCAGACAAAGAAATGCACAATGCTTTAAGAATTGCGACACCGACACCTGTTAAAGGTGTCGGCATCGATCATTGGATGTCGGCGTCGATCGGTATAATTATAGTTTAGCATTGACAGAGGTGTTGGAAAGTCCTAAAATTTATACTGAATGTATAGGTAGAGAAAATACAACAACGTTATCTGTTTCTAGGATAATTTAATATGAAACAAAGAAATGCACTACACTTTTATGAATTGCGACACCGACATCTTCACTTGACCACCGATTGTCCCGTTTTCATTAGGCTGACTCATTATATATATATATATGTATATATATATATATCCGGTGGATATGTGTATATATATGCTGTATTATATATAAGTATATATATACATAAGTATATATACGTAAGTATATATACATAAGAATTTATATATATACGTATATACATAAGTATTTATATATATATACATATACACATAACTATTTATATAAATAGGTATATGCAAATATATATATATAAGTATATACATAAGTATTTATATAGATATAAGTAGGTACCGGCAGCGCAGTAAAAGTCCAGGAATGGTGTTTTTTCCATCAATATTCACATAAGCATATACATACATGTACATTTATATCCCAACAAAAGACCACCCACCTGGGTGTGTGTACATTACCTTCCTCTCTCTATATATGGGTACACATTTAATGACCTACACACATCATATATCCACCGACCCAGACACATACATACACACGGCGCCACAGGGCTGAAGTTTACCTAGTGGGACGATGTTGGAGGTGGTGGTGGTGGCGGGGGGGGGGGGGCTGAGCATGGGGGTGGGAGGAAGGGGAGCGGCTCGGCGTTGAGCTGTCGACAACAGTCTCTCCCGTCCCATATGGCATGGATCATGGCACTATGCCAGATGATATCCTGAGCAGCTCAGGAGATGCTCACACCGTGAAGAGAGTGGGGTTGTTGAAGTTTCACGTACTGGCAACATCGAAGATCATATCAGAACGCGTCGTTGTCCTAGCAACATCTAAGGTCATTTGAGGACGGGTACCGACTTGTGACGGTGCCCACTAATAGTGACTTTATAGTGCTGCCCGACTGGGCAGCACTATAACCCGATATCCCACTCAGTCACATTATCCTGACACTGATCTAACCAGTCCTTGCCTAATCCTATCAATACCGAGCGCCAGACTAGGAAGCGACAAGTATCAATTTTACAAGTCATTGCTTTGAGTCGACCGGAAACCAAACTTTCGATGTCCCACACACGAGGCCTGTGCTCTACCAACTCGGCCACCCTGCCCTGTGTGTGGGGATCGGAAGAGGGGGGGGGGGGGGGGAGGGGTACTCTCTCCGCACAATACTCAGAGCAAAGGGTAGGTTTTTCTCTCCACTTCTTTTATATAACGTTGTGTCTCGCTAATCCATGATGACCGGTATCGCTAGTCATGTTTTTGCTCAACACTTCTCCCAAGGAGTTGATTGGTGCTTTTCCATAACAACTGCCGCCCTCTATGGCGAGCCACACCCCGCTGTCAACAAGGCATCGTGTGTCTGACTTTTCAGAGAGAACCAGCGTGCTTTGTGTGTCACACCTCATACTTCAGCCGGCTGATCGGTTATCATTTTTGTACAACTGACCTGCTGTTGATTTCACTCTGGTAGCTTCAGTATACAGTATAACCCCCTTAAACCAAGCTCGGTTAAACCAAACAATTGATTATTCCAAACTGTTTTCGGCGGGCCGGCAAAATACTACCATTTATCATATAAAAAAGTTGGTTAAACCAGAGTCGGCTAAACCAAACTATTGGTTAATCCAAATAAACGTGTCGGACCCCAGGCCACTTCCGGTAAAACCAAACTTCCATGAGGTTATAAGGTCATCTGAGACCCCACCAACTTTTTTATATGATAAATTGTAGTATTTTGCTGGGCCGCCAAAAAACATTTGGATTAACCGATCATTTGGTGTCCACATACATAGTATATTACATGTGCGCTACACGCTGACTCAGTGTCAAAGTGGAAACCAAAGCTCGGTTGAACCAATGATCGGTTAATCCAAACAAATTTCTATGGTCCCTTCAAGTTTGGTTTAACAGGGTTATACATATATATATATATACTTATTTATATTTATTTAAAATACAGGATTGGTCAGTGCACACCTCAATGTCTCATACATATATATATAGATATATATAATTATATATCCACCATCTCCCGTTTTGGTAGATCTGGAATTCGAACCCACGGGTTCAAAACTATCACCAATGTCGTCGCTTCTAGGCGCTCAGCATTATTAGGATAGGGCAAGGACTGCTTGGCTCGGTGTCAGGATAATGTGACTGAGTGGGACATCAGTTCCTGGTCCCAGTGGGGCAGCACTATGAAGTCGCCATGAGTGCACAGTGTCACAAGTCGGCACCGGTCCTGATTAGGACCTTAGATGTTGCCAAAATGTAAAACCTCAACAAACACCAAATAGATATTGCTATATGTATAACATATCTACTGATACTGCCTTGTATGTCACACGTCGGTACCCGCCTTAAATGTTGCCAGGACGTAAAACTCCAACAACCAATCAACCGACCCACCTCGCAGGGTGGCGCTCACGCGACCAGACCACTAGCCCCGTAATGGGGCCTTTCTACGTACTGTCGCCGGGCCCGGGCCAGGCACAATGGGCAGCGGGAGGCTCGTGGCTGCTGACACCGCAGGCGGGCCGCTCCGAGCCGCTCCAGGCAGCTCAGAGCTGCTCAGTCGTTATTCATCTCACACTCAGATAATTGGACCAATTTGGGTCGGTCTCCGGCGCTGATGAGGCGGCCAATCCCGTGTCCTGCTGATGTGTGTGCTGCTGGGCACTGAGTAGGGGCCTCAGCGCCCCCCAACCCACCCACCATCCCACACACACACACACACCTCGTTCTCGTCCTTCCCCTCCCCACTGTCCGCTCCTCACTGGCTCCAACATAGCCAGATTCTGCTATTCGCCACAGTGAAAAGCTACACACAAAACACAAAACACAAACACACGTCACGTGATGCGCCCTCGGCTGATGCTAATCATAACCGACTGTTCAGCTATTTAGATATATCTCCATAAATAAGTTTTGTATAATGGCAATACGTGCCCGGGGGTACAGTCCTAGTCTCACTCATCACCCCGGGGTGGGGATCTCGGGTACTTAGGGGGGGGGGGGGGGGTGGAGAGGATGGCTTGAAGCACATTTGAAAAGTCTGGGGGTAGGGGAGTTTGGGCTGGAGCTAGAACTATGCAAATGGCTTGGTATGTTAGTTGAGGTGGGGCCATGGCTTGGATTGGATTGGATTGGATTGGCGTGGATTTGATTTGATTTGATTTGATTGGCGTGGATATTGATTTGATTTGATTGGCGTGGATTGGATTGGGTTGGATTGGCTAGGGTGAGTGTTTTTTGGTTTTGGAGGAGTTTTCAGTCGTGTTCAGGTGCTGAAGGCTGCAAATTTGCAGCACTGTATGGGCACCGCTGAAGGCTGTCACATGTGGCTGGGAGCTGGCTTCCGATCGGTAGTGGTAAGAGATATCGGGGGTGGAGGTGGGGGGGGGGGGGTGCGGAGAGAAAATGGTAGCATCGGAGGTTAGGGCGGGCTGGGGTGGGTTGGGCTGGACATAATAGAACAGTGGAGAGAGGGCGAGGTGTATGTTGGTGCGGTGGAGAGGGGCTTGGCTTGCTTTGGCTGGGTAGGGTAGGGTAGGGTAGGTTGGTAAGAGGAGGGCTGGACTGGGCCGGACTCGGCTGGGCTAGTCAGGGCTTGGCTGGAAATAGAATCGCGGAGAGGGATGGTTCCGGGGACCCGGCCTGGGTGGGTATGGGGACCGGCTGGGGTGGGTCTGGGAACCCGGCTGGGCTGGGCTGGGCTGGGCTGGGCTGGGCTGGGCTGGGCTGGGCTGGGCTGGGCTGGGCTGGGCTGGGCTGGCCTACGCTCGGATGGAGATAGATCTGTAGAGAGGGGTATGTATGTGTTGAATGTGGCCGGCTGGCCTGGGCTGGGCTGGGCTGGGCTGGGCTGGGCTGGGCTGCGCTGGGCTGCGCTGGGCTGCGCTGGGCTGCGCTGGGCTCCGCTGGGCTGGAGATATAACTGTAGAGGGGTGTGTATGTGTTGGTTCGGGGACGTGAATTGGGCTGGGCTGGAGGTAGAAGTGTAGAGAGGGTTGTGTATGTGTGTGTTGGTGGGTGGTGGGGGTTCGGGACCCGGCTGGGGGAGAACAATGTTCGATTACCACAATGGATGAATAGAATGCATACAAAATCACACCAATATGGCCCCCCATCTCATGAAAACTAAACCGGGCCCATGTAGTTTCAACAAAGCTAAATTGGCTATGCCGTGCCAAGGTTCGACGTCTCTACGTCGAAGCTCATCATATATAAAATGACTCAAAATTACCACAAAGTTAACTAACCTGGAATGTTTCTGTGGCACCAATTTAAATTTTATTATTTGACAAATACAAAGACAAGTAATATGAAGAAAAAGTGATGTGATAGGGAGCAAGGAGAGTCTGTTGAATCGCCATGCTGGTTTTGGTTCATACATTTGACTAGTACTACTAGTAGTAGTAGTAGTAGTAGAACCAGTCTGGTGTAATGAGGGGTGAGGGGGGGGGGTGAACGTGGCGAAATTCCATGCCAGACTTTTGTTTCAGATATTTGAATTGTTATAAAGGGTCCGAGTGTGTTCTATCACACGAGTGCACTATCTAAGGACAGGGTTTAGGTGAAAAGATGCTGTAACAAATCAAAAAATCTAAAAATCTGAATGGAACGGGATCCTCTCCCGCAAGCCTGCATGTCACCCAACTAGATGTACATAGTAGGCTAAGGTATCATACTCAGACTAGACAAAAAAACTGGAAAATTACAAAGAAAACTAGCATAGGCTATTACTAACAACCAAAATTGCAGAAGGCTGACCTGAGCAGACACAGGTAAACACTCCTCAATAGATCAAGACAGCACCACAGCAGTCCAGCGTTGAAAACAAGCACCCTCACGGGAGCTTATATGTTATGGGAAGAGTAAATACCTCGTCAAATAAATTTAGTAAATACCTCATCAAATAAATTAAGTTGAAAAGTTAATAATATTAGAGAAACAACCAGTAGAAACATAGCATTTTGCGTAGGAGAGAATGCTTAAATTCCATGCTTCAATCTAAACGCCAAATTCTATCATCTTTCCTTAATTGGATTCTCACAAGCCAACTGAAGCAAGAGCGGCCGGGGGCGGGGCGGGGGTGGGGGGTGGCAAGGATCCCGCACCGCTAAGCGGCGCTATATTGCTTTTATTGCAGGAACTGGTGCTCGGTGGTTGGTTGGGGGATGGGGGATGAGGGACCACGAGGCGTGGGTACTACTCTGAATGTTCAGAGTGATGCCTTCACCCTCAACACCACACTCGACCGGGCGCGGTGGCATGAGCAGTAGAGTATGGGCCTCACGTGAGGAAGGTCGGGAGTTCGGTTCTCAGTCCGAGTCAAACCCAATGACCTATAAAATTGATACTTCTTGCTTCCTAGCATGACACTTAGCATTATTAGGATAGTGCAAGGACTGGTTTGCTCAGTGTCAGGATAATGTGACTGAGTAGCATATTGGGTCATGATGCCAGTGGGCTGATTTCCCAGTAGTTCAGTACTATAAAGTCGCCATGAGTGTGCACTGTGACAAGCCGATACCCGTCCTGATATGACCTTAGATGTTGCCAGGACGGAAACTCCCAACAACCAACCAACCCACCCACACTCAGATTCAGACCAGAGGCATTGGCAATGTCACATGATTAATGGCGAAAGCCGATGACTGATATTGATTAAGGCGAATATTACAGTGTTGATGGCGCAAGGCGCCGTATACTCCGGTACCCATGTTATTACTGCCCAGCGCCCCCTACATGCGAGCAAGCATTTCCAATAACCCCCCCCCCCCCGCCAGATCCCAAACCCCCCTCCCTCCCTTCCACCCCCTCCCTCCTTTCTACCCACACCATGCACCCATTTCATTGCACCCCACCCATAACCTTACAACTAACACCAATCATTCACCACAACACCTAACCCACTCCCATACCCCCCACGCCACCCCTCACTACACCACAAATATCTCCCACCCATAACCTCACAACTAACACCAATCATTCACCACAACACCTAACCCACTCCCATCCACCCCACCCCTCACTACAACACAAATATCTCCCACCCATAACCTCACAACTAACACCAATTATTCACCACAACACCTAACCCACTCCCATACACCCCACCCCACCCCTCACTACACCACAACTATCTCCCACCCATAACCTCACAACTAACACCAATCATTCACCACAACACCTAACCCACCCTATACCCCCCACCCCACCCCTCACTACACCACAAATATCTCCCACCCATAACCTCACAACTAACACCAATTACTCACCACAACACCTAACCCACTCCCATATCCCCCCAGCCCCACCCCCTCACTACACCACAAATATCTCCCACCCATAACCTCACAGCTAACACCAATCATTCACCACAACACCTAACCCACTCCATACCCCCCACCCTTCACTACAACACAACTATCTCCCACCCATAACCTCACAACGAACACCAATCATTCACCACAACACCTAACCCACTCCCATACCCCCACCCCACCCCTCACTACACCACAAATATCTCCCACCCATAACCTCACAACTAACACCAATCATTCACTACAACACCTAACCCACTCCCATACACCCCACCCCTCACAACAACACAAATATCTCCCACCCATAACCTCACAACTAACACCAATCATTCACCACAACACCTAACCCACTCCCATACACCCCACCCCTCACGACAACACAAATATCTCCCACCCATAACCTCACAACTAACACCACCAATATTCACCACAACACCTACTCCACTCCCATACACCCCCCCCACCCCTCACTACACCACAAATATATCCCACCCATAACCTCACAACTAACACCAATCATTCACCACAACACCTAACCCACTCCCATACCCCCCCCACCCACCCTCACCACACCACAAATATCTCACACCCATAACCTCACAACTAACACCATTCATTCACCACAACACCTAACCCACTCCCATACCCCCACCCCACCCCTCACTACAACACAAATATCTCCCACCCATAACTCACAACTAACACCAATCATTCACCACAACACCTAACCCACTCCCATACCCCACCCCACCCCTCACGACACCACAAATATCTCCCACCCATAACTTCACACCTAAGACCATTTACTGACCACAACACCTAACCCACTCCCATACACCCCACCCCCTCACTATACCACAAATAACCTAACAGCTAACACCAATTAGACACCCCAACACCTAACCGACTCCCATACACCCCAACCCTGACTACAACACCCATAACCTCACAGCTAACACCAAGTACTCACCACAACACCTAACCCACTCCCCTACCCCCCACCCCCTCACTACACCACACATATCTCCCACCCATAACCTCACAACTAACACCAATTACTGACCACAACACCTAACCCACTCCCCTACCCCCACCCCCTCACTACACCACAAATATCTCCCACCCATAACCTCACAGATAACACCAATTACTGACCACAACACCTAACCCACTCCCATACCCCCACACCCTCACTACACCCCAACTATCTCCCACCCATAACCTCACAGCTAACACCAATTACACACCCCAACAACTAACCCACTCCCATACCCCATTTTATGGGCTTTCTGATTTTTTACTTAATATTTTGTGTACTGGTGGCGACAACACCACGTCTCCCGCAAGCTCAACAACTGAGTACTTCCAAATTCCAGCCCCCCTCACACTCTGCTAAAATTCATAAATATTTATATTTATTTAAATACATTATAGAGGGACGAAAGTGGACACCGGGGGAAAAAGCGGAAATGCTGATATTCTCCCACAGGTTAAGCATTGTCAGGGAATTGCTGAAAATATCCGGAAGTCGGGTTTCATATATATTGGTATACGCTGATAGTGCTGCGCCATTTGAAGCATTTATTAGTATTATACGCTGATGGTGCTGCAGCGTAAAACAACGTCTTAGTAGGGCCTATGCGTTGATCGTGCTGCGGGATTAAACAATCCCGGAAATCCGCGGAGATCTTTCATTCCTGGCGCAAAACCTAACAAACGCAAAGAAAACATGACTATCGTGTTTGAGCTGTTCAAAGCTGCCATCATCCCGATAGGTAGATCCATTTGTTCGTAGAAGCTGCCATATCCGCTATGTATATACAAATGAATTGTTCAGGTGCAGAAAGTCACAAATACTATCTGGGCCAAAATGAAACCATGCATAGCATGTGTCAGCTAAACCTGCCATCATTACGATCGTCAAATCCATTTTTGCACCTATATGTATACATAATTATATACATATGTGCTTACATTCATATACATATATATACATATACAGTAAAACCTCTCTAAGTCGACCGACCATTGGACCGACTTGAACTTTTAAGTGGTCCATTTAGGGAGGTGGTCGGATTAGAGAGTTAGAATATCCTTAGATTTACAATGGTATTGTTGGGACCGAAATAAAGCGATCGATTTATGGGAGTGGTCGATCTGTGGAGGGGTCGGTAAAGGGAGGTTTTACTGTGTATATATATATAATCACATATATATATATATATATATATATATATATATATACATACATATATATATATATATACATATATAGACATGTGTTTGTTTGTTTGTTGTTGTTTTACGTCCTAGCAGCATATAAGGTCATATCTGGACGGCGTATATATACATATATACATATATAAATATATACATATATTTACATATATATATACACACACATATATACATTCACATATATATATATACATATATATATATATATCTATATATACAGACCATCCTACAAGGCTATGAATATAACACAAAACTATTAGGAAGTGCTTGTGAGACCTAAAAGGGCGTTCACTTCAGTGGGTTTCTATGAGGTGCAATCATTCCTGATCGCCACCGATGCATCATGGTGATAGAGAGCAGGCCTGACTGATGTGACTGGTATGACCATCAAGATATGAGTATGAGGGGAAGGAGTTCTCCTATAACATATATTACATGACAGTCAAATGCAATCCCTGTTTGCGGATCGAGACCTACTTGTAAGTGAGTTTCCTTGCTATTACAAATATTACAAAGGTTCACCAACATTCCTGCTGTAATTGGAATTAAATGCCTGAGGGGGATTTTCTTGACCTGTTTCTCCATTCAATTGGACGCCTCAAATGCACTGAACCACGACGTACTGAGAAATGAACTAGTTGTTAATTGTAGGCTCTGAAAAAGTTAGGAATGCTAAGTTAAAGCTGCATAGTCCGATGAAATATCAAATTTCAAAACCAAACCAATTATCTAGATTTGATTTTACATATCTAACTTAGATACTACTTCACTTATTAAGCATTTGTTTCTGCGTAGAAGGAAATACTGAGTCAATTTAATAAAACCGGTTACTGCAGAAGTCCTATGCTGTCAGAGTTTTGGCAAGCTTGCCAAAACTAATTTTCCATGTTTGCACTCAAAATATCTCAAAAGCTTACCATTTAAAATAAAAGTAACTTTAAACTAATGTGAAGTAGATACTATTGAGCAATCTAATATATTTATCTCAGAAAAAATACAGAAATTCTAAACCATCGGACTATGCAACTTTAAGCAAGCAGGAGTGGAGCTTGCTTATGTCGGTGGTGGTTTTTTGCCCATTGAACTAAACAGTGAGTGAAGGTTTACAGTAATTCAATAAACAAGCTTGGAACCAGCGCCTACCGAACTCATTCACAGTGGAGAGGCTGCTCCCTTCAATAAGTTGGCTGATACTGGCAAAAAATGTCTGCTGCACTTTGTTCTGATTGGAATTCAGCCCATTAGAATAAGTAGTATACAGTAGCACCATTCTTCAACGGACAGCTCTACATCCAGACAAATACAAAGACAAATAGAGTAAAACCTCTCTATACCGACCCCTCCACAGATCGACCACTCCCCTACATGGATCGCTTTATTTGGGTCCCAACAATACTGTACTTGGCTGCACTGACCTCTCAGCAGGTAGGCATGGGTAGTGTGTTGATATCAGGGACCCTAGGTGTTGTAATGGTTAACACACTGGCCAGGAATGCAAAGAGATGTGGGTTCGAGTCCCGCTCTAGGCGCAATATTTCCCATGTTCATCACCTCCATGAGAATACCATTGTAAGGATAGTCTACCTCTCTAAACCGACCACCTCCCTAAATGAACCATCTAAAGTCGGTCCCATAGTCGATCGATTTAGAGAGGTTTTACTGTATTATGAAGACAAAGTAATGTGATGGGGTTTGTTTGTTTGTTGTTGTTTTACGTCCTATCAACATCTAAGGTCATATCAGGACGGGGAGCTAGACCCTGATAGAGCAGTTTAAATACATGCCCCCCAAAAAAGAAGGCAAAATCATTAACAATGTAACGTGAGTGACCTATATATGCGTAGCTGGGCTGTAGGACTGGTATGACAAGAAGGCCGGTAAACAGGGTCTGCAGCGGTCTGCCCCCAAGCGGTAGGCGCCGGTACTAACGCTCAGAGTCAGTCTAAAAGAAGCCAAACCGAGCAGCTCGCGAATTGCTCTAACCACTCAGCACCCCGTCAGTCCACACGTCAATGCGCTTCCATAATCACCCAAGTCTGCCTATGAAATTCCCATAGTCGATAGCGATGGCGATGAGTCAGGCTGATCGAAGAGTCCCTCCCACACACCCTCCCACACACACACACACGCGCGGTATCATGATGAAGGCCGCATCACGCCGTCGCTGGGACTTCTCACAGATTCAATTCCGTCCGATTAAACGCGTAATTTAATTAACGTAATCCCATTGTAACGCATGGAGTAAATTGATTTGTCAAGTGAAGTGAAGGCACTACTTTCTTTCTTTCGGGTGTTTCCGTAAGATTTGCTTAGCTCGGCTCGCGTGGATTACCCCCTCACACACACACACACACACGCTCACGCCCACAGCGCTGGATTATTGATCGTGCAGAGTTTCTGGGTCGGCCCTGGCGGAGATGTTTAGATTGAACAGTATATTTAAATGAATACATATTAATAACACGAAGCTCTCAGCATGCGGTCCTTCTGAAAACGTATACACGCAGGCGAAGGTTTTGTTTGTTTGTTGTTTTATGTCCTAGCAACATCTAAAGTCATATCAGGACGGGTACTGACTTGTGACAATGCATACTCATGGCGAGTTTACAGTGCTGCCCCACTGGAAGACCAGGCCACCAGCACCATGACCTGATATCCCACTCAGTCACATTTCACTGACACTGGGCCAACCAGTCCTTGTGCTATCCTAATAATGCCGAGCGCCAGGCTAGGAAGTGACAAGTATAAATTTTTAAGTCATTGGTTTGACTCGACCAGGGTTCGAACCCATGACCCCATGATCTACCAACACGGGAGACGGACGCGTAGGCGAAGGAGTCCAAGTGCTCGGCTATTAATATTATGCGGATCAACTCAGCGTTGTATTTGTTGATGTGAACCGGGCGCACTGGCCTAATCGGTAGAGCCCCGGCTTCCTACGCGGAAGGTCACTTACAAAAATGTATGCTTGTGTTACCTAGCCGGATGCTTAGCATTACTAGGATAGGGAAAGGGTTGGTTAGTTAGCTCAGTAATAGGATAATTTGCCTAAAAGAGAAATTGGGTCATGGTAATGGCAGCCTGGTGTCCATGTGGGGTAGCACTAACAAGTCACCATGAGTGTGTGCTGTCACAAATCGGTACCCGTCCTGATATGACCTTAGAACTGCTAGTGCGTAAAACCCCAACAAACAGGTTATTGATCTTAAGGTGATGTCTCAGTGTCAGGATAATATGACTGAGTGGGTTATCAGGTCACGGTGATGGCGGTCCGCGCACTGTTATAAGTCGGTACCCGTCATCACGTCCTGGTATGACCTTAGATGGTGCTAGTGTGTAAAGCACCAACAAACAGGTTATTGATCTTAAGGTGATGTCTCAGTGTCAGGATAATATGACTGAGTGGGTTATCAGGTCACGGTGATGGCGGTCCGCGCACTGTTATAAGTCGGTACCCGTCATCCCGTCCTGGTATGACCTTAGATGGTGCTAGTGTGTAAAGCACCAACAAACAGGTTATTGATCTTAAGTTGATGTCTCAGTGTAAGGATAATATCCCTAATCAGGTCATGGTGATGGTGGTCTGCGCGCTGTCACAAGTCGGTACCCGTCCTCCCGTCCTGTGACAGGGTGCAAACCCACAACACACAGGTTATTGGTATTAAGTTGATTTTATTTTTAAAGTGGGCTCAAAGATAGCGGTATTGTCAACACAAGCTGGCATTGAGACATTCCTCAGCACGTGAGTCAACGGCGGGAGAGTGTGCGTGGTTGGTGTGTGGGTGTGGGTGGAGGTGTGTGTCTGTCGGGATAGGGGTTGGGGTGGGATTTCCCTAGTGGCGGTAGAATGAAAAATGCTAATGAATGAATTCAGCTCAATCTCAAACGATCCTTCAAAGGCCCTGATGCCAATCTCGTGGCATTCGGATGGCGAATGGTGGGTTTGTTCATTGTCAGGGCACACACAACAACCCTAATTCCATATCCTGCTGATTCTCTCTGGGTGCAGTGGCTGAGTCCAGCGGAAGGAGTGGGCCACTTCCGGTTTGTGTGGAGCAGCTTCCGGTTTGTATCGGACAATTCTCTGTATAGAGGCCGTTGGCACAACCAGATGTATTAAATGGGGGCAGATTCTGGATGGTTTCTTTAGTTGTATATATCCTAGTACAGTTAAAACATCACATTGTCAAATTCAGTCTCGAGCATCACAGTGTCAAATACAGTCTCGAGCATCACATCATCAAATACAGTCTTGGCCATCACATCGTCAAATACAGTCTTGAGAATCACATCGTCAAATACAGTCTCGAGCATCACATCGTCAAATACAGTCTCGAGCATCACATTGTCAAATACAGTCTCGAGCATCACATTGTCAAATACAGTCCCAAGCATCACATAGTCAAATAGTCTTGAGCATCACATCGTCAAATACAGTCTCGAGAAGCACATTGTCAAATAAAGTCTTGAGAATCACATCGTCCTTACAGTCAAGCATCACATTGTCAAATACAGCCTCGAGCATCACAGTTTTAAATACAGTCTCGAGCATCACATTGTCAAATAGTTGCTAGCATCATATCATCAAAGAAGCACATCGTCAAATAAAGTCTTGAGAATCACATTGTCAATACAGTCAAGCATCACATTGTCAAATACAGTCTTGAGCATCACATCGTCAAATACAGTCTCGAGAAGCACATCGTCAAATAAAGTCTTGAGAATCACATTGTCAAATACAGTCAAAGACTGGCTTGGGCATCCCACTATCAAATCCAGTCGAGTTTCCCTCCATCCGTCAAATTCAGTCTCGGGTATCGCACTGTTAAGTACAATCTACAGCATCGCAATATTAAGTACAGTCTCGACCATCCCTCCATCCATCAAATTCAGTCTCGACCATCCCACTGTCAAATATAATTTAGGGCATCGGAACCTTAACTACAGTGTTGAGGTTCCCTCCATCTGTCAAATCCAGTCTCAATCATCTCCAGCAAATCCAGTCTCGAGCATCTCACTGTCAAATCCAGTCTCGAACATCCATATCTCCTTCCATCTAATACAACCATCCCTCTGTCAAATCCAATCATGATCATCCCACCATCAAAGCTAGTCTCGAACATCCATCCCTCCCACCGTCAAATATAAGCCCTGTTTACACAGGCAATTTAAAATGCCTCATATAAAACGACTTGCCTAGATCGACTCACATTTGCTGTGTAAACGCGACTCTGAGGCGTTTTAGGGCTGAATCGATTCATATGAAACGGTTCATCTATACCACCTCGCGAGGTGGTTTATTTGAAGTGATTCAGCTGGTTCCCGAGCGGTGATAGTGTAAATTAGCAGTGCTCGCCGGCTACAGGTAGACCTAAGGCTGCTGGTTCCCGGCGCCAAAACACTTTCAAACTCTGTCCGTGTAAACGCGCTTCTAAAACGCTTCATATAAATCGCTTTGTCTAGATCGTTTCACAATTCCCCGTGTAAACACGGCTATAGTCTCGAGCATGCCATAGTCAAATCCAGTTTGGAACAGCCACCCTCCCTCCGCCGAATAAAATGTCAAAGATTCCCACCCTGAAATGCATTCTAGAGCATCCGTTCCATCAAATACAATTCCTCCCCAAAACCTGAGGATACCGAACACCCCCACGCACTCACTCAGCCCTGACTCCAGGCGGCGTCCTGCGGTCGGGCCTTAGATTCTTGATAAAAATCGTCAATTTCCTCAAGGGCGACTCAATAGAGACGCGGCCTACTCTCAAAATCGATAACAGATCTAAATGGAAGAGTGGCGGGCGGGTGGCATGCATGCTCACCGCCACCCCACGGCGGTTCCGGGCGCGGGAACCGCGTGGGGGTAGAGCCGGGAGGGGGAAGTGGGGCGGGGAATGTCGGTGTGGGAGAGGGAAGAACATGTTTGTGTAGGAGCGGTGAGAAGGGAAGAGGGGGGATGTCGGTGTGGGAGAGAGAAGAACATGTTTGTGTAGAGGCGGCGAGAACGGAAGCGGGGGGATGTCAGTGTGGGAGAGGGAAGAACATGTTTGTGTAGGAGCGGTGAGAAGGGAAGAGGGGGTCTATCGGTGTGGGAGAGAGCAGAACATGTTTGTGTAGGGGCGGCGAGAACGGAAGCGGGGGGATGTCAGTGTGGGAGAGGGAAGAACATGTTTGTGTAGGAGCGGCGAGAAGGGAAGAGGGGGGATGTCGGTGTGGGAGAGGGAAGAACATGTTTGTGTAGGAGCGGTGTGAAGGGAAGAGGGGGTATATCCGTGTGGGAGAGGGAAGAACATGGTTGTGTAGGAGCTGTCAGAAAGGAAGAGGGGGTATATCGGTGTGGGAGAGGGAAGAACATGTTTGTGTAGGAGCGGTTAGAAGGGAAGAGGGGGGATGTCGGTGTGGGAGAGAGAAGAACATGTTTGTGTAGGGGCGGCGAGAACGGAAGCGGGAGGATGTCAGTGTGGGAGAGGGAAGAACATGTTTGTGAAGGAGCGGCGAGAAGGGAAGAGGGGGGATGTTGGTGTGGGAGAGGGAAGAATGTGGTTGTGTAGGAGCGGTGAGAAGGGAAGAGGGGGTATGTTGGTGTGGGAGAGGGAAGAACATGTTTGTGTAGGAGCGGTGAGAAGGGAAGAGGGGGAGGGGTGGAGATGTCAGTGTGGGAGAGGGAAGAACAAGTTTGTGTAGGAGCAGCGAGAAGGGAAGAGGGGGTATATCGGTGTGGGAGAGAGAAGAACATGTTTGTGTAGGGGCTACGAGAACGGAAGCGGGGCGATGTCAGTGTGGGAGAGGGAAGAACATGTTTGTGTAGGAGCAGCGAGAAGGGAAGAGGGGGGATGTCGGTGGGGAGAGAGAAGACATGGTTGGGAGGAGGAGCGAGAAGGGAAGAGGGGGGGGGGTGTTGGTGTGGGAGAGGGAAGAACATGGGTGGGTAGGAGCCGGATCGAGGAGGGAAGAGGGGGATGTCGGTGTGGGAGAGTTGTGGAGAGAGCAGAAACATGTTTGTGTAGGAGCGGCGAGAAGGGAAGAGGGAGGGGTGGTGATGTTGGTGGTGTGGGAGGGAAGAAACAACAAGTTTGTGTAGGAGCAGCGAGAAGGGAAGGGGGGGCCGGGGGGATCTCGGTTTGTGGGAGAGAGCAGAAAGAGGGGGGGGGGGGTGGACTGGAGGGAACAGGGGGGGGAACAGGGCGGGGGGACGAAAGGGGGGGGTGGGAAGGGGGTGTGGAGCTGGGAAGAGGGGGTGGGGGGGGTGTTTGGTGTTTGGAGGAGAGAAGAACAGGGAGGGAAGGGCATGATGTCGGATTGCGAGAGACCAGAAATGGGGGGGGGGCGGGCACGGGGGGGGGGGGGTGTAGGAGGAGGACAGTCGGGAAGAGGGGTGAGGATATTGTTGTGGGAAAGGGAAGGAGAGGTGGGAGGGCCGGGAAGGGGGACGGGGAGGGGGGGGGGGGGAGTAGTCAGTCCTCCCACTTGGGGTATTAGACACAAGTGCAGGCGAAAGAATGTCGCAGCACTCACCATTAACACTCTTCCTATGAAATATAGGTCACGACAGACTATGCCCTCATGTTCTTGATGATATTATTAACAATGCGCGCGCATCACAGGCAATGTCTACAATACTAGGGTCATCGCATGGAAGGGGTGGGGTATCGAGGGGGGGGGGGGACGTCTGCGTTTAGTGATCGGTGTACTGCTTATGATTCGGTGCGCGTGTCAGTAGGTGTGTTGGTGGGTGTGGAATGGGGAGAGCCGGATTGAAGCGTGGCTATGTGTGTGCGGGGGGGGGGGGGGGGGGGGTAGTGTAGCGGGCGCTTTAGAAGCCGTCAGCTCTCACGCCCGCCGGAGAGGCCCGCTTTTCAGGACGTGCCGCTGCTATCTCCGCGCCTCGCTGCCTCTCCTATCCTTATCCACGATCCGTGAACTCATTTCCCGCGAAACACCGACATTCGCTCTTTTAGTGCCAGCCACCCACCCTCTCCCCACCCACTTTACGCCACCCACCCACCCTATCCCCACCCACCCCTCACTCAGCCACTGTACGCCACCCACCCCTCTACCACCCACCCTCACTTGGCCACCCACCCACCCTACTCCAGCCACCCCTCTCCCACTCCTCCCCCCCTCACACTTCACTCAGCCACACCTCACCAACCCACACCGATCCATACGCCACCCACGTGCTGAAGGCGCGCATTCTTGACACACGCACTGGGCACAGCTACAACCCACCCCCAAAATAACCGGACGCGGTGCCTGAATCGGTAGAGCGCATGCTTCGCGTGCGGAAGGTAGGGAGTTCGAAAATCCGACCCGAGTCAAACCAACCACATAGTAAATGTATACTTGGTGCTGCCTAGGTTGGCGCTTGACATTACTAGGATAGGATAAGGATTGGTTAGCAGAGTTTCCGGATTATGTGACTGTGTGAGATATCAGCTCATGGTGCCAGTGGCCTGGTCTCCCAGTGGGGTAGCACTATTAAGTCACATTGAGTGCGCAATGTCACAAGTCGGTACCCACTCTGATATGACTATAGTTGTTTGCTAGGATGCGAAACAAGCCCAAACACAACCCTTATGCCTAGTACACACCTACCGTTTGTGCGCACCCACCTACCGTATACGATCTAAAACTGCCCGTTTCACGCACAAAAATCGCTAGGTGTGCACTCCCCGCGCACACCTAGCGATTGCGATTCGCGACTAAAAACTCAGTTTTAGGGCTAAAACGGGCCGATTACGATTGCGATTCACGATTCAAAAAATGAATCGGCCCATTTTCAGTTTTAAGCGGGTCGGGTCGAGTCGCGAGTTTTAGTGCGCGAATTGTATACGGTAGGTATGTACCAGGCATTACAACCCTTTGTCAGAGTGTTGGAATGATCTTAAGCCCCAGTCACACCTGTCCGGATCCGGGGCCAGACGAGCCCTGGACCGTCATCCGGGGTGATCCGTGGCGACCCGGCCTGATCTGGCATGATCCGTGGCTGATCCGGGGTCCGCCCCGGATGTTTTAAAATGTTCAAAACATCCGGGGCATTTTGCGATCCGGGGTTGGACCGGGGGTAAACCGGGGACGGTCTGGGCTGTCCAGGGGTTGTTTTGCCCCGGATGTTTCAGCCGCAGTTTAACGCGGACCACCCCCAGACTTTCCCGGATCAGGCACGGACTGCCTGGTTTACCCCATATCACTTGTCCGGGACTAGTCCGTGGTTACACAGGGGTCGTCCGGGGCAATCCGGGCTCTGGTCCGGGGGCTCATCCGGGAAGGTGTGACTGCGAGGCAAAAAATGACGAAAACAGTGATTTAATCCGGGGCGGTCCGGGGCAGTCCGGGCGATTGGTCCGGGGGTGGTCCGGCTCAAAATCCGGGGCTAGTCCGGGTAGGTGTGACTGGCTTTAGTTAGCGAGACGCGATGGCGATGGCAGAATCGGTAGACATTAGATGTTGTCAGGACGTAAAACTCCAACAACAAACAACATAGAAAACCTCACCCCTCCCCTCCTGCCCATCAGCACCCTCCCACACCACTCCGCTCCTCCCCCATGAACAACGGGCCACCCCAACTAAACAACACCCTCCTCACACTCCCTGCACATCACAGACTAGCATGTTCTAACCAGATTTGTAGGCTGGCGTTCTAACGCCGCACGCAGCGTGGCCTAATAATGAGGGCCCCTTTTTTTCATCAATATCAATTGCGCACGCGCGATCATTACCGCAGCCATGGACCCTGGACGCCGACCATGCACTCGGGTCCGGCCCCGGGCCGCACCAACATGGCCCAATCTCGACGGGGGGCTGTGCTGGAGAAGTGACGGGAGGGATGGATGGATGGTGCCGAGGGGAGTGGGTCAGTGGTCACACACCGCCTTGGAGGAAGGTTGTGGGAGGGGAGGGGAGAGGTAGGAGGGAGGGAGGATGGGGGGGATATGGGAAAGAGGGGAGGGGGGGGGGGATTGAGTCAGTTGGTGCAGAGTGCTTTGGAGGGGGGGAGGGTATTGGAAGGAGGAGTGTGGGAGGGAGGGGGGATGGACGGAATGGGAGCGAGGAATAATAGAAAGGGGAGGTGGAGGGAGTGATGGATGGAGGGATGGTCGCAAGTTGGGTACAGAGCACCTCGGAGGAAGAGGGGAGGGGGGAGGGTGTGGTAGAATATGGGAAGGAGGGAGGGCGGGAGGGAGGGAGGGGGGGGGGAAGGGGGGAGAGTGGGAAATCCGATGGAGGATTTGGAAGGGGTTGGATTGGGGGGGGGGGGGGATGTGCGGGGGGGGGGCACTAGGCGTAGGGGTATGAATGATGTAGTCTGCAGGCCTGGTTGGCTAACTGGTGTGCCAGACATCAGGACACCCACACCCACACACACCCACCAGACCTCCCGCTGATAACCAACCCCAACACACCTCCAGGGCCATTCCAACGCCACGCTCCACCGCCTCCAAGTAGGTCAGATAGACACTTTCCTCCATAACGATGTAAACAAACCCAGAGGCCCATTCCACACACATCCAGACACCACACACCATATTCGCTGCCTCCACCCAACATCGCCACACACTGACACTGTCAGGAAACGACATTCGAATATGCTTATCGATACTGGCATATTGATAGGTCGGTGCGTGACATAGCCTCGGGCATGCATACATGATGTATCAGTGGCAAGGCGCCCTGGATATATATATATATATATATATATATATATATATATATAGAGAGAGAGAGAGAGAGAGAGAGACAGAGTGACAGAGAAAGAGGGAGAGAGAGAGAGAGAATAAATATGCCAGAGAATATATATATATATATAAATATATAAATAGTTTGTTCGCAAATAAGAAGGAAAGACTAGGACTGAGTTTATTCTTTGGCAGGAAAATATATGCCCTACTGAAAAAAAGTGTTGAAAGTGAGAAGAGTGACAGTTGGCTCATGGTGTATAGGAGGCGGGGGGGGGGGCGGAGGAGAGAATGCCCGCTCCGCAGTAAATAACATGGAAGTTAAGGTGGTTAGAGAGAAACATTAAGGGACTGCCGTTATTTATATCCACATAATAAGTTATATAGTACATATATATATATATTTATATATTTATTTAAATAGTTCCGATAAACATATGCTTACTATGGATATTCATCGTGTCACATTCCTTAATATATACATACAATATGTATTTGTATATATATATATATATATATATTGTTCCGATATAAATAGGGTTACGATGGAGATAGTTATCGTAGTATACTATCTCATATACAGTGAAACCTCTCTAACAGATCCACAGATCGACCACTCCCCTATATCGATCGCTTTATTTGGGTCCCAGCAATACCATTGTAACCATGTTGTAGCACGCTAAACCGACCACCTCCACAAATGTGCCACTTAAAATCGGTCCCACGGTCTATTTAGATTACGGTATATATATATATATATATATATATATATATATATATATATATTTTGTGTTTTTTTTTTTTTTTTTTTTTTGTGTGTGTGTGTGCATAGAGTATGTGTGTACATGGCATACTACATACATACAGGTACTGTACATATACACATGATGGAGCTGAAGACGTATGTATGTGTCTATTCACGCATGTAGTAAATGGACTGTGCGTACATATATGGCACCACATATATATATATATATATATACACACACATATATGTAGCCACCAGCTGTGGCTACCACGCTATCACATCCCAGGGAGATGAAGCGTTTCTGGTTCAAATCAATATATAGTTCCGGGCGGAAGTGACAGTGGTAAGGCCGGAACTTAAAGTTGCATAGTCCGATGGTTTTGAATTTCTGTATATATTCTGAAATAAATATATTAGATCGACCACTAGTATCTAAGTTACTTTTATTTTAAATTGTACACTTTTGAGATATTTTGAGTGCAAACATGGAAAATTAGTTTGGGCAAGCTTGCCAAAACTCTGACACCATAGACTTCTGCAGTAACAGGTTCTGTTAAATTGACTCAGTATTGCCTTCTACACCGAAAGAAATGCTTAATAAGCGCATCAGTATCTAAGTTAGATATGTAAATTCAAATCTAGATAACTGGTTTTGTTTTGAAAATTTGATATTTCATCCTACTATTAAGGTCGGCCGGGGGTGGAGCCACCAGTACCCATATGAGTAAGGAGCTTGTTGTTTGTTTGTTGTTGTTTTACACCCTAGCAACATCTAAGGTCATATCAGGATGGGTAAGGAGCAAATACATGAAGAGAGCCCATTCGCTAATAATATAAGCATGATATAATATAATAAATAGAACAATCGCTTCCGCGGTTTTCAATCAATCAATAGTTCCGTCCTCTAGTCGAGGGTTGGATGCAATGGTTCTCCACTTGTCCCGATGGTGTGCTGTTCTGATAGACTGTGAATAATTCAAGCCTGTCCACTGTGAAATATTTGTAAACCATGATGTTCTTGGTCTCCTCTCCCTCTGCTGCCATTCACCTTCCCTTCCAACAATGTACGGTATATTGAACTCTGACGAACGCGGTTTTATACTCGCATAATACATGCGAGTATAGGCTATATATATATATATATATATGTGATGTATAGCGTATTATGCGAGTATAACAATATGTAAGGGAATATTACTTATTATTATTATGTTTATCCTCCTTAAGATAGGACACTCTATCGGTGGCGCCATCTCGCCCACATCACCCCCCCCCCTCCCCCGGACGTTGACCAGTGTGAGTCGCACTGGAGGATATATAAATGGCACCAAATCGATATTAACGAGCAGCCAGGTCCATTACTAATCACACTCCGGCTGATTTTCCGGGTGGCTCCTAGATAATCATCAGCTTCACCCGCGTGAAGGTTGGGCTCACATTTAGGTGTTCAGTCCACAGCTTTCCGCGATAAAGAGAAGTGGTTTGGAGCGAGCGATTTGCTTCCAATTTGGAAACCGCTTTGGCAGTAATTTTATAGCCTCTTTACTTGACGCGGCAGATCGAGAACTAATGACTTCCCTATTGTGGGCATAGGGAGGGAAGAATGACAAAGCAAATTTGTATTAACCCTGAAGAAAGGCTTGATTGGGTGCTGGGGTTTTGCATCCTAGCAACATGTATGTTTATATCGTATCATAGCATATCAGTGACAGCGCTGCGCTCATGCTGACTTTATACTGCTGTTCCACTGGAAGACAGGTCAGAGACATCATGCCCTAATAGCCCACTTAGTCACATTATCCTGATACCGAGCCAACCAGTCCTTGGTCTATCCTAGTAATGCCAAGTGAAAGGCTAGCTAGCGACAAGTATTGCTTTTGTAAGTCATTGGTTTGACTCGGCCGGGATTCGAATTCCCGACCATCTTCGGGTCATTGTATCCGGCAAACAAAGGGCGCCTAGCTGAGTATTATGTCCTTTGGTTTTATTTATTTTATTCATGTTTTTATTTATATCCCATGGTTCATGACGTATATAGAGCTAGGAAATAGGTAGGGCTAGTCAGGCATTGATTGTACATTTCTTTGAAACAAGTTGGGTGCACCTGGTTGATTGGTTGGTTATTCATGGGTTTTATGTCCGGGCGTTCTCTGTGGCGGAGTGGTTAGAGTGTCTGACTTTTTTCTAGGTCAGACTCCTAATCTGAGGGTCGCCGGTTCGATTCCCCATGCTCCCAGCTCTGCCAATTTGGATTTCCACCTCTGTGTATAACTTACAGCGTCATCAAAGGCCAGTTGCTCTCATACCATGTCTATGTGGTGTGGGAGGTTAAAAATCCCTTGGGTCGGTAAAAGTGTAGGCTTGGGCTTTCTATCGACCAGCAGTGGAATGAGGAAGACCAGTCGTCTATGACTGAAATTTCCCCTGCTTAAACAACTAATGGACCAAACAAAAAAAAAATAAAAAAAAACCCAGGTCCTATGAGCACAGGTACTGACTCCTGACACCGAGCCAAGCAGTGGTTGCCATATCCTAATAATGCCAAGCGCCTGGCTAGAAAGCGACAAGTATCAATTTTGAAAGTCATCCGCTTGACTCAACCGGGAATTGAACTCCAGACCTTCCGCACGGGAGGCCTGCGCTCTACCGAGTCGGCCTTGACACAAAAACACCTGGTCGGCCTTAGTACATTGAACCTGTCGGACTCTAGTCTAGAGAAGGTTGGAATCCTGAGTTCAAACTTGATCAGTCTCAGATAGGACGAGAGGTACTTTAACTTAGATGTTACTAGGACGTTAAACCACAACAAACAAACGATTGTAGAACACTTGCGACTGCTCGTTTGTAATATGCTAAACCTTCTGGTAGAATGGCAGATACCACAAATACTTTTTTAAATTTTTTGACATTGTACCTTGTGAGAGTACCAGATAGATGAACTCAAATCACAAACAATGTTGACATGTTAATATTATTATCATTATTAATATCATTATTCTCATCATCATCATCATTATTCTCATCATCAGTATTGACATCATTATCATCATTAACACTATTATTATCATCATTATTAGAACTAGTATAACTCTTTTAGAAAGAAAAACCCTGAAGAGAGCAGTAGCCCTGGTGCTATTCCAATCCAAATCATGTGGATTCCCCCCCCCACCCCCCTGCCACCACCCTTCACCATCATGTACAAACCATCAACACACCGAACATCCTACACAACTATCAACCTGTTTAAACACATTGAACTTTATATAAGACAGACAAAATATATTGTCAACTATAAACTTAGCTTGTTTTATAAGAGAAAAAATGTAACCCACAACAATTGTTTGAGTTGACCCGAGGATACATCTCCTAATTGGTACTGCTCCCCATTTTTGCATGAACCGCAGTGACTGGTGCTGTACATTACACAGCAGGAGCCACTCCCTTAAATCTACAGGATCGGTGCTGTGACTAATACAGCACTGACCAAACTTAGATTATTTAGAATGTCAATTCCAATAGTAAGATGGCCGGAAGACCAATGCTCTGGCGCTGACAAATGTCATATTCAGATGAATAAATACTTTACCCAAAAAAAAACCCACAAAAAAAGGCTATCTTGAGAGGAACTGAATTTTACCAGCAATTTGCGGCTAAATTTGAATAAATAACCCATCCCACACAATCATTAGAATCAACATACCAATGATTTCCATCTAAATCTCAACAAAAGATCCCACAGAAACTGATAACTACACCAGGAGCGCATTAAGTGGGAATATTACCGAACAATGCCCCATGGAACCAATTACTTTTCTTAATAAATGGATAAAGAAAATTGGGGGATGAACAAAAAAAGTGTTCAAAGGGGGAAACAAAATTTAAAGGGGAAAAAGGGAAATAAAATAGGTCACTGCGAGTTATTTGAGGCGAGATAAGAGTTATTTGAGGCGAGATAAGATTGCCAAAGCAGTTTGAGTAGGTTAATAAGCAGTCTTTATCTGATAACGCAATGTTGGCTAGACCCTCGACTGCCCACTCCAGGGGTCGGTCACACACACCATGTAGGCTGCCTCCTCCAGCAGGGCGGGCCTCTGGAGGACCCTTAGATGGCTGACAGGTGAACTGTTTATAAACCCCCTCCAAGGACCCTCCACGTCGATGATCTTGTTAAACTGACATGGTCTCCCTCTGATCTTACTCCAATTTGGAGCTTGTACTGATAGGGGGAGGGGGCGGGGGCGGGGGAGTAGGGGGGGGGTTATGGGCTTTGGTAGTTTCCGGGTCGCTGTCAGTTACGTGACCCACATGCTCAGGAGTAATTAAAGGGGCATAGTCCAATGAAAGTTGTTTTTGGGGAGTTTTCAGTCGCATTGGTGCGCTGAAGGCTGCAAATCTGCAGCACTGTATGGGCACTGCTGAAAGCGGTCCAATGTGGTTGGGAGTTGGCTTCCGATGGATCCTGGTCGTCAGAGAAATGGCGGAAGGGGGGGGGGGGGGGAAAGGCAGCCTAAGATCCCAACCACAGTCCTCTGAGAGGGCCGAGGGAGGCTGGGTGGTTGGTGTAGTTTTACACCCCAGCAAGACCACAGGCCATACCAGGATGTGCACCGACTTGTGACAGAGTGCACTCATGGTGACTTTATAGTGCTGCCCCACTGGGAAATCAGGCCGCTGGCACCATGACCTGATGTCCCACACAGTCACATTATCATGACACTGTGCGCCCAGTCCCTGTCCTCACCTCATAGCGCCAAGCGCCGAGCAGCAACAGGTACCTATTTTATAAGTCATTGGTTTGACTCGACCAGGATCCAAACTTCAGTCACTCCAGATTCACCGGTATGCACAGTAAGTCCGGCCAAGGCCAGAGGAAGAAGTGAAGTGAGGATGGGATTAGTTAGGCAGTGGGTGGGTTAGAAAAAAGAACCTAAAATAACACTGAGCTAGTTTTCAACATTTTCAAAATTAGTACAAAGATTATTACTTTTGCAGAACCCCCCCACCCCCTTTCTCAGCTCCGGCCCCCTAAAAATATTTTACTACAGACCCAGATGGGGTGGCCGAATGAGTTGAGCGCCCAAGTCCTATTTCGGTAGGTCATCGGATTTGAACCCATAGGTTTCAAACCCGAGTCAAGTCAATCCGATGGATTAAACATGTATACTTTTCATAGTACCTTCTTTTTTTCTTCTTGAAGATTTATACTGCCTATCATGGATAAGTCTGAATAGACTTGTTTTCACCATTAGACAGTTTGTCGATAGAAAGCCCGAGCCTACACTTTTACCGACGCAAGGGATTTTTAACATCCCACACCACATGGACATGGTATGAGAGCAACTGGCCTTTGATGACACTGTAAGTTATACACAGCGGTGGAAATCCAAATTGGCAGAGATGGGGGCACAGGGAATCAAACCACCGACCTTCAGATTAGGGGTCCGACCTAGAAAAAGTCAGACACTCTAACCACTCCGCCACAGAGAACATCTAGCCTGGTGTTCGGCATTATTTGTGCAGGGTAGGGAGCACTGATATGAGGGAGACCAATTGTCCATGATTGAAAAGTCACTTGATCAATAGAGTACATGAACAAAAAAGGACAAAGAAAAAGAAAACAGGTTTGCCGAAAGATATCAACATTTTATTAAACGATAAAAGCTGTACTTCATTAAAATGCTGAAAACTTTGTATAACCCCAGAGCTAGGTTTGATTTTTACAAACCTGCTCCTTCATTCAACATTTTAAATTAGGATACAGTGCCTAAAGCTAAGATTCCTTATATGCGGTATGCGGCATGCGAATGTCGTATATGCGGCATAGATATATGCCAACCAGCAACATTTGTTGGGGTTTTTCCTCCAAATTTGTGAAGGAACAGTATTGGTTCCTATTGCAAACACAGCAGCATTCGCATTCACATGCCTCACCAATGGCTACTGGGACCGATTCAGTTGCCGCATTCGCATTCGCATTTGGAGGTATGGAAGCACCCCTATTCACTTAGATGCTTTTCGATGTTTTGCCGCATTCGCATTCCCATGCCGCATACCGCATGCTGCATACTGCGTGTAAGGAATCCTAGCTTAATCCGAAAATATATTCCGAAATTCTGACTAGAAATGTCTTCAACTATATATCTCTGTAATATACAGATGCATGTAGAATAGTTCATTGTAACGATCAAGATCTATTAATTTAATGGTGGAACCTCAGAATCATCGAATTGTGCGGCTTTAATTAATCGCCGTTTTATCAGCGTCCACGATGTTGGGGTCTGGGACTGTACAAGGACCCGAGGTCGGGTGCCATAATAAATAACGAAGACATCCTTGATTAATCAAACTAATGGACCCTATATTAAGGAGTATAATTGACTGCATAATTAATTTCTAGCTGTCCACGTTGTCTGTGTGTATTATTATGAAACTCTTAGTCTTAGTATAACACACTTCATTACCATATATATATATAAATATATATATATATATTAATTCGTATATATTTTCCACAGTAACCTCATATATATATAATATGTACATATAATATATATGTATGTACATATATATATATGTACATATATGTAGGCACATATATATGTACATATTATATAGGTACATATATGTGTGTTGTTGTTTTACGTCCTAACAGCATCTAATGTCATATCTGGATGGGTACCGACTTGTGACAGTGCCCACTCATGGCGACTTTATAGTGCTGCCCCACTGGAAGACAAGGCCGCCATGACCTGATATCCCACTCAGTCACATTATCCTGACAGTGAGCCAACCTGCCCTTGCCCTATCCTAATAATCCCGAGCGCCAGGTTAGGAAGCGACAAGTATCAAATTTTAAGTCATTGCTTTGACTCGACTAGGGTTCGAAACCACGACCTACCAACACGGGAGGCGGACGCTTGTATATATATATATGTATATATATGTATATATACATATATACATATACACACATATACATATACAGATATATATACATATATATGTATATATATATATATATATATGTATACTGTGTATATTATATATAATTTAGCTGTGGAATATATGTTAAATGCCGCAAAATTAAAACTTTACCTAAATTGGTAGCCATGATTCCAAGGGACGTGGTAACATTATCCTGTGTTTATTGGCACCTGCAAATAGAAGAGACAGAAACACATTATCAGTTGTCTACTTACCCAAGATCGGGACACTATCAGGATCATATTGAACCTTCCCCTACAATGAAGGAAGTTTACACACTCCTTCCTTTTAACAGATTTACTCAACTGAGCTTTTGCTGTACTGATCGGGAATATGTTATATATATTCATCATGTATAAAGGAATAAATAAATGCCGGTACCCCCCTCCACCCCCAATCAGGGGGGGGGGGTAGGAGAGGAGGCCCTCCAGAGATTATTACAGGCGATACGGGGCTTATCACTATCCATATATATGCAGATAATATTCGATTTCCCACATTTGGTGATTTTATATATAACATATATTCATTACACGAATATATATATATATACCGACCCCTCCACAGATCGACCACTCCCCTACATCGATCGCTTCATTTGGGTCCCATCAATACCATTGTAACAATAGTCTACCTCTCTAATCTCTAAACTCTAAAGCACCTCCTTAAATGAACCACTTAAAGTCAGTCCCTTGGTGGGTCGATTTAGAGAGGTTTTACTGTATGTATGTATGTATGTATGTATGTATGTATGTATGTATGTAGGTATGTATGTATGCATATATGTGTGTATATATAGAGAGAGAGAGACAGATTAATATGGCTATATAGTTACTGCATTGCACCACGTAATGTGTGTGTATATATATGTATATATATATATATATATATATATATCTTCATAGAATGTATATAAATATGTGGAAAGTAGTACATTATAGGCAAAAGTAGTAGATTTCACACCTATAATACATATAAAGGTATTTACTGTCCAGATGCAAATGGCAATAGTAGTACATCACGAGTCACTATACCGGAATATCACTCATGATACAATACTGGTAACCATAGGTCATTTTTCACTTATATCTAACATCCTACCCTTATTCATGACCATATGTTCCTTTGTAGACGCCCACCCCTTCCATGTCAGCTTGGCTTGCTGGCTTTTCGATTGGTACTTAAAGTTGCATAGTCCGATGGTTTTGAATTTCTGTATTTTTTCTGAGATAAATATATTAGATCGATCACTAGTATCTAGTTTACAATAGTTCAAAATTACTTTTATTTTAAATGGTAAACTTTTCAGATATTTTGAATGCAAACATGGAAAATTAGTTTTGGCAAGCTTGCCAAAACTCTGACACCATAGACTTCTGCAGTAACAGGTTCTGTTAAATTGACTCAGTATTGCCTTCTATGCAGAAACAAATGCTTAATAAGTGCATCAGTATCTAAGTTAGATATGTAAAATAAAATCTAGATAATTGGTGTGGCTTTGAAAATGTGATACTTCATTGGACTATGCAGCTTTAAAGACATATTAAATAAAGTATGTTAGCCTTGCCCACGACAATGTGTTCCTCTTGATACTCCTTCCCTTGTCAGCTTGGCTTCTGGGATTTTTATATTGTTATTTGTGTTAAATATTAAAGTCTGTTGCCCTCTATGTGCCTTTGTCCACCACCTCCTTCTCATATTGGCTTGCTGGCTTTTCGATTGTTACTTAAATACATATTAAAGCCTGCTAGCCTTGCCATGACAATGTGTTCCTCTCCATACCCCTTCCCTTGTCAGCTTGGCTTGCTGGCTTTTCAATTGTTATTGGACCAGACGGGATGGCCGAATGAGTTAGAGCGTCCATCTCCCGTGCTGGTAGATCGTGGCTTAGAGTCCCGGTCGAGTCAAACCAATGACTTTAAAATTGATACTTGTTGCTTCCTAGCCAGGTGCTGGGCATTATTAGGATAGGGCAAGGACTGGTGTGCTCAGTGTCAGGATAATGTGACTGAGTGGGATACCAGGTCATGGTGCCGGCGGCCTGGTTTCCCAGTGGGACAGCACTATAAAGTTGCCATGAGTGTGCACTGTCAGAAGTCGCTACCTGTCCTGATATGACCTTAGATGTTGCTAGCACATAAAACAACAACAAACAAACACAAACAAACAATTGTTATTTAAAGACAAATTAAAGGCTGTTACTCATGCCAATACGTTCCTTTATATACCCCATATCTTGTTGGCTTTTGTTATTTACAGACAATGTAACGCAGAACTTCTATGTGCATCAAGTGCACCATGTAAATTAGATTTAACTAAAATTTTGGAGAAAAAAAATAAAATAAAAATGAGACCCGTGTGTTCTTTTTTTGCAGATGGTTTGAATGGTGCTGAGAGCAAGAGAACGCGTACGTCTTACACACGCCACCAGACTTTGGAGTTGGAGAAGGAATTTCACTTTAATAGGTACCTAACGCGCAGGCGCAGAATCGAAATTGCGCATGCGTTAAATCTCACAGAAAGACAAATCAAAATCTGGTTCCAGAACAGGCGGATGAAATGGAAAAAGGAACACAAACTGGCCCACTTGGCCAAATCGCAGGCTCAGAGGCTGGATGCTACAGGCGCCCCCATAATGGATATGGACCGAAAATCATGAATATATTAAAGTATACTGTTAATGTTGAAGCGTAGCAGAAGGGATTAGGACGACGAAACAGAGCTAGAGGTGAGGAGGAACGAGATCGCCACTGGTTCGCGAGCTGAACTCAGAGCTGGACAAACTCAGATCTGAATTCAGGGACTTAAAAAAAATAAAAAAAAGAGCTACATCGCTACAATATTAATTATACTAACTAATATAACATGATACGAAACGGAAAAACCATAATGCTATGGGAGCTGATTTACCCTGTTGAGATTTGTTTTCCAGTTTTACTGTTGCCTACGATGGAAGTTGAAGAGCTAGCAGCTGATGAAGAAAAGGAATGCTTAACTGAAGCCGGCTACATTCGAATACAAGGACACTCGCCGTAAGATGGTCACGTGAACAATTTAAGCCAATCAAAACGTTGCCCCGGAGCAGGATTCGGAGCGGAAGCGGAAGACGGTGTGGGGACGCCCGTCTTGTCGTGTATTTGTTTTGTATTATACTATCTCAAGTTCTTTCTGTTGAAACCTCCCCCAATCCCCAATCCCCAACCCTCTCCCCACGACAAAGCACACACAATCTCATGCCTATTTGATTTGTTGTATATATATATATATATATAAATAGATATATAATATGTAAAACTATGTATAGTTATGTATGGCTGTATACATGTATGGCTATATTTAGCTATATATGGCTCTATGTAACTATATATGAATATATATGAATATATATGAATATATATGAATATATATATATATATATGAATATATATATATGAATATATATGAATATATATATTCAGAGTTTAGATTTCAACAAACTAATCAAATCTTGCTCTCCGCGAAACTGCGATTTTTCACACCTGCTTCGACTTTGTTCACGGGATGGACTAAACTAACATAATCCCCCCTCCCCCCCCCCCCCTTTTTACCACAAACAAAGAAGTTAACTTCTCAAACATGTTTCTGCTTAATGTTGTACCGATATGCTAGGAGTTCAGGGTATTTGTGGCGACTTGTCACAAATGGAGACTAGCCACAAAATGTGTCTTTAGATGATAATAATGTGTATGTTGTAGGTCTACTGATCCGTGACCCATGCCCGTTTGTTCTAAATGTAGAGAGGTCAAGCGCTAATTGACCTCAATTCTGACCAGTGATGGTTAAAGTTGCATAGTCCGATGCTTTTGAGTTTCTGCTATTTTCTGAGATAAATTCATTATACTAATCGTTATAATCCACTTTACTTTAGTTTGAAGTAACTTTAATTTTAAATGGCTAAGTTCGGAGATATTTGACGTCAAAACATGCCAAAATAATGTTGGCAAGCACGCCAAAACTCTGACACCACAGACTTCAGTAGTAACTTATTACGCCCTTCTATGCAGCAACAAATGCTTAATAAGTGCACCAGTGTCTAAGTTGAATATGTAGAATCAAATCTAGATAAGTGTTTTGCTTTTGAAAATTTGATGTTTTCATCGGACTATGCACCTTTAGACTGAGGCAGACAGCTACAGAAAGTAAGAGCACTAGTGTGCGCGTTACCATGGTAACAAATCCAGAATTCTCTACAGGGTCAAGAATCCACAGATATTACTCTTATTCACTTTCTATGAATATGAGATAAATATAATTCTACTGATATGATATCTGCCAGAAACGGTATACATGGTAAATCATATTGTTGACGAGTTTTTATAAGTTTTTGTAGTTTTGTAGGAACGATATTTTGTAGATGGATTTTAGGTTACAAAGACAGAGAGAGAGAGAGAGGGAGGGAAAAAAAATACAAAAAAAAACTATTTCACTGTTATTGTATGCAATATAAATGTTTCTGCATTTACTTTGACGTGATACACTGATACTGTTTTCATTATGTCTTAAATCAAGAGTTTTTTGGCAGCGATTGCCATAACCGTTACCCTTTGTTTTTATTAACTTGGACAACATGGTATAAATTGTGTTTTATTAACTTGGAAATCATGGTATGAATTGTGTATTTCAATGTGTGTATATATCTAAAGGAACCTGTCTCCTTCCACCATATAGGTGGGCTGACATTAACTTTAATCCTAAGTCTTTATCCGTCTCCGGATGGACTATAAAGAGACAACACAAGACAAAAGTCTGGCATTCTTTGCAGGACTATAAAGCGAGGTTCCAGGGTGAAACAAACAACAAATTTAACTTTGAATATATTACTATGTAGAACATTGTATGTTTTTTGTCATAAACTATTGAAGGCAACATGTTGTGGCTGGCAAACAGGGTAGCGTTTCACACAACACAACACAACGTGGTATCCATGGTAACCAGGGTAAATCATGACGAGATACTTCGACGTAAGTACTTCCGGTTTGGGTCTCTAACCTCCACCAATAGCAACGCGGCTTAGTAGCCATGACTTCTGTACCATATAGCAAAATACGTGCACACCGGATCTCTCCTAATCTACAAAGGTTTGACTTCCGGTCACGTGGTTCTGAGATGAGGCAGGGCTATCATCCGCTAGGGTGTGTGTGTTTACAATTTTTCTTTTATTGTTATTTTTCAGTGTTTTTATTAGGTCTCCCCCTTTTTCTCACCGTGCACGTGTGTGCGGGACGGGATTGAACCTGGCTTAATTCTCGACAGATCAATGAAGGTCTTTTCGCGCCTGAGCACAATCATTGTTTTATTTTATGTTGTTGTAGTTGCTGTATTTTTTTAATTGGTGGGTATTGTTATTTTCATTTTTTAAATTGCGAAAGACCACTTCCGCCCGGGTAAAATATCCGAGTTTGGGGAATGTTATATAATACTGTGAGTCATTTACATTGCATGTTACGTCACAAAGTATTCTAAATGATTACTGGGGGGTGGCGGGAGGGATGGATGGGGGGGGGGGAGTCACAGGTAAGGAGGTGTCGTTTTGGTCCAGTCAAGGTAAAAGTGGTCACGAGACTGATCCACCCCCCCCCCCCCCAAAAGTGCATGCGCGGCGACAGGTGACTTTTTAGCCTGCGCATGCGCATAGTATGCACCCGATGATGGCACGAAGGGTACTTTTACATATAGGCTCAAAAAAAGGGTAAAAGAATGAGTTTACTTTAACTTTATCGAGAATATGCGAACTGATTACATAGTATACTAATAATATTATTATTATAATTATTATTATTGCTGATATTGATGAGTGGATGTTTGTAGTAACTAAATAGTTTTCTATATATTAACTAACATTGTTGGATGCTCTTCGACATTGGGCCCCCTCCTCCCCCAGCCCCCCCCCCCTCCACCCCCTACGCCCATTGTAACAAAATATGCTGCTGTTTGAAGTGTTCACTGTTCGCCACCTCACCCCTCCCCATCCCTGCCTGAACAGCTAACGCTCATTCACCTTATGCCTGGCACACACCTCCCGTATACGATCTAAAACTGCCCGTTTCGCGCATAAGTTTGAGTTTTAGTTGTTAGGTGTGCGACCCCCTAGCACACCAGATCCTTGCGATTCGCGACTTCAAACTCAGTTTTAGGGGTTAAAACTGAAATCGCAAGGTATTCGAAAAACGAATCGGGCAGTTTTAGATTGTATACTGGATGGGTCAGGGTTGTGATGCGCAGTCAGTTTTAGTGCATGAATCGTAAACGGGAGGTGTGTCCCAGGCATAATTCCCACTAACCACCTCATACCCCCCCCCCCACTCACACCCCCTTCCTAAACTAACATATATGACTCCCTGTTTCACACGGTAGAGTACTGAACTGTTACTAATGGTGGACCACAACTGGTCCACCTGATCATCTTCCTCTCTTCTTATTTTTTTTGTTGGTACTAAACTGCTTTGTCGGGACAAGAGTTAGTTCCTAGTCTTGACTAATTGATCGTAACCCCGACACCCACTGTACTGTACCTCCTATAGATGGGGGAAATGACACAGTTGTATAGATATGACTAATTGTATGTGAGTGAGTTAACAATAAACAGGGGGATGTACTGCATTTGCACGGCTATGCAGTAGGCATTGAGGGTGACTGATACAGATCTAATATGTATATATACATACATATGTACACATATGTATATATGTATATGTGTATATACATACATATGTATATATATGTATACATACAGATATATACAGATATATGTATATATATATGTATACATACAGATATATACATATATATGTATGTATATATACATAAATATGCATATATATATATATATATATATATGTATATATACATATATATATGTATCTATACATATATATATTTATATATACACACAATGGTAGAAGGAGGCCAGGACTGTATTATATCATATTTAAATACTCCTATTCAAAATGTGTGTCAAGGAACAGCAAGGAAAACTAACTAGCTTCATACAAAACTAAACCTCCTACAAGACTTGGACATGTTTCCGAAATGGTCAATTGCATGTAATGTATGCAGGAACTATTCATAAATTGTCAAGCCACATTTCCAGTTTTGGCTGAGATTTGTTGTTCTCCCAAATCCTCGTACACGAAACGAGATTACGCAACAGAAATCCATAGTGACAATTATTCTGGTATGTAAAATGGCCGCATTTTTTTCTGTCATATTTGGACCAAAAACAGAGTAGAGTGTCTTTTGAGTTAGGATATTCCTTCATTTATCCAGGGACAACAGCGTTATTAAAAAAAATGAATGAGGATCGTGGTAAGCTATGTGAAATTACAACTCACTGTACAACATAGAGAGCAAAGTAGATTATTCAGTATAGTGTGGACAATTTGTGTATTACAATATTACGGACCAAAAACAAGGAAAGAAATCAAGATAAGGATTGGTGAAATATATACATACACTATGTTGTGGAAGTCGTCTATATCGTGGTCCATTATTTCCTTCAGTTCATGGTGAAACGTAAATCAATGTGCGTTTCAGTTGAGTTGTCATTGATGCAACTAATACAATTACCGTGTTCTCGCGGGTTAACGCCCATGTGTGGGTTAACGCCCATCCCCCACGTGGCCAATATTTCGTAAATGCACACCCCTTAAAAACCCATGTGTGGGTAAAGAAACGCCCCCCTCCCCCCACCCCCAGTTCAGTGATTTGCCAATTTAAACACCCAGGGCGTTAACCCACGAGAATACGGTATATGACCTGAATTGTGTTGTAGAAGAACACGATATCTGGCATACCTGTGTGAACAAGTAATGATACAACAAATTCATTTAGCCTCCACAAGCAGGTGGTTGTTGCCGTCAGGGTGCAGGGGACCGTTCATGTGTGCCACGATTACCTATTCTTAGCCTAGACTCCTACTGAGGGAAACTGAAGTCAATTTCCTAAGAAATGTTTGCTTGTGCCAAAGATTTAGTTGGTTAGCGGCGGAGGAGTTGAATCTTGTTACGGTGCCAGTCAGTTTCTGTAGGACTCATGGGGTTGGTTTACCGCACTCCCCCCCCCCCCCAATCCACGCCAACCATTTCCAAATATTAATTTAAATTAATCTTGAAGTTGCAACGTCCGATAGTTCTGAGCCTGCCATTTTCTAATGCAAACATAGATGAGGTTGATTAATACAATCTACTTTACTTTAGCTCAATTTTATTTTAAATTTCTAACTTTGGGGAAACTTGAAGAGCAAACATGCAACATTAATTTAGGCAAGCACATCAAAGTTTTGTTATTATAGACTTCAGCAGAAACAGGTTCTATTAATTTGACTCAGTGTCCTCTTCTATGCACCAAACACTGTTTACTAAGTGTATACATATCCAAACTGTGTATAATACATTCTAGTTAATTGTTTTAATATTAGGAATGTTGAAGTTTTCATCAGACTATGCAGGATTAAGGGGTTATTGTTAAACATTTAAGGGTTTCCCTGTGGTCATAGGAGATGGGTCCCCCCTAAAGGTCTTCAACAAGTTCTGCACTACCTTTTCTTAATATAATAACCTGTCAATGTCCTGCCTCTTTATATGTGGTAATATGCCGAATAAACCTGTCGTCTACTGAAACCAACCTTCATGCATAATTAATACAATCAAATAGTTGTATAATCCGATCGTTTTAAGTTTCTGCTTCTAATGTTTTATTTAATTCAGTTGTGTGTTTATCTGAATACATGTTTTTAAATAACCATAATATAATCTGAATTAATGATTAGTATAATCTGAGTTACTTTCGTTTCAAACGATTTTGAACAATTCAGGTATGTGATCAACACTGGATGATCCGATAGTTTTGAGTTCCTGACATGTTTTGAAATAAATAGTATAATCTGAATTACTGATCAGTGTAAGCCGAGTTACTTCAGTTCGAAACAATTGTTCATATTAAGGAGTCCTGTGGAAATATTCCATCAGTGTATGCCATCATTTAATGCCCTTATTGAAGGCCATCACTGAATTCCTGATCAGTGAGAAGTTTTATTTATCTGATTAAGTCATCCATTTATGCATCAATAAAGCAGGGATGAAAGTGATCTCCGGGAAAAAAAGTAGAAATGCTGATATTAGCCCATAGGTTTAGCATTGTCAGGGAATTGCGGAAAAATACCGGAAGTCAGGTCTCAACTAGCCTTGTTGTGATTGGATTATCGCCCATATCTAACAGTTTCTTGCGTAGGTTTTATGTTCTAACTACATCTAAGGTAATATAAGAACAGGATTCGAACCACCCAACTGTTGTCATATACATCCCATCTTTTGGAATTTTGTTTAATGTTAGTCGGTGGATATAAGAAATCTCGGAAATCCGCGAAACCGCGGAGGTCTTTCATCTCTGATAAAGGCTTACTGGGTACACCCATATTGAAGTTACGCAAGTAGCTTCAAATGTGTGCTTTTTAAAATTATTTTTAATTGCATTTTTTTAATCGGCTTATGTACCTTTAAATAAATATACCATACCGTTACACCCAGTGGTCTTACAATGCGTAGTTGGAACACCGTATATAATTAAGCATGGTTCGGGGAGTTTTAATTATGGTTGGAGTAATGGGTAAAGTGTTGGTAGAACGGTCCCCTTGAACGGCTGGTGAATGTTTGGTTTAACCTGTGTCTACAGTCTACGTGTCAGTCCTCACTGTGTCTTAGATAATGTACATATATATTGGTCTACACCCGCGTCGTACTCGTGTTGTATAAAGTTTAAAATAAACACACATAATTGTATCCACACCCGCCTTCAAATGTCAGTCATTATGTCATGTGTGTTCACTTTGTGGGGAAATCATGTATTATCGTCATCATTATTATCATTATATTTCATTTATGTCATCTAAATGTTAAAAAAAATTATTATATATATATAAATTTGTCTAGCTGTAAAGCCCTATAAATAAAGACATAAGCAGAGGATTAGTGTGGTGGTAAGCCCTCAGTTATTTTCTCGGGCTATGGCTATAATTCTTATATTCGACATTCTATTAAAGTTGCATGCTCCGATGAATTTCTGGGGGGTTTTCTGAGATAAATATATTAGATCGATCACTAGTATCTACTTTACATTAGTTCAAAGTTACTTTTATTTTGCCAAAATTCTGACACCATAGACTTCTGCAGTCACAGGTTTTGTTAAATTAACTCAGTATTGCCTTCTACGCGGAAACGAATGCTTAATAAGTGCATCAGTATCTAAGTTAGATATGTAAAATCGAATCTAGATGTTTGGTTTTTGAAAATTTGATATTTCATCAGACTATGCAGCTTTAAAAAGTAAAGCTATATTGTCCTTTGTATAATTGTTATATTCCATACTGGAATTTAAAGATGTATCCCATTTTTTAAATATAATTTCTTTAATATAAACGTAGTGGAACTGTTATATCATCGTAAATTGATATAGTCCTTGACATAATTATGTATTTTATAAATGCATTTAAATATATTTACCCCATATTTGAAATAATTTATTTAGAAAATATAATAAAAGTAGCCTACTCCATCGAACCGCCTAGTGTAAGCATACGAAGATATATATTTATATATATATATATTTATATATATATATTCTAAACCTAGAATACACAATTATTCTTCACTACTTTTTGACGAAGCGCACCTCATTGAACTGCCTGGGAATAACAGCAATAGACCAACAGAAAGAACCAGAGCATTTCTATGTAGACAAGTCCTCGATGCCATAGGATTTAGAGTCCACATTGCTAGGCGAGTATTTGGCATATAAATAACAACAGGATTCGTTTCATTATATGTCACTAGGAGGCTTCCAAAATGGACTCAGCACAACGGCTGAATATGCCAGTCACACACAGACCTCACAGCTTTCTTTTCTGATAGGTTGATATCTATCTGAACCACTTAAATTTGAAATGATTCAAGTGGTACCAGCAAATAAAGTTATTATACTAGGGAAATTGACAGCTTCAATTCAACCAGACGGGGTGGCCGAATGCGTAGAGTGTCAGTCTTTGGTAGATCGGGAGATCTGAACCCATGAGTTTGTGGGTTCGAATCCTGGTCGAGTTAAACCACTGACTTAAAACTTGATAGCTGTCGCTTCCTAGCCTGGCGATCGGCATTATTAGGATAGGGAAGGATAATGTGACTGGGTGGGATATCAGGTCATGGTGCTGGCGGCCTGGTTTCCCAGTGGGGCAGCACTATAAAGTTGCAACGAGTGTGCACTGTCAGAAGTTGATATCCGTCCTGATATGACCTTAGATGTTGCTAGGATGTAAAACAACAACAAACAACAAACAGATTCAATTCGGTATATTTGTCTTGGAGGCTTCCAAAATGCAGTCACACTGAGTCACGGCATTTTGCTGTCCTTTCTATTGACATCTACCTGAACAACGGAAAATGAAAACCATTCAGGTGGTACCAGAAAAATGAAGTTATTCTACACAGGAAATTATCAGATTCAATTAGTTTCACCCACACATCATCATGACCTAGATTAAGTATATTTGTCTGTAGTCTTAGCGCTGCATGGTCCGATGTTGTTGCCATCAGGGTACAGGGGGCCGTTGATGTCTGCCGTGATTACCTATTTTTAGCCTAGACTCCTACTGAGGGAAACTGAAGTCAATTTCCTAAGAAATGTTTGATGGTGCCAAAGATTTAGTTGGTTGGCAGCAGAGGAGTTGAATCTATCTAGATTTGATTCTACATATCTAACTTAGATACTGATGCACTTATTACATATTTGGGGCCACACACTGAGTCAATTTAATAGAACCTGTTACTGCAGAAGCCGATGGTATCAGAGTTTTAGCGTACATGCCAAAATTATTTTCACGTTTTGAATTTTAAATATCTCAAAAGGTAGCCATTTCAATTAAAAGTTACTTCAAACTAAAGTAAGGTAGATTATAATGATCAATTTAATATACTAATGTCAGAAACTTAAAGCCATCGGACTATGCAAGTTTAACTAGTGTTTCTTTTATAGTTCTTTGTCAGGTTAGTTTAAAGATGCATAGTCCGATGAAAACATCACATTTCTTAAACCAAAGCACTCATCTATATTTTAATCCCAGGTATCCAAAGCAGACAGTGGTGTCCTAAGTAAGAATGTATTTAACACATAGAACTTAGAGGGAGTGCTGATTGAATTTAATAGAACCCGCCACGGGTGAATACTATAACAAAAAGGACTCAGCTCTGCATTTAATATCTATTTAGCATCGCATGATCAAATTCTTCGAAAACACAAAGGTTATCTACATTTGATTATACATATGAGGCTGTCTCAAAAGGTGCTAAGTAATTTAGAACAAAACTTTGTCCATTGTAACGATCAATATACTATCTGCTTATGCAACTGCTCAGGATAAACTGATTTAGGGTGTCTCATAATCCCAATAGAATACATATTGATTTGAAGCAAATGTCCTTGTCTTTTCAGTGTAACTGTTTCTGTGATATTTTGTGTCAATCATTAAGTGGGGGAAAAAAGAAGAGTTGTCACTTTTTGAGACAGGCTCATATATCTAAGGTGGATACACTTATATGCATCTCTTGATAAATAAACGGGAATACTGAGTCAATTTAAATGAACCTATACTGCTGAAGGCTATGATATTAAGAGTTTTGGGGTGCTTGCCAAAATACCTTTTGCCTGTTTGTACTTCAAATATGTCAAAAGTTACTTCCACACAAAAGGTCAGGTAGCTAATAACGATTGCCCTACTATTTTTATCTCAAAAACTGACTAATCTCAAAACTAGACCCAAGAGAAAGTAGCTCAGCGCGGTGTAGATGCCAACATTAAGCCTGTAGGCCTAGTTCTTGTTGAAAGACAATGCCCCCGACTCACCCGATCTTATTGCTAATACCAGTTTATTTTAACTAATAAAAGATATAGTTTATTTGCTGGAATTCATACTTTTACTGGTTATCAATGATGATCTCTTCCCCCTAATTTCAGATGTAATAGTCATATAGAGGGAGTGCATGTGACATCATTACTTAGCAATCAGCGGTCAGCGGGCTGCCATCTTGGATTACGAGCACCCTCCCTAGCCATGTTGTGAATGCATGCAGATGTAGTCAAATATAGTTTTCTTATGTTCTGGGAGGTTCTGGGCAGTTTACATCCAATGTGTTTACTTACAGCACTTTAGAAACAACTTCTGAGGCCAAACTGCTCAAAACAGTGACAAATAAACCAACAAATCAGTAAATAAGCACAGTGTAGGCAGTTGCAAGCCTTCGGTATGTCATCCAATATGGCCACCGAAAGTTGTCTTGTGACGTCATTACACCCAGTCTATTGAAGCTGGCAAACCTGTACCATTATTATAGCTGTATATTCCGATGAAAACATTAAATTCTCAAAACCAAAGCAGTCCATGAGATTTTATCCTACATATCCAACTTAGATATTGGTGAATATTTTAAGCATATTTTGCTGTATGGCACAGGATGTTCAGGCAATGTAATAGAAGGTGGTACTACTACGATGGCTTATGCTGTCAACATTTTGATGTTTGGCTAAATTAATTTATTTCAGATATCATTGTTGTTTGTTTTTGGGGAGTTTTCAGACGCATTGGTGCGCTGAAGGCTGCAAATCTGCAGCACTGTATGGGCAATGCTGAAAGTTGTCCCATGTGGTCCTCTGAGAGGGCCTGGGGAGACTGGATGGTTGGTGTAGTTTTACGCCCCAGTAAGACCCTAGACTTAAGATATCTCCAACATTAAAATAAGTGTTAGTGTTACTTCAAAAGAGAGTCAATTCGATTATAGCGATCAACGTAATGCGTTCAGCAAAATTCAGAAGTTCAAAACTATTGGACTATGTGACTTCAACTGTGGAACTCAAGGTTATTTCAAGGGTTTTCAAGGCCGTTTTTGATGGAATTCTAGGCTATTATCATTTGGATTTAGTCCAAAATCGCCATTCCGAATGCCGATTTCAGACAACTTAGATTAGTGGATTTTCAAGGATTTTCATGGATTTTCAAGACTAATTACTCAAATTATGTTGAAATTATGGTGAGGGTGTCTGAGATTATGGTGAGGTTATTCACTAATATATACTGTAGATATATGAACTCAAATATGTGGAAATATTTTGTTAACAAAAATATAACTACGATTCCTTCAGAGGACGAAACTGCAAACCCTGGGTCTGTTCGTGTTGATTAATTTCGTGTACATTTGAAGCTGCATAGTCCGATGAAAACATCATATTTTCAAAGAAACTTAACAGATATCTGGATTTTATTATATATATATATATACTTTGATATTGGTGCGCTTATCAAACATTTGTCGCCACATCGAAGGGAATACTGAGGCAATTGAATTTAACAACAACCTGTTACTGCAGAACCCAGAGAGGTGTGTCCCGCTCACATACGTTAGTGAACGTAGTTGAACGTAGGTGAACGTGGTGGAGGCTAACGTGGGTCAAACGTGGTGTAAGTATGTTAAACTCTATTGAAATACATTAAGGTACAGCAAGTTTTGGTATGGATAAATACTGCGGTATGGATAAATACGTTATGGTATGGATGCCGGTACATTCAACTATGTTACCCTCCACTGTGTTCACCTATGTCCAGTAACAGCTATGTGACCAGGGCTTCGTCCAAGTATGCCAGAGTACGCTAGAGTATGCTAAAGAGTGTTAGTATCCCGGATGCAAATTCAGCTCTAACATAGCGCTCTTTTGAAGATGTCCAAAGATTAAATTGGAACTCACGGCCCACCCACATTATTACCAAGTTAGCATGACGGAGAAGTATGGATGCAGGTATGTTAAACTACGTTCAACTACGTTAGCCTCCACTACATTCAACTACTCCCACTAACATGTATGTGACGGGGCCGTCAGCGTGCTTGCCTAAATTAATTGTGCATGGCTGCACTTCAAATACCTCAAAAGTTAGCCATTTAAAATAAAACTTACTACAACTAAGGTAAAGTAGATTATAACGATCAACCTAACATATTTATCAAATAAAATGATAGAATCCAAACCATTGGACTAATCAACTTTGAAACAATCACAATTACAAATTGTCTCATGCTTCTCATCGGCCAGCAAGAAGTCACGGCCTGACACCAGCTTCAATTAAATTATAAAACCGGATATATTCCCGTTGTCAGCAACTTTTCTCAGGAATAATGATGCATTTTTCATGAGAGTAAATCCTCTGCTCTGATGGTCGGCAGCCAGAATACGCTATCGGTAATTAATTATTCATAATAACCCGCCTAATGCACAGTCGCGGCCGAGACTCATTTCACACAAGGCTAGTCACATTGAGTCATATTTGACAGCAAAGGCCGCCACATCATACATAAAATATTAAAGTTGCATATTCCCTCACTGGCCATAGTTTTGAGTTGATGGCTGTCTTTACTTTTTATTTTAAAACATACAGATGAATATACAAAGTTCATTGTTAAAATCGACGTAATGTCAAGGTTGAATAGTCTTATGAAAACATAAAATTGTTAAAGGCAAAATAATTAAATGGCTAATGTAGGAGACACCAGAAACATGTTCTTGGAAATTTACATTGTCTAGTCTCTTCTGCCACAAATACCATTAATAAGTGCAGCAGCAGCTAATAATAATAATAATAACATAATAAAATATTTATTTCCACATGATCACTGTACACACAAGTTGATATTTATAGATAGAATAATCGCTTATCAATGTATAAAAAGGCAGAGCGGCTCATCTCCGATTATCGGCTGAATTATTACTGCCCAGTAGGTTATTCGCGTGTACAACAAAAATTAAGTTGTTCTGGCCTAATATGGCCTGATGGGATCGATCCCTCTGCCTGCTACTGCAGCGCCACCGTGTGTTCGTGCCCTGCGCCCCTCTGTTTTGGCCAGTGCACACTGGGTTTTCAAGCTTTGTAACTGGTTAGGCAGTTAGCCTAGCCAGAGACTAGTATTAAACTGATCAACCCATACCCATGTTTGTTCTTTGTCTTCCAGAGCGTAGCCTAACTTTATATTAGTAATTTTTTCACATGAAAAATGAGAAAGCAGAAGTACAATACTTATGAGGTGCTTTCATCGGTTTGATATGTAGAATTAAAGTGGCATATTCCACTGGTTTTGAGTTTGTGCAATTTTTCTGAGAGAAATAGAGTAGATTATGACCTTCACTGTAGCTTGAAGTAATTTTGTTTCAAAATGACTAACGTGAAAGGTATTTGAAGTGTAAACACACAACAATAATTTCGACAAGCATGCCACATGTCTAACACCTCAGTCTTCAGTAGTAACACAATAGTAATGTCATTCTTTGTAGGACTATTGTAAAAATATACGGATTTTCGGTAAAGATTATATATTGGCAGAGAGCATTATTATTCTTGGGCCTTGGAGTGGGGAGAAGGTTATGTAATCTAAAAGCAATGGTGCCCCCCACTCACATGATGACATGATATGAACTATGTCATCATGTGATCCCTAAAGTTAATGAAGAGATGTTCTTAGATATGAAGCAGTTCAAGGTTGATGAAATGTTCCTCTATGTATTCATAAAGAATGCAATTGGAGAAAAAGGACATTTTTGGTATATATATATATCTAATTGTAACTGTATACAACTACCTGCCACACTACCAGACCCAGGGCCAAGCACACCAGCCATACCACATTCCTTAGAGCCACACCCTGCAGGCTGGTTTGGGCAGCAACTCCCCCTTATTGGGGCATTGCACTGACCAGTCTGTAGGGGAGTGTCTGATTGGCTGGCTGTGGGAGATCCGGTCAGCTGACCCCCTTTGGCCTATCATGACCACACAAGTCTCATTCTAACTAATTATTCAAGAAACTTCTCCAGACCCTCTGGAGAGGGATCACTCTACTCCTGGCTCTTGAGTGAGACAGACCTACTCTTGAGCAGGAACCCCAGACACTCTGTCTGATGCTAGCAAAATTCACCTATTCAAATTGAGTGTATACACACCCTAGGACTCCTGTCCCATGGGCTGTAGGCACTGCTTTCAGTATACAGGCTAAGTTGGTAATGAGACATAGTGTGGACAGTAGGTGAGGAGCGAAGGTGATAGGTCACATGTAGGGGGATGGACAGGAGTTGATGCCAATAAAGCACAACTGACTCACTGTTCATCTGTGACTTGTTTTCCTTCCTCTTTTAAGTACTCGTTCCAGAGTTGGTTATCTTGGTTAGTATACTTGCATCACAGGTGAAATGAAGGGGAGAGTTTTGTAGTATCATGGGGTGCTCACCGCGGCCGAGCAACCTCATGCTATTATACTATGTCAGTTCAAATCTAGACATAGACCGGTCAATATATGATTAATAATGGCCTCACCCCAAAAGTAGGTGTCTTGCTTTTGAAGATTTGATGTGTATATCGAACTATTCAACTTTAAATAATCAATGAATGTTTCAGTTTAAAAAAGGTGATGTTTTCATCAGACTATGCAGTTTTAATTAAAGCTGCATAGTCTGATGAAGTACCAAATTTAAAAAAACCAAAACAAGTATCTCAATTTGATTCTACATATGTAACTTAAATACTGGTGCACTTGTCAAACATTTGTCACTACATAGAAGGCAATACTGAGGCAATTGAATAGAACCTGTTACTGCAGAAACCTATGGTATCAGAGTTTTGGCGTGCTTGCCAAAACTAATGTTGCTTGTTTGCACTTCAAATATCTCAAAAGTTAGCTATTTAAAATAAAAGTTACTTCAAGTTAAAATAGGGTAGATTATAACGATCACCCTAATATGTTTATCTCAGAAAATGACAGAAACTCAAAACTCATTGGACTATGTAACTTTAACTATCCAGTTCCTGAAGCTCCCCAGCCAGCCCACCTCTATCCCCAACCCCCTTCATTTAGTTAATTAGGATAAAAGGCCCCAAAAAACGCGGAAATCAAGCAGAGATTATTACACCGACGGCAAATTTCTGCGAATACACAAGTTTCCCCCCATAGGATTAGCACAGTCAGGGAATCATGGGAAAATGGTGGACGTCAGGTTACAACTCTCCTTGTGAATGTACTGTCACCCATACCAAACTATTTCTTTGGGGTTCACCTCCTAGCAACATCTAAGATCATATAAGAACGGGATTCGAATCAAACAATTGTTGTCATATTTACATCCTGATTCCTTAGCATTTTATTTTAAAATCATCAGCAAGTATGGAAAGAATATCGGAAATGGCGGAGATCTATCATCCCTGCTACCTTGCTCATTGATGTCCGAAACAGAGGAATTAAACCAACAGCTCTTGAATCAATGGAATCAGATATTATGCAACCCCTAGGAATTCCCAAAGGACCAACAAACCATTCCGCCCTACAATAGGTCTGGCTTTAAAAAATATATAATATGGGGTTAGATGAGGAGGGGATTTTTCTTTATTTCGTTTTTAAGGTCTTCGTCACGTGATCGACCCTTCGGCCCAGCGTGCGTTCTGATTGGCTGAGAGTGGAGAAGGGGGCGTGGTTCGGTGAAGCGTAATCGGCAGCAAGGCGGAAAGTTGGTGATGGTTTATCTGTCGGCCTGTGACAGTTATGGGGCCCTGTGGACCTAGGGCATATAGAGAGTGCATAAAACACTGCATCGTCCGCCACAAGCCGCATATAGAGAGCGCATAAAACACTGCATCTCCCGCCACAAGCCGCAATATTCGACTAGGGATATGAATCAGAAGCCGTAATAAAAGGAACTGCTGTGACAGTGATTCAACCACTATCTTGGTAAAAAAAAAAAAGTATCATTAATATTAATCACGCAATAATAGTAAATTGCATAAGGCCAACTAGTTTAATAAAATGCGTCTGGCCACCTATTACGTCTACTTCAAAAATACAAAATAAAAATAAAAACCGCCCACCCGAACCGGATATTTATTTCAAAAGGACGATCACCATTTTGTTATTTGGTCTAATTGTTATTATTGCGATTATTGATGAGGATTATTGTTATTGTGATTGTTATGCGCAAAACAAGTGATTATATCTGCTGTTAATTTAGGACTGTGTTTGATTGGGTTAGCCTGTGACTATTTCGTTGGGGTGTCTTTAATTCCATTAAATCATCAAGCCAGACTGGGAGCGATTTGGACCAGAAGGGGTGGAGTATGCTGGTTTCTGGAATAACTTATGTCATAGCTCATATGAGTACTAACTAAGGTGTGATTAGGTACATATGTGTATATTATATGTATATGCTATATATAATAATGTGTCATACTTCACATGAATACTAAGTAATGTGTGAATATCTACATCTGTGTGTATGTATATATGTATATATGTATATATATATATATATATATATATATATGTATATATATATAACGTGTTTTGAAATTTTGATTTATTTGTGTAGTTTTATTCCCATAATGACTGAGGTTAACTGAGATAATAAAGGTAAGTACTTTGGACAAGTGAACATTCAGATGGAAAAGTGAAAGTTATACAAGATTTGTCCTATGAAGAAGTGAAAAATTGTGCTTTATATACTACCACACATATATATATATAATATATATATATATATATATATATATATATATATACATATATATATATGATGCAACATCTGCGCTTAATCATGAGGCTAACCTGGAAGGACAAAATGACAAATAAGGAAATACTCGAACGGATGGGGCTGCCCTCTATGAAAGATCTTCTGATCAAAAAGAATCTCCGGTCGACTGGACACCTCATGAGGATGTAATCAGAGAGGCTACCAAAGCAGATCCTCTATTCTCAACTATCTTCTGGTTACAGAAAGAGAGGGCACCCTCGGTTCCAGTTCAAGGATACCATCAAGAGAAACCTGAAGCTGAGAGACATTAAGACCGACTCATGGACATCACTCTCATAGCAGAGAGCTAAATGGAGAGCGACAGTCAAGTAATGAAAGCAGTCTTTGTCGAATCGCGACCGACAGCATAATGATATACATATATATATATATATATATACAAATCCTTCGGTGCGACTGACACTGGTCTACATCTGGTGGAGGCGAGGGGGAAAGGTGGAGCCACCAGTATAGAGTCTAACAAAAATAATGATAATAATAGTATTTAGCCCATACATATCTTTGTACTCGCATAATTCGTTATACATCACATTGTATATATAGAATATATATATATATATATATATATATATATATTCTATATATATATATAGGATATATATATATATATATATATATATATATATATAAATATATGCTTTATATAGCAATTCCTGTCATACTTCAGATGAATACTCACTAATGTGTGATTATCTACATCTGTAATATGATATATATATTATATAATATATATATATGCTTTATATAACAATTTGTGTCATCCTCTAAATGAATACTAACTAATACATGATTATCTACATCTGAACAGAGCATCAACCCCATGTGGCGGGTTCTGATGGTGCAGTGTCTGACTTGGACTGAGCATACATCTCAAACACTCTAATTTAATCTAATCTAGATATATATATATATACATATATATACACATGCATATACACACATGTACAAACATATGTGTGTAAATAATCAAAGGTAGATATCCTCCCCAGTACGTAGTAATAAATACATTGATGGATTGTCAGAGTAGAAACACACATCATCATGCTGTCGGTCGCGATGCGACAAAGACGGCTTTCAATACTTGACTGCCGCTCTCCATTTAGCTCTCTGCTGTGAGAGTGATGTCCATGAGTCGGTCTTAATGTCTCTCAGAAACACCCATATAACCGCTATATTGAAGAAAATAATTTAACTACATTTGGATACAATAATTCCCCCACATCTGAATAAATAATTGATCCAAATTGAATAATAATTTACACTCGAACGTGATATCTGATTTAATATATATATATACATCCCAGATCATAAATCATCATAATTATTGTGTAAGCAACTGCCTAGATATATATCATATGTGTATCTATTTTCTGCACCATGCATACATACGTATATACATACATACATGCATACATACGTATATACATACATGCATGCATGCATGCATGCATACATACATACATACATACATACATACATACATACATACATACATATGCATACATAATATATACAACGGGGCTACATCTGAATCAAATAATTTAACTAAATATGAATGAAGATAACTGATCTAACTTAACTATGAATTATGACTCGCAATAGTGGGTCAGCTGTATGTAAGTACAATGAGTTTCGCCGGACATTCTGGCTAACAACTATACCTCACAGGACAGCCACTGTCCTAGGTCGTATTGGCGTGTGCTATTGGGGGTGGGGGTGGGGGTGGAGGTGGGGGTGGGGGTGTCTGATTGAGGGCTAATATCACAACCTAATGGGGTGCTGCGTGGTCAACTGCAAACCCGGTGACGTTTATTGAATTAACCAGACTTATGGGGCGCCAAGTGCCCTGCGCTGAACCCAAAGAAAGGGCCTGCCATGCACCGGCTTAATGCCCAGATTATGGGGTATGGGGTATGTGGTAGATGTGTGCACTCCTGTCCACTCTGGACCGCCCCCCCCCCCCCGCCCCCCGCACAGACACACACAACTTCCCCCCGCCGGACAGTAACCCTGATTTACGAACGCAGCCGCGTTCAGTCCCCCTATCGGAGAGAGAGGGAACCTGGCACTGCAGACTGGGGAAACACCCCCCCCCCCCCACCTCCGTTCCACATATCGCCTGGTGTTGGAGCTAGTAGAGGATGAACACAGGCACGGCTACGAAGTTAAAGTTAATTCAATGAGAGCATGGCATTTTCAAAGCCAAATAAATCACTGACCTAGGTTTTATCCTATATATCCAACATATATACTGATGCACTTAAACAGTATATGGTATGGCCTAGGGTCTTTCTTATTGGGGCGTAAAAGCATGATGAAAACATAAAATTTTCAAAACCAAAACAATTATCTAGATCTGATTCTACATATCTAACTTAGATGCTGATGCACTTATTAAGCATTTGTCGTCACATATAAGGAAATACTGAGTTAATTAATATAACCTGTTACTGCAGAGTTTTGGCAAGCTTGCCAAAATTAATTTAGAATGTTTCCATTTCAAATATCTCAAAAGTTAGCGATTTAAAATAAAAGTTACTTCGAACTAAAGTAAGGTAGATTATAATGAACAACATAATATGTTTATCTCAGAAAATAAGAGAAACTCAAAACCATCGGACTACGCAACTTTAAAGTGGCATAATCCGATCAAACCATCAAATTTTCAAACCAAAACACTGATCTAGATTTGAACCTACATACTAAACTTTGACATTACAACACTCATTAAGGAATTGTTGCTACATAGCTAGGCGTACTAAGACAATTTAATAGAACATGTTACTACTGAAGTCTATGGTGTCAGGGTTTTGAACAGCATGGGCGTTTACACTTCAAATATCCCAAAAGTTAGCCATTTAAAATAAAAGTTACTTCAAACTAAAGTAAGGTACATTATAATGAACAACCTAATATGTTTATCTCAGAAAATGACAGAAACTGAAAACCATCGGACTATGCAACTTCAATGTTTAATCATGTGTTGCTACATACACTTTGTACTAAGCAAATTGAATAGAATCTGTTCCTTCTGAAGCGCATTGTGTCAACATTTTCATGTACTTTATGAAATTCAAGCTTTCATTTAAAATATCACCAATGTAAAAGATTTTTTTTTTTACGTGTTCTCAAACTAAACTAAATTCGATTATAACAATCAACCTAATCTTTTTATCAGAGAAATTTCCAGAAATGCAAAGCCATCGGATTATGTAATTTTAACTACAACAATGGTCAATATTTCAGCATCTATATCCAACTTATATACTGCTGTGTCGGGCTGGGAGGCACCAATAGCCATTTTTTTTAAAGTTTCTGCCAATTGATGGGATTGACCGTACAAGCCAGTTACTAGACTGAACCAACTAACGAATCGCAGTCTGGTGATAGCATGAAATTGTCTAGAACAATACCCTCATCTAGATTTGATTCTACACATCAACATTAGATACTGCCACACTTATTAAAGTGACATAGTCCCATGGTTTTGAGTTTCTCATATTTTCAGAGATAAACATATTATGTTGTTCATTATAATCTACCTTACTTTAGTTTGAAGTAACTTATATTTTAAATCGCTAACTTTTGAGATATTTGAAATGGAAACGTGCTAAATTAATTTTGGCATGCTTGCCAAAACTCGATCATCATAGGCTTCTGGAGTAACAGGTTCTATTAAATGACTCGGTATCCCCTTAAATGTGATGACAAATGTTTAATAAGTGCACCAGCATCTAAGTTAGATATGTAGAATCAAATTTAGATAATTGTTATGATTTTGAAAATTTTATGTTTTCATCGGACTATGCCGCTTTAAGCATTAGTTGCCTTAGGAAGGGCACACCAAGTGGATTTAATAGAACCTGTGTTAATTACACGTGTCCCCTTCAAATAGTTAGCCAGTTAAACTAAAACAAACTACTTCAAACTAAATAAGAAAGTTTATACCCACCAGCCTAATATAGTTATCCAATAAAAATGACATCAACCAATGCAACTTTAAGCGCGATCGTGGGAGGAATACAAAATCTAGTTAATAAAATGTCATATATATATATTAAATATATATATAATATATATATATATTTCATGCTGTACTTCCCGCCTTGCCCGCCCCTCGCCGCACGGCGTGGGAGGGCGACACAAGAGCCGCGTAGTGGCTGCCCGGGACACACCCTCCCCCGCCGCCCCCTCCCCTTCTCCCACCCGCCCTGGGCCCTGCTTCACCACACACTGCTACGCGCCACCCGCGCCTCGCTCACCCGACCCTCGCCTCGCGACCCAACCACCGCTGTTGACAGCACCACGTGACCGCGCTGAGCAGCGTCCCCCGCCAACAACGGCAGCGATTCGTTGCTAAGGGTGGGTCTCAAGTCAGTCAGCGCGGACGTACACAAACCTTCCTACATTTAGGAGGTTGACAAAGAAGTGGGTGGAGATCGTCGTTAGTGTTTGGAGGAATGCGGTAACGCACTTACCGTAATGGAGGAAAGCGATGCCGGGTTAAGTTAAGGTATCCGACCCGGGACCAGTAGCGTACCAAATGTCTGCTGCTGCTGCTGGGGGAACAGGGGATTCCCCCCTACCCAGCTGGGGTGTTAGTGTGTGTGTGGTGTGGAGGGACGAAGGCTGTGAAGCCTGAAGGGTTCATCATATCTCGACATAGTTCATTTGTTTTATGATCCCAGCCCGCGAATAAAAACACAGAACATGTGGTCGCTCATGAATATTCAAATCATCCCCCATGCGCTGATTTTCGTTGACTGCGCTGATTCTCGGCGGGGTGGCCATTTAGTGAGCCATTAGTGAGGCGCTCTCTGATTGGTCGGTCGCTGGCCGACTTGAAAGCCGCCAAAAACTGGAGTTGGGGACCGCCCCGCCAACTTTTCAAAGTCGCCTGCTTCCTGTCCAACAGCCATGCCAACTGCTTGCGGGTGTATATTTTGTCAGTAGCTTAGGACTACTACTACTACATACTATTGCTACGATGGTTATTACTACTAGTAGTAGTAGGTAGTAGTAGTAGTAGTAGTAGTGCAGTCGTCTGCTTTCTAACTACCCAAAGAGCCCATCTGACTGTGAAGGTGCATTTTGTCAGGAAGCTTAGGAGTAATATTATAGTTAGAACTAGTGCTAGTAGTGGTAGTACTACTACCACTACTACTACCATTAGTAGTAGTAGTAGTAGTAGTAGTAGTAGTAGGAAGTAGCTAGTAGTAGTAATAGTATATTCACCAACGACCAGCACGACTAACAGGAAATGCTTATTTTAACAGAGACTCAAGACTGGGTTATCTCCACTATCCCAGGAAGTACCATTCTTTGGGCATGGAGGGGTGTAAGGGGAGTGAGAAGGGTGACAGGCGACGCCAGACCAAACTCAACTAATCGTCGCGACTTTCAGTTTCAAGGGTGGTAACTCTTCCACAGGTGGCGCTACTCATGTTTCCATTCAGGAGATACCGAATGCTGGGAAAGTGCTGCGAAATTTCCCCTTGAGAAAAGTTTCAAAGCTGTCTGGGACCTTTTGGAACACACATCGAATTCTATAGTTAGCTTCAAACTCTCCACTCCCCACCAGCCACTACCACCTCTTGGACCCCCCTCCCCCAGGCGTGGTCACGTGGTGGGTGTGGCCACGTGGCCGTTTGCAGGGCCGTGGGGTCCGCCCACAAGAGATTAATGTGAGTAGTGATCAATAGTTCACACGCTTAATGGTCCCACAGACGATCAGCGTTTTAGGGGGGCAAAAACGGGGCCTAATGGTGCCCCACTTTCGGGAATTGCATGTAGACTCACAGCATGACACACCCCATACTGAGAGATGGGCAATACACACACTTCTAACGCCACTGACTCGGCCGATACATCAATTGTTTGCTTAGAAGAATATCTGATCGAACAAAGAATGAATACGAAGATTCTGAGTATGGCTACAAAGAAACCTAGATAAACTGGATAGGGTGGGAACGGCAAATCTTTCTGTACTAGAATTATTCTATTGAAAGCCTCCAATTTTCAAATCGACCACACGACCTAGAGTTCACCCTACTTATTTCAATTGTTTTTAATCCTATTATGAATACACTCGTTGATTAAAGTTGCATAGTCCGATGGTTTAGAATTTCTGTATCTTTACTGAGATAAATATATTAGATCGATCACTAGTATCTACTTTACATTAGTTCAAAGTAACATATTTTAAATGGTAAACTTTTTAGATATTTTGATTGCAAACATGGAAAATTAGTTTTGGCAAGCTTGCCAACACTCTGACACCATAGACTTCTGCAGTAACAGGTTCGGTTAAATTGACTCAGTATTGGCTTCTACACAGAAACAAATGCTTAATAACTGCATGAGTATCTACATTAGATATGTAAAATCAAACCTAGATAATTGGTTTGGTTTTGAAAATTTGATATTTCATCAGACTATGCAGCTTTAAGCACTGGATTTGTTTTGTTTGTTTGTTGTTGTTTTACGTCGCGGACAACTGGAGTTTTCAGTCGCGGACAATTGGTCTTCCACATTCCACCGCACTTTACGCTATCCTAGTGATACCAAATGTCCAGCTAGGTAGCGACAAGTCTAAGTAACTGGCCTGACTCCACCAAGGTTCGAACACAGTGTTCTAATCATCCAACCTACAAGACAGTATCAAAGACAAAATGGGCGATAAACTATGTATAATTCAACCTAATACAAACTACGACCTAATACAACGGAAGTAGACTGTGAATTGCAGTTTTCTACCTAATACAAGCTACGACCTAATACAAATGAAGTATACTTATTCGGCCACCCCCCCCCCTCCCACCATCGATGATAAAATTCCCATTTGAAAGCTGAATCCCATTGGAATTATATTATTGCACAACGTAGAAAAACACTGATCTCAAATAATCTAATGTTCTACCCTTCAATTATCCCCCCAATATGAAATATATAACATATTCCTGAATTGATTTTTACATTTCATACAATAATTAAAATTAGCGCAAATGAAAATATCGATCTTTGTTGAAGTCTTTACACGTGGGAAAAATTCTATATTTTAGAACTTCACTTCGATTTTCCCCATGTCTTAGTTTTGGAAGATGACTTTGTCCAATATTCGCCATAACAGGTCCATAGCCAATTCAAAGACAGGTATTCTAGATAAATTATTTAACTAAGAACATAGGGGCTCGTCTCTCTGATCCCCTCCGAACATCGGAGCAAGCAATATCGATTGGTAGATCTCTGTGCATGGAAGGATATACTTGAAAGAACTCCACAAAGCTAGAAATGCTAAATAAATTATTGAAAGTTATATAGTCGGATACTATATCAAATTAAGGGGACCTGCTACTGTTGAAGCATGTATGGTCAGACTTTTGACAAACACACAAACATTGATTTTCCAATTTTTTTCTTTCTTGGAGATTTATACTGCATATCATCGATAAGTCTGAATAGACTTGTTTTCACATTAGAGAGTTTATTGAAGCCTACACTTTTACCGACACAAGGTATTATTAACCTCCCACACCAAATAGACATGGTATGAGAGCAACTGGCCTTTGATGACGCTGTAAGTTATACACAGTGGTGGAAATCCAAATTGGCAGAGGTGGGGGGCATGGGAAATGGAAGCACCAACCTTCAGATTAGGAGTCCGACCTAGAAAAAAGTCACACACTCTAACCACTCTGCCACAGAGAACACCACGATTGATTTACACTTTATATATATATATATATATATATCTGACGCTAATAATTTGGAATCAAAGTTACTTCACATTAACATAAGGTATGGTACAGCAAGCAATCTACTGGTCGAGTCAAACCAATGACTTAAAAATTTATACTTGTTGCTTCCTAGCCTGGCGCTCGTCTATATTAGGATAGAGCAAGGACTGGTTTGGCTCAGCGTCAGGATAATGTGACTGAGTGGGATATCAGGTCATGGTGCTGGCGGGCTGGTCTTCCAGTGGGGCGGCACTATAATGTCGCCATGAGTGCGCACTGTCACAACTCGGTACCCGTCCTGATATGACCTTAGATGTTGCTAGGACATAAAACAACAACAAACAAACAATATTTATCGAAAAGAAGGAACTGAGAAGCATCAGAATAAACAATCTTAACTAAGTGGATAGCATCCTGCTAGATTACCTCCGCTTTTTGCCAGTCACATCTTTCAGTTTCAATACTTGAGTACACATTTATAATTGATCTTGAATCAAAATAACAATGAAATGTTTATTTTCATTTGATGTGCAATGGTGACTGGAAGTACTCCTATTATCCTGTCATGGTCCATTAACCAATCATCGTTAAGTTACAAGTGCTTCCGGTGGCTCAGGTCGCCAATGACCTAGTAACCCAGTTAACTCTGATAGATTATTTTTAAGTGGCACAGTACCATAGCTTTCGATTTCTGCCATTTTCTGAGATAAATAGATTAGGGTTGTTGAATTAATTTAATTTACTTTATTTTAAACGGAAAATTTGTATATCAGATATGTCAGATTAATATTGAGAAGCATATTAACATTTCTAAACAAATGCAAAACACACTACCCACGCCTACCTGTCTATGTGGTCACTTGCGTGAGAGGTCAGTGCAGCCTACTACATATTGTTTAATTTTGCGAGGATTCATTTCACAGTGCTACACATGTTATTGTTAAATATGTAGGTGTGTATATGCATGCATGTATGTATGTATGCGTGTATGTATGTATGCATGTATGTATGTATGTATGCATGTATGTATGTATGTATGTATGTATGTGTGTATGTATGTATGCATGCATGCATGTATGTATGTATGTATGGATGTATGCATGCGTTTATGTACATGTATGTAAAATAAATATATATATATATAATGATTGCAGAAAATCAAAATCATTCAAGTCCGAGCTGTGGAGAGTAGCTATGTCACGGGTCACTAACCAATTACAATTAAGTTTTTAAAAAACGTTCCGCTTCCTTGCACCTCCGTTGACATGGTGACCCAGAAGGTAAGCCAAGTTATGCGCAACGTCCAAGGATGTAACTGATGTACAGATAGACTTCCAGATAACCGTTAGATCAGAGCACAAACAGAAATATCTGCTAATAAAATATGGATGAACAATTTGAGATACATTCAGCACAGTATAAACAATGTTTAATTCCTGTCATTCAAGTCTAGTGGTATTTTGCTGTGCTTTTATCGTAAGTGGCTAACTTTTGGGATATTTCAAATGCAAAAGTCTTTTTGGCAAGCACCCCAAAACTCTGACACCATAGGCTTCTGCAGTAACATGTTCTATTAAATTGATTCAGTAGTCCCTTATATCTGGCTACAAATGCCTAATAAGTGCACCAGTATCTAAGTTTGATGTGTAGGATCAAATCTAGATAATTCTTTTGGTTTTGAAAATGTGAGGGTTTCATCGGACTGTACAGCTTTAACTAAACCTTCAATATATGGACACTTAGGTTGTAGTATTTATGCACTCTGTATTCCTAAGTTTATACATTCTCTGTATTTCTAAGTTGTTAAAACATGGACTATTTCTAAGTACAATCTAATATATAACACAATTTCATTCTGTGTATATGCTGCAACTTGTGTATTCAACAGTTATTGTATCCCTTACTCTATTTACCTTTTGTGTAAATAACCCTGAATTGAAAAATGGCTGGAAGACCAGTGCTTCGGCACCGACAAAAGATTTATTCAGCATATTTACCAAAACCTGCAAAATAAAACTGCATACCAGCGTATATAGAAGCTAGTCCTCTGATAGCCAGACACAGTGGCCGAATGAGTAGAGCATTCGTCTCCTGTTTTGGGAGATCAGGAGATCCGAACCCATGAGTTTGTGGGTTCGAATCCTGGTCGAGTCAAACGAATGACTTAAAAATTGATACCTGTCGCTTCCTCGCCTGGCGCTCAGCATTATTAGCATAGGGCAAGGACTGGTTGGCTCAGTGTCAGGATAATGTGAATGAGTGGGATATGAGGTCATGGTGCTGGCAGCCTGGTGTCCCAGTGGGGCAGCACTATAAAAGTCGCCATGAGTGCACACTGTCACAAGTTGGTATCCGTCCTAATATGACCTTAGATGTTGCTAGGACGTAAACCAACAACACACAAAAAAACATCTGATAGTAAGTGATACAAGCCTAACCTGACATCAATTTCCATCGAGCTTTTAACAGGTGTGATATCATCAGTGATTTGGTACGTCGCCAGCCTAACAGTAACAGACAGGAGGTGTGGCGATTACAGCCTCACAGGGGAACCCCCCCCCCCCCGCCCCCTCCCCACAGACGCCTACCCGAAGCCTAAACAGCTTAGAAACCCGAGCATTAGACCCATCAGGCCGAGTGGTGTAATTTGCGAAAATTGCTTTTCGCCCCGCACCCTCTAATCTGTGCTTCTTCTATCTCTCAATCTGCTACCCTCTGAAAAGGAACGCGTCCCCCATCGGTGTTTGTGACAGCGGCGCATGCGCATGCATATGCATGAGTCCCCCAGAGAGGACGGAGGAGGAGGAAAGCCAAAGCGGAAGTGACATATTCTGAAAAGTAAATCTAAGCCTCCTTCTGAGATGTTAGGGGACACGCAGCCTGATGAGCTTTGGGTGCAATGTATATTTTACACACAAAAAACAATTTATGCTTTGTAAACAGAGAGGAGGCTGAGACTGAGAGCCGGTATTGGGTTTATTGTTTGTTGTTTGTTTGTTTGTTGTTGGTTTACGTCCTAGCAACATCTAAGGTCATATCAGGACGGGGTTGGGTTTATTAATTACCAACCACCCTGCTGTTGACGTCTGAGATGTGGGGGAAGATGGAACCTGATGAGGTTTGGGCGCAATGTATATTTGACAAAAAGCAGTTGCTTGGTGAGACAGAGAGCAAACTGCGAGTTGTCTGGGGTTTATTAATTAACCAAGCCTCCTGCTTTTGACGTCTGAGATATGAGGAGAGATAGAAGCTGATGAGGTTTGGGCGCAATGTATATTTCACAAAAAGCCATTGTTTGGTGAAACAGAGAGCAAACTATGAGTTGTCTTGGGCTTAATCATTACTAAGAGTAAGACACCAGCTTTTCACATCTGAGATCATAATTATGTGAGAGGAGATGGAGCCTGAGGAGCTTTGGGTGAAATGTATATTTGACAGAAAGCCGTTGTTTGGTGAAACAGAGAGCAAACTGCGAGTTGTCTTGGGCTTAATCGTTACTAAGACACCAGCTTTTCACATCTGAGATCATAATTATGTGAGAGGAGATGGAGCCTGAGGAGCTTTGGGTGAAATGTATATTTCACAAAAAGCCGTTGCTTGGTGAAACAGAGAGCAAACTAGGAGTGTCTTGTTGGTCTTGATGTTTATTCATTACCAAGCCTCCTGCTTGTGATTAATACGGGATAAATTACAGCGGAAAAGTAGCCTGCGGCATTGATTAAGAAACTGTGTGAGAAGGTTGTCCGCTGTTCCCTCAGTTCCTCCCTCTATCCTCTAGTGGGAGGTAGGTGGATTAACAGTTGATCACTTTGTGGGGTGGGTGTGGAGGATGGGGATGGGGATTTATTTGCTTTGCCTCTGAATCACCAGGCCAGCCAGCGCCATTAGTATGTCGGTGGCGACGCGCCGCGGCCAATATCTGCACAATGCTATTGATCTCATCAGTTAACCAGATTGGATTGCAGGCGGGCCATTTCATGCACGAGTGTGCCGACCGCGCCAGGAAAATGTGAGAACTCTCGCGAGAGCAGGCCGATAATACCAACGAGACGGTCGCGCGTGGTCCCGCGAGATTCCGTCTTCAGCCCGCTCCCATCTCTCTCTCTCTCTCCCCCCCCCCCTCCCCCCGACACCTTCCCTCCTTCCCTCCCTTCCTCGTCATGCGCACCGTGGCGGAAGCTCAGAACGTGCAGTCGGAACTGAAGTGAGCACGGGAAGGAGAATACTAACTCGGCGCATGCGCACTGGGCAACGGGGGGGGGGGGGGGGGGGGGGGGGAGACCACCGTGGCTGGAGAGAGGAAGTGAGAGTTGGGGTTGAGGGATGGCGGTGGATGTGGAAGGGGAAAGGGGGAGGGGCGGAGATTGGAGGATTGGGAGATAACACAATGCAGCCGAAGTAGCTACGTCTAGCGGTAGAATTGTGAGAATACAGAAACTACGAAACTGACGCTAACATGGATCAAATCAAACCAATGAGTTAACAAGTTACGCTTATTGCTAGCTACCTAGTAACCTAGCCTGGTGTTCGGTGTTACCAGGATCTCGGGAAGGCCAATTGATGAATTGTGTACGATTGAAATTTCCCCCGCTTAATCAACTTATAAACAAAACGAGCAAAGAAAACAGACAAGAGCAACATAATTATGAACGAGGTACTGTATGAGTATTGCAGTCTTTGATTAGAAACAAAGACACTGCCTAGAGAAAACCGTTAGTTCTTTGTTTTGGTTGGCTGTCCAAATCCAAACTACATTTGCCACAGCTGTGGTTTGAGTTAGCCTAACCGTCAGTTAAACCTACCATGCAACACACACCTTACTCGCTACGCGCAAACTTACCTTAAACACTGCGGGTATATTTTGGGGGTTGGGGACTCGACACATTAATCCAGAAACCCCAAGCACTGTAAAGCATATATACAATATATATATATATCCAAAGGTGTTGACGCCGGACTTTCTCGCCCGGGGTCGGGGGTGGTTGTGGCGGGGCCTGGCACCGTGACACAGTCAGGGCACGGTTTACTTCGGCGCTAATGAGCGTCACCCCAGAAGGGGGTCGGTCGGTGGCAGAAAAGGCACCCGGGGCCCACGTCTGACTACGCTGATACCGTCCCCTTTCGCCCCCGCCCCCGCCCCCGTCGCCTAACCCACCCAAGTTTCTCGACCCATTTACCCCCCCCCCTACACTCGCCGCCCCCACCTGGCACCCCCATCACACCTCACCGCATCACACATGGATATACTAAACCGAGCCGTGCCGGGGTTCTCACCCCCCCACGCGCCCCCTCTGCCCCCGGCCCGCGAATCCGACCTCTCAGCGGCATGTTGTATTAAACCTACACCGTCTCTCCAGCTACTTACAAATTACATTTTCACTTGCTGACCGGACCGCACTTCATCCACACCCCTTCTATCTCCTCTCCTCTCCGCTGCCCCCCCCCCCCCCCTTAACAGACTTCCAGAATAGGGAACTGGCCGGCATTTCACTTTCTACCTCTTACCCCGTCTGTGTCTCCAGCTTGCCGACTGGTCACTACAGAGCAAGGAAACATGGCCCATTGACTCAGCTCTCCTCATTTCTCTTTCCTCTATACTATCCTTTTCTTTCTTTTTTCTCCCAGGGTTACTTCTCCCCTTGATCAAGGGAGTTGTTGGCTGGGGTGGGGCCCTCTTCCTTTTTCACTGTTTCACTTTGTTCTTGCCAGCCTGCAGATCCCACCTTTTCCCGTCCCTTCCTCCTGAACCGTTGGCTACTGGATGCGAGTGCATGCTACAATCGGACGAGTGATCCTGGACTGCTCCAACAACTCGTCGTTATTGTTGGAAAGTACCCACACTTCTACAATCGCCCCACCTGAAGTTAAATCTTCATTCCAAAGGGCGGACAGATTTATCGGTGCTGTTCTATATTGAGCCTGTAACCGTCAAGGTTACGAACCACCCAAGAGTCAGACAGAGGACTTACATTCAGGGATGAAACTAATCTCCAGCAAAAAGAAAACACGCGGAAAGCAAGCCGAGATTATTAATATTACACCAACGGAGAATTTCCGCGAAAACTCGGATTAACTCCCCCTGCCCCCCCCCCCCGACCATACGATTAGCATTGTCAGTGAATCGCGGGAAGAAAAGACAGGAGTCAGGTTTCAACTGTTCTCGTTGTGCCTATTTAATAGTATCGCCCATATTTGACTTATTCTTGTTTGGGTTTTATGTTCAAGCAACATCTCAGATCATATAAGAACGGGGATTTCGAACCAACCAATTTTGTCATGTACATCCTGATTCCTCAGCACTTTGTTCACCATTAATTGGTAAATATAAAAAAATCGCAGAGATCTTTCATCCCTGTACATTATACATAGTAACACAAGTATCTCCCTTGGTTTATATACTCCACCATTGAAAGATTTGTTTTGTTTGTACAATAGACTACATCACCGTTCCGACTGCGCATGCGCTGAAAATGGTGTTGGCAGCAAAGCAAAGGCATACGGCCATTGAGTTTGCCGATACGCGTAGAGCAAAACTTCAATTTTATTCAAAATTAATAAAAATACATAACAATTTGGCACAAACATGGATGGATGGATGCAATATAATAATATAATGATAAGTTTAAGACACAACTCTCCATAATTAAGCATTTTGAGCTAAGAAACATACAATTTCAGTCACTTTACAGGCTGATGTTTACATCACCATTGATTAGACATAAGTAATTCTTGTTCTAAATATTAAAATGTCAAATATGTCAAAGAAAGTTATTTCAGAGAAATATATAACCAATATCTGAGTAACCCTACTCATTGTCTAGTTCTACATATGTCATTAACCATAGGATATAAATAAAAACATGAATGAAATAAGTACAACTGACTCTGGCTATCACTCTAACAGTAGTCTGAGTGCCCAGATTTGTCTAAATCTAAAAGCACATGGCATAAGATATGCTGATTATATTGATGTAAATGTAATGCTGGATAAAAGATTAATATCTTTATATATTATATATATTCATTTTATTTGGTATTCTCTGTATCAAACAAGAGCTGAGAAGAGCTGAAACTAGCACATTTCATAGCTGCACCCAGTGTATTAGCATGTGCCATGTGCTTCTCGCCGGTTTGTTTTTCTTCCACGCATCCCACAATACACCGCACCGCGCCCCTGGAATGGCGATGGAGTCTATCGACACCATGCCGTTTTGTATTCAATTTTAGTGACTGAATTGACCCCATATTTCTCGTCGGCGAATAGTTAGGGAACGGGCCCGCGTAACACCTCCCACGCAACGGTAGGTTGGCGCGCGAGAACACACGACGCTGCCTAATCGATATGACAGTCAGATATGCCCATTATTCCCAGTTCTCAGTCACGTGACGCAAACCCCCACAAGCCAGGGCGAAAATGGCAATTCTGACAATAAATAACACCCACTGCCAAACCAAGTCCTAGCTCCGTGTGAGGAAGTGTAAATAATAACCGGTATCTTAAAGCTGCATAGTCCGATGAAAACATAACATTTTCAAAACCAAAACAATTATCTAAATTTGATTCTACATATCTAACTTAGATGCTGGTGCACTTATTAAACATTTGTCGTCACATATAAGGGGATACTGAGTTAATTAATATAACCTGTTACTGTAGAAGCCTATGGTGATAGAGTTTTGGCAAGCTTGCCACAATTAATGTAGCGCGTTTCCATTTCAAATATCTCAAAAGTTTTCTCGCTGTGAATGTGGCCCATGCTGCCGACATGGCATAAAGCAAGCACCAATCAATCAATCTAAAAATTTAGCGATTTACAATAAAAGTTATTTCAAACTAAAGTAAGGTAGATTATAATGAACAACCTAATATGTTTATCTTAGAAAATGAGAGAAACTCAAAACCATCGGAATATGCAACTTTAATCAATTAAGTAATGCCCTCTATTTCGTTATTAATCGGGGAAATTTATGTAAGATGTGGTCTTTGAAAAGGAGCTGTAGAAACAAGAACGTAGAAAGGTGGATACTTTTGTTGTAGCTCTCCGGCAGCACTTATGTGACAGAGAGTTGGGGACTCGAACACTGAGTGGGCATGTGGTCACACAAAGGGGCTATTCACCGCCTAGCTGCAAACCACGCACGCATGCGCACCGCTCTCTGAGTCCCTGACGCAGCACTGGTTCTATTTACAAACCGACAGGTGCTTGTCCTTTGTGTTGTTTTGGGGTTTTTGGTTTTTTGTCCCGTTGTAGGAGAAATATGTCACGATTAGGTTCCCCAAAAGAACAGTACTTGCATTTCTCTCGGGAGAGAGAGAAAGGAGGGGGAGAGAAAGAGAGAGAGAGAGAGAGCGAGAAGGTGGGAGAGAGAAAGGGAGAGAGAGAAAGAGAGAGGGAAAAGACAGAAAGAGAGAAAGAAAGAAAGAGAGAAAGATCAAGTTGAACATGGGCAGGGGAAAGGAAATGGGGGGAGAAGAGAAAGAGATAGAGAAACAAAAGGGCACCGCCGAGAAAGAGAGAGGGAAACAATTATTGATTAGGTGTAGACATGAAAGAGAGAGGGAAACAATTGGGTAGAGACACTGTGACAGGCTGGAGGAAGGAGTACAAGGTGTTGGTATATTAAAGTGAAAGAGAGGACATGCAAATAGAGAAAGCACGAAAATGAAGCTATAGGGGCTAGTACAGAGGAGCAGGGCAGAGAAAGACAGATGAATAGGGCATCGGGAGAGAGATGGTGGGGTTGGGGAGAGAAACCGAAAGAAAGAGGACAAGTTTACAAATTGAGAAAGAACGAGAAGGAGGTACAGGGAGGTGGAGAGAAAAGGCCAAACGCGGCGGGGCACGGTAGCGGGGGGGTGGGGGAGATAGCAGGATGAGATGTAATCAGACAATTGTCAGTAGGAAAAGAGAGGCCTCGATAGTTTTCTATAGGACTTCAAAGTGAGTTTAGTGGACTTTAGTCGGTGACTTATTTGGTGGATTTTATGTGTGTGGTTTTTTTTTGTCGTTGTTTTTTTTTTTTTGTCTTGGGGGGGGGGGGAGATATTAGAGATGGTCCTTTATCTAACATGTATAATCCAGAAATGCTAATTGATATAGGTCATTTCATATAACGGTAATACTGACGCTATTTTTGACTACTTTAGAACGTCTGTACTTACGCTAGGTTCAAAGAAAGGGCCACATGTAGGTCGATGAAATTGGTGCATGGCACTTTGTGGCGAGTGGATCTTATATGATAAGGATAAGTTTGTTATACACCAAGAAAAGAGTACAACAGCGACTCTATTGGGCGATATATTAAATATTGCCCCGTGTGTACTGTTGCAAATAGGGACAATTATTCTTCCTTGAACAAAATGTTTGAGGCTATTTAACTATTTGGTAAATAAGACACTGCTTCCTAAGCTTTAAATAAAAACAGTGTAAATGTACCATGTTGATGCATAGATGCATACGTATGCATAAATATGTACCTATATAACCTATATATATATATATATATTTATATATATATATATATAAATAGATATATATATATATATAAAAGACAATACACACCATTTTAAACTAGAGAAACGAACATTTCAGTAAAGATAGGAATATCATCCCATATCTCTCACCAAGGAGCGCTACTAGTACTACTAGTATTAGTAAGTGTACTACTCTCAGTGTTGAGTACATACTGAGTACTCAGTCAAACTCCCACGCACACATGTATTTACCTGACGTTTATCGGCCCTTAATCGGATGGCAATCGAGACCCAGATTAAATTGAGAGCAGTGCCAGGCCTGTGAGGGGTGGAGAGATTATCGGTTGTGGTCGGGGTTGGAGGTGAGGGCGGTGATTAGACTGACTGATCCGATCCCCTGCACCCAGCACACTTAACACTGAGGGCGTTCTAGTGACCCCACAACGGGACGGGCGTTCCGGTGACCCCATGACAGGACAGGTGTTCTAGTGACCCAACAATGGGACGAGGGTTCTGGTGACCCCACAATGGGACGGGCGTTCTGGTGACCCCACAAAGGACTGGGCGTTCTAACTTCTAGTGACCCCACAATGGGACGGACATTCTGGTGACTCCACGACGGGACGTGTGTTCTGGTGGCCCCATGATGGACCGGCCGTTCTAGTGATCCCAAAATGCTTCGGACGTTCCGGTGACCCCACAACAGGACAGGCGTTCTAGTGACCGCACAATGGGATGTGCCGAGGGTTCTGGTGACCCCAAAATGGGACAGGCTTTCTGCTGACCCCACGACGGGACAGGCGTTCTGCTAACCCCACAATGGGACCAGGATGCGGTGACCCCATAAAGACAGTGATACTTGGCACGACTCCTCCCTGACACAATGTTTTCATTCTTTGTTACGGTTATGAGTAACCAAGGGAGATTTAAATCGTGGAAAAGTGATCTTCATCAGTTCATTAACCCTGGCCATCTGGTTTGCAATACCACTAAGGTAGGAGTAGGCAAGTAGCAATTGTCAAGTTATTCATATGACTCCAACGGGCTTCGAACCAGGGATTGGAACACCCACGACGCGCCACACATCAAATGGGTTGCCAACTAATTCAACCACCCGGACTGGGTGCATTATAGTAATATAATCGCCCTTTTATATTAAGTGTCTGCTAGTCTTGATCTTGATATAATATATATATATATATCTGTAATTTCTGTTGTTCAATCCCCGTCGATGAATCCACATTATATGTGTGTCTGTGTGTGTGTGGGGGGGGGGGGAGGGGTATTCCTAAATGTGATAAAGTGTATCATCAACTATTAATTCTGTTCACGTAATATTTGCTAGGGACAAATTCAATCATGATTGATATAGGAAGTTGAAAGGCAGACCTCAGAGACCTCAAGAGATTGCCTGAGGTTTCTTTTGTTGATTTGTTTCCTTCATAAAGCACTTTGAAACAACTCTCCCACGGGCCCAGGGCACGATCTATAACTGTCATTTGTACATACAATTATTCATATTCATTTGCTATGGGACAAACTGTGCGTTTGTTTGCTGGTTTGATTAATCGATGTGGCGTGCGCGTGAATGTTGCGCACGACCTGCCGTGACCTCTGGAAGGCTCCCTGGCCCAATTGATGGTATAGGACTGAAAGAGGTATATCGGGCTTCCCCTTCATACACCTCCAGGGAAGGCTTGACAAGATAAATACCCTATTGCGGGGTTACTTTATCAGCGGTTCTGTTGTAGTAAAACAAATATACAGGTTGGCTAGATTATATTAAAGCTGCGTAGTCCGATGAAGCATCAAATTTTCAAAATCAAAACAATTATCTAGATTTGATTCGACATATCTAACTTAGATACTGATGCACTTATTAAGTATTTGTTGCCACATAGAAGGGAACACTCAGTCGATTTAATATAACCTGTTACTGCTGAAGCCTATGATGTCAGAGTTTTGGCGTGCTTGCCAAAATTATTTTCACATGTTTGAATTTCAAATATCTCAAACGTTAGCCATTTCAATTCAATCAAACTAAAGTAAGGTAGATTATAATGATCAATTTCACATATTTATCTCAGAAAAAATGTCAGAAACTCAAAACCATCGGACTAGGCAGCTTTAACTAGCACACATAAAGGACCTAATCTATATAATAAAAGGAAATGCTGGGAAATACAGATATAATATAATTACTATCTTGAAAGAATATCAATTAAAGAAACTCTAGGAAATACCGGTAGAATATATTTCCTATCTTGCAGACTATCAACTGGCATATGAGAGAAAATTAGATCATAATATGAGTATGACTATATATATATATATATATATATATATATCCAGTGTGTGCCGCGACGGGGTCACCCTCCAATTACCCTGAGAGCTGGGGGGCACTCCCGCAATGCCTCAAGGAGGAATAAATATATAAAGTATATGTTCCCCTTGCATGTATACTCGTATAATGCGTTGTACATCATATACATATATATATATATATATATATATTCCGACCCATCCTCAGATCGACCACTCCCCTATATCGATCGCTTTATGTGGGTCCCAACAATAACCATTGTAAGGATATTCTACCTCTCTAAACCGACCACCTCCCTATATGGACCAAATAAAATCGGTCAGATGGTCGGTCGATTTAGAGAGGTTTTACTATATATATAAGCATATATATATGCATAAGCAAAGACTATTTTTATTTGTCTCAATTTCAATAGTGTTGTTTCTAATATGAAAATATATCCAAATATTTTAACAATACCAATGATGCTGATGGTGCTGCCAATAAAGACAATACCAAAACACCACAAATAATACTAACACCACAATACTAATAAGACAATATATAATACTGATAATATACAAACAAGCTATATAATAATACTACTAATAATAATATTACCACAATAATAATACACACGAAAACAGAAAAAAAGAAGAAAAGAAGGGAAAAAGAAGAAGCAGAAGAAGAAGAAGAAGAAAGAAGAAGAATAAAGAAGAAGAAGAAGAACAACAACAACAACAAGACCATGTAGGGAGGGGTCCTGGTGTTGCCGCAGCAGGAGCCCGAGTACACGACTGATGCCTAGGTTTGTGGGAGAGACTGTGCCAGGCTGGAGGAAGGAGTGCAAGGTGTTGGTGCATTAAAGCTCACCCAGCTGACATCCTCTGGGGAATCCGGGACAAATGATCACGTGGCCGTAGCTGTGTAATGTTCCCCGCAGTCCCCCCAGCGTTTTCTCCCACACTCATTACGACGCCGACCCCCGGGGGACCACTCCCCGCGCGTAACGCAGTCTCTCCCGGCAAACTTCTTTGACGGCCGGGGAATCGGTGTATTAATATTTGAGTAGCCGTTCCTCCGCCTGGAGCTTGAACTCCTTACCCCCTCCCCACCCCCACCCCCACCCCCACCCCCACCAAACTCCATTCTCCATATCTCCTCCACCTTGCTAGTTAGTACCTACACCCTCAGCCCCCCAGATGTAATAACGATTCGTTTACCCAGTCAGCACAATGAAGGCATTATACTAACAATTTGCTTATCCAGTCAGCACTCTCAGGGCATTGTACTAACCATTTGTTTACACAGTTAGCACTCTCGGGGCATTTTACTAACAACTCGTTTACTCAGTCAGCACTCTCAGGCCATTGTGACCTCTTTGGCGCAGGGGTTCATAGCATGATTGCCATGAATCTCTGTGGCGGAGTGGTTAGAGTGTCTGACTTTTTTCTAGGCCAGACTCCTAATCTGAGGGTCGGCGGTTTGATTCCCCGTGCCCCCAGCTCTGCCAATTTGGATTTCCACCGCTGTGTATAACTTACAGCATTATCAAAGGCTGGTTGCTCTGATACCATGTCTATGTGGGGTGGGAGGTTAAAGATCCCTTGGGTTGGTAAAAGTGTAGGCCCGGGCTTTCTATCGACCAGCAGTGGAATGAGGAAGACCAGTTGTCTATCACTGAAATTTCCCCTGCTTAAAAAACTAATGGACCAAAATATATACAGGATCTCTTAAAAAATTGTAATCCTGATATGAAAACAGAATGGACGTGCCATTAATTACAGTGAAGCCACTTGTGGGATTTGAACCTCGCCTTCGAACCCTGGCAAAGTGAAAGCAATGACTTTAATATTTATAACTGGAGCTGCCTAGCCTGGCGCTCAGCAATAGTAGAATACAATGAGGAGCACTGAGGACATTAAAGTTGTCATGTGAGTAAATGAAGGTGGCATGCTGCCACAACTGATATGATATAAAGCATTCAGAGCTCCGGACAACATATATCAGGGATGAAAGTGGTCTCTGGGAAAAAAAGCGGAAATGCTGATATTGTCCCATAGGTTTAGCATTGTCAGGGAATCGCTGACAATTTCTGGAAGTCGGGTTTCATATATATTGGTATACATTGATAATGCTGCGCCCTTTGAAGCATGTATTAGTAGGATATACTGTTAGTGCTGTGCCGTTCGGAGCATTTATTATTAGTATACGCTGATAGCGCTGCACTGTCTGCAGCACACAGAGGTTAGTATACGCTGATGGTGCTGTGGGATTGAAAAATCCCGGAAATCCGCAGAATCGCGGAGATCTTTCATCCCTGATATATATATATATATATATATATATATATATATATATATTTATTATATATATATATATTTATATATATATATTGCAGCAAATATATATATTGCAAAAAAAGATATACCGATATTTGTTGAGACTAGCTCGCGACTGGCACCTACAAATAAAATGTCTATTCATAAATTGTTAAGCTATCCAGAATACTCTGAATTTGGCCTTCAAGAGAGTGTGCTTCGATAGGCCAAATACCCATAGTTAGACTGTAGGCTTATGCCAAATACTATAACCGAAAGTAGCTCTAAGTGCAATATTGTATAGATGAACTCCCTCCACAAGATTTCACTCTCATCTACTCGCACATGTTATTATCTTCACGGGAACACAGACTCCCCAACAATAAGGAAATACTCGAACAAATGGGGCTGTCCTCTATGGAAGATCCTCTGATCAAAAAGACTGTACACCTCATGAGGATGTCATCAGACAGGCTACCAAAGCAGATCCTCTATTCTCAACTGTCTTCTGGCTACAGAAAGAGAGGGCGCCCTCGTCCGCGGTTCAAGGATACCATCAAGAGAAACCTGAAGCTGAGAGACATTAAGACCGACTCATGGACGCAACTCTCGCAGCACAGAGCTAAATGGAGAGCGGCAGTCAAGTAATGAAAGCAGTCTTTGTTGCATCGCGACCGACAGCATGATGATAATGATGGGTGCTACTATATCGCGAGAAGTTTCATGAATTTTACCCAAACTCGGAACCTAAAAAGTCAATGAAATAGACAGGTCAAATCAGGTCAGATGGGGTCTTGTAAGTATATGATCCCTATGGGGTACAGCTGAATCTTTAGTAGAGTACAGATACTGTGGTAGAGCCCAGTTTTTAGTAGTAAACTTCCTCGTGGAACGAGCAGTATATGCATGGAACCGATTACCAGCTGACGTAGTAAATGCTCCAAGCCTGAATGCCTTCAAAAACAGAATCGGCAAGCACTGGTCGCAATACCAATAGAGTAAGTATTCGCCACATGAGAACTCTACATGTTCTAGGTCATATATAGACAGGGCAAATCTGCAAACAGACCTAGTAGCCTAAATCAACTTAAGCAGAAGAGGATAACATAACATAACATAACATTACCTAGATAAAAGACGCTGACTCTGTTCAGACTACTGTAGTACCGGGTGAACCTGTTATCTAAGTAGTATCCATCCTGTATATCGTCAAAGTAGAGAAATAACGGAAACGAAAGGGTTTTGACGACACCTCTGTCAAGTAAAAGTATTCACAAAAGTTCATCTGCTGCTTGCCTGCAAAATGCTCCAGTCATGCACTGATGCAGGCAAGGGCCAAGAGCAAGGTGTACATTTAACTTCAGGATGAGGAGAATAACATAAACAATACAATATTTCTGATGAGACACGATGAAGCTATTTCTCTCTGAGGACCTACTCCCAAAATTCACCTATTTAATTATCAGGTTATTTTCGAATGTCGGCTGTCGTCTGTCTCGCGTTCTACAGTGTTCGAATCGAGAAAGCGTTTCGAAGGAGGAGCAGACGACTTTTCGCAGAGCGCGACCGGAAGTAGCCGTCTGCGAGGAAAACGAATGACCCGAAAGTCTCGGCTACTGTGACGCATCGTCTGACAAACAAAAAAATGCACGTCGTTAACTTGCTTCTGTGGGAGAATATCAGGGTGTTTTTGTAATGGATCACGTATTACCGGCTGTGTGGGGCTGTGTGGGGCTGTGTGGGTGATGGAGCACTGCCAGCCTCACTCTCCTCCCCACATTACTTTTAATTACATTTACTGCAATTTAAAACAATCACCACGCCCGCTGGGTGCATGTATCCACATAACCACCGATGAGAAACAATCCAAATATATTAATCCCTCCCCTAATAAGATCAATATAACCCATGCTTATATAAATTCATTGGACTTAGTTACTACTTAGTATATAAGTTTTATATTCACACGGAGAGAAAACGGGAGAAAAGGGGGTGGTGGCTCGGTCCGAACGGCGGGCGGATTTTGCTGAGCGATAATAGGTGAAGTGATGCTCTGCTTGCGCTTATATTGATCGTGAACACGTGGAGGGTGGGCACAAGCCCGCTGCGTTGTTGTTGTTGTCTATTCGAGTACATGATCCAGTAGGCGCCATGGAATGGATGGGTGGCGCTCGTTCACACCCGTCCACACACATCCCGGCTTCCCCGGTCTCCCCCCAGCTCCCCCGGGCCGCCAGGGCTACCCCGGCTACCGTGGCTACCCCGTCCCGGCCAGCATTCACCGCCGCCCCGCTGCAGACCCGGGGCCGCCCGCCCGCACGGCCCGTTTCACCGGGCGAGCCTCCCCTTCCTCCCGTCCACGCATTAGGCCTACTCTAACGGGCGCATCCCTCGTTGATCGATCGGGTTCATTCAATTTCAAGCAAACAGGCCCCCGACTTTTCACAATTTCTCTACCCTTCTGACCTCGGTTTTCCTGACCGGCCACCACCCACAACCTCTGTAAAGGGCTGCGTTTTCTTTTTGAGTTCGCGCTGTCACAATAAACAAATAACAGCCAGCGCTTCTTGTCATCGGCCTGGCCTCGTACAGGAACGCGCTGTCAATCCAGGTCAGTGGAATAAGCCGAGAAATACACTGTCAACCTTCTCGCCACACTTCCTCTCAAGGGCATCATGCCGGTATTATTAATTCACCCTGATAGGCATACTGTGGGGTACCTCTGTTGTCATTCGGGGCATGTACGGGGAAACGGGAGAGAAAAAATGATCCCGTTTCTTTGTCATTAAATGCAGCTAGAGAAAGACGAAGCTCCGCAGATCTGTCAGCAGCTGAGCAGGGCTGCCCTCAACGATGCCATCACGTCGTGAGTAATCACCAGAAAAATCACAACAAGCCCTTCTTTAACTAAAACAATTACGACCCTCTGTGTTTGCACTAATTGGCAAAACAACAGTAGTGTTCTTTGCAGGTCCTGCAAGTGAACTAACGATCTGTCCCGGTTTCAAAACCGGGGTGTTTTCTGTGACGGTGTCAACGCCGAACTGGCGACCTGAAACGGCGTTAGGATATATTTTGCCGAAACGAATATCTCCCTTGTTGGCAACAATGACACGATACACTTTAGCGTCAATTAGATTCTGGATACTAAATTGCATTCCAGCCAGAAACATCACTCAAATCAGTGGAGTAAATGTAAATGTTTTGAAACCAGAGACAGACGGGAACGCTGTTTCATTGGCAACGATAAGCGGGAAAATCTACCATCTAAAACTTGAGCACAATATTTACATCTGGACTCAAATATGGTTTCAAATGCGCATATAATATTGGCAATAAGATTGCAATTCACCCCCACTGAATTCACACTAGTAATTATATGAATTTCTTCTATTATTTGCTCGCCGTGTAATAAAACTGAAGGTTGTTTACTTTCAGACCAGACTTGCAACCGTATATTATCTCGATTATTTGATACATTGTCAAACTGATAACTGGTAGCAAAATGGGTCTGAGAAACCTGTCACGAGAATCCCACATGGTTTATATTTTGTGTCGACAACCTTTGTTCTTGCTGTCTTTACTGATGCCGTAATTGACGTCTGGAGACATGGCTGAAAGGAAGAACTGAAGCTATCAATCCGACCTGTAGATTCTGCGCTGACTATATAATATCACATTTCCCCCCGAGCCGGGGTCAAAGGTCGTGGTTAAAGGTCAACTGTCTACTGAAGTCCCAGTCGCGGGGTTTACTGTCCTAGTTCCTCAACTAAATTGAATGTTGCCGGAGATCGTACACGTCAGAAGTCACACTGGGTTACTTGTGTTTTGTGATGTGTCCGTGTGTGTGTGTGTGTGAATTGGAACTATTATAATTAACTCGATTGGGTCTGGTTGTTGTAATCAGTAATGCCGCCTGGGTGAATTAAGCTGCTGCACTTTTCTCCTGAATTTATTTGACTATTTTTTCCTGTCACATATGGTAAAACAAAACATAAATAAATACACTGTTTGGCAGACACCGATTAAAACTGCATAGTCCGATGAAGGATCAAATTTTCAAAACTAAAACAATTATCTGGAATTGATTCTACATATCTAACTTAGATACTGATGCATGTATTAAGCATTTGTTGCCACATAGCAGGGAATACTAAGGCAATGTAATAGAACCTGTTTCTGCTAAAGCCTATGGTGTGAGAGTTTTGGCAAGCTTGCCAAAACTAATTTGACATGTTTGCACTTCAAATATCTCAAAACATAACTGTTTAAAATAAACAGGACTTGAAGCTAAAGTAAGCTCAATTATAACGGTCAGGTTAATCTATTTATCTCAGAAAAATTACAAAAACTCGATACCATTGGACTAAGGTCACAAAGATGGAGTTGACTGATAAAGTGTGCACACACGATATTTTACAATATAGTGACACATCTCTGTGTATTCTTACAGAGATACATATAAATCCTGAAGTTAAGTGAATTTCTTTATTTCAAATAAAGCTAGGATAATCATGGGTTCTACAATGTCTGTACTTCTGAATCTCGTGTTTACTTGAATTCCGAATTTCGATAATTATTTAAGTTGTATAATCCGATAATTCCTCTCCCTTGATGCTATTTCGCCACATACTTTCTCATATTCTGACTTCACTCACAAAATCGTTGCAATATTGATGCGAATGACCTGAAAGTCCCAGTAGTTTAATAATGTATCAACCTCGGGTTATTTTCCAACCACGACGACACTAGGTCTAGGAAAATATGACACTGAACGCTTTATAAATGTGGGAGAAATACACCAAATACAACGATTTGTATATACAGTAAAACCTCTCTACATCGACCGACCATGGGACCGACGTTAGATGGTCCATTTAGGGAATAAAGCGATCAATATAGCGGAGTGGTCGATCTGTGGAGATGGTCGGTTAGAGAGGTTTTACTGTATATATGCAATTGGCATAGTAATTAAGTGTCGGATTTTCATTTGGACTATGCAGTTTTGCAGTGATTCAGTCTCATATTCGTGAATCTATCATTTTGTCAATTTCTTTCTTCTCTTGTTCTTTCCTTCTCTGTCCGTCCTGATATGACCTTAGATGTTGCTAGGACGTAAAACAACAACAAACAAACAAACAAACAATCTCCCTTTCTCCGTCGATTCCTTTCTCCCAATGTCTCTCTCTTTCTCTCCTGTTCGCTCGCACTCTCTGACTCAATTCTTTTATTTTAACTCTCTGCAAGGTATGTTTACAATAAACTGAGGTGATACAAAAAATGCATACAAATTCCTTACAGACAGAAAGGATCCCAGAAAAGCGATGCTTATCTAGCTGGTCTCCATGATGTGAATGAACAAGTGATGACTGTCTTTGTCTTATCTGTCGTTTCTGTTGTTTCTCTCTTGTTCTCTCGTTCGCTCTCGCCTCCCTCTCTCCCCCTTGTCCACCAAATCTCTCACTTTCTCTCTCTCTCCGTCCTGATATGACCTTAGATGTTGCTAGGACGTGAAACAATAACAAACTTTCTCTCTCACTTTCTCTCTCTCTCTCATGTTCTCTCTCTCACTCTCCTTCTTCCTCTCTCCCTCTCTCTCTTTTTCTCTGACAATGGGCCCATTTCTGCAACTCGCCTTCGCCGGGGTGATCTCGATTCGTTTGTTACCCGATCTCATGAGTGTTTGTGTGTGTGTGTGGGGGGGGGGGGGGGGTCTATTCAAATCTCCACCTGCCAACTTAACCCATCCGTCTTCCGCACACAGTCAGTGGGCTTCAATATTAGGGAATATTGGCCAGGGAATGAAGCCGGCTCTCGGTGGGGTATTGCCACCTTGCCCGATGTTATTAGGTCGGCCGTCAGTCACTGATGTCTCGTCGACTACCACTACGCACTCGGCTTGTATGCTTATCTGTGCGTGTGCGTGTCACGTGTGCGTGTGCGTTTGCGAGTGCGTGTGTGTGACCGTGTCCGTGTCCATGTCCGTGTTATAGTGTGCGTGTCTGCGTTTCCAATAGGGGTTGGGGTGATACCGATAGTCTAATAGTGAGTGGAGAGATTGTCTATCGACGATCACGACGCACTGCGCTTGTCTGCGTATCTGTGCGTGTCCGTGTTTGTGTTTTCGTGTGTCTGTTTGGGTTTCCTGTGATACTCTAAAGCTGAGATTCCTTACACGCGGTATGCGATCTGCGAATGCGAATGCGAATGCGGCAAAAAATCGAAACGCCTTGAAGTCAATGGGCTGCAACCCTTACATACGGTATGCGAATGCGAATGCGAATGCGAATGCGACAACTCGATCGGTCCCTGTAGCGATCGGTCCGGCATGCGGCATGCGACACGGGGGTGCGAATAGATTAGCATCAGTCGCATTTGTCCATTGATATAAGGCTGGAGGAGGCGACTGATAATTACGGACAGCCGGGACAGGGTGGTGTGAATAGAAAAGCATCAGTCGCATTTGTCCATTGATATAAGGCTGGAGGAGGCGACTGATAATTACGGACAGCCGGTGCAAACATGTAGGTTTATGCGGCGGACCTGTGAGGAAGCAGTCTTCATATTTGGGACGGTCCTAACATCGCTCTAAGCAAGCTAAACTGAGCCATGTTTGGACCGTCCCATTCTCTGTGTGTTGTCATTGATATAAGGCTGGAGGAGGCGACTGGTAAAAATGCTACCAGAGCCACAAAAATATGAATACTTATCTATAATTTGGTAATTATAAAGGTAGGAACCTCCATGTGCAGTACCATGAGTTACATGGATATACATGCCATATTAGGCCATATACAGTGCAGTATGGAGTATACTTGTTTATTTTTATTTTTTAAATATAGCCAGTGATGTGCCGTCTGCCGCATGCCGCATACCGTGTAGAAGGAATCTTCCCATTCGCATACCGCATGCCGCATGCGCATGCCGCATGCCGCATACCGTGTGTAAGGAATCCTAGCTTAAGGGGGAATGGATGGAGGGTCAGTAGTCTGTCAGCCTTCCTCTGCCACGTGACCTAGATCTAGCAGCACCCCCATCCCCCCCACACACACCTGACTCCGGTCCCCACAAGGTTTCAGAGTGCTTACTGGGAACAAATCAATACATACACCGGATAAATCCAGCAATAGAACCAACCTTTCACTCTATTTGACTTGATCTGACTGCTTTCCAGAGAATCACTATTTATTTGTCTTATTCCAACAAGAATCACCACATTAATGTCAACAAACCAAGTGAAGGCAAGCCCTCATTTGTTCTGCTGATACACATGGTCCATCTTTCGCACCTTCAGACAATTAATTTATTCGTAGGACCTTATTGCGCCCACATCGTGACACTGCTCTCCACCAAGTGCCAAATATCTAGCTGAGATAACAGTTTCTCAGATAGATTTATATTCTGCTAGTAACATGCAGTAAAGGACAAGGAACTGTCTATAAAGAATATTATACAGCAATGTTATTGTAAGAGGATAACAAACTCTTGGGATATGCTACTTGCGGAAGTAGTTAGTTTGACTTGACTTGACTTCTGGGGGGTTCGTAGCCTTACGATGATTACCGGCTGCAGAACTGCAGCAATATAGAGAGGCCCCGATAAATCGGTCCGATGTTTGGTGTGAAGATTAATTTTCTGGTGGGGCGGTTGTAGAAGCTGGGGACATCTTTCCAATCAATCAAACGACGTAGTTAGTTTGCCATCAGTTTGCCGCTGTGTATCACTTACCGCGTCATCAAAGGCCAGTTGCTCTCATACCATGTCTATGTGGTATGGGAGGTTAAAAATCCCTTGGGTCGGTAAAAGTGTAGGATCGGGCTTTCTTCCGACAAACTGTCTAATGGTGAAAACAAGTCTATTCAGATTTATCCATAATAGGCAGTATAAATCTTCAAGAAAAAAAAAATGTACTAGTACTAGTATGTAAGAGTCCTAAGTCACAGTAGCCCATGGGATGGTGGGTTCCAACCCTGGTCGAGTCAAACCAAAGACTTAAAAATGTATACTTGTTGCTTCCTAGCCAGGCGCTAGGCATTATTAGGATAGGGCAAGGACTGGTTGGCTCAGCGTCAGGATAATATGACTGAGTGGGATATCAGGTCATGGTGCTGGCCTCCCAGTGGGGCAGCACTATAAAGCCGCCTTGAGTGCCCACTGTCACAAGTCGATCCCTGTTCCTGATATGACCTTAGATGTTGCTAGGACGTAACAAACAAACAAACCTAAGTCACCCGGACTCGTACTACTCCTTGCTAAAAACACTGACGCCAATGATCACAAACTAAATACAGGCACATCATCCGAGTGCAAACGGAAACTGCTTTCTCGGAGACCCTATTTGATTCGTGTCCTGTCCACTACTAAACAAATTCACGATTCGTCACCGTCCTGTAATTGACAGCCGTGGGAGGTGGGCCTTATCGGGGTCCGGCCGTGGGGAGTCGAGGTTAAAGGCTCAGGGTTTACCCGGGAGACGCGGCGTCGCACCCCGGGTCACGGGGTCCATCAGCGGTCAGGGGTCAGGGGCGGCCAAGCTGCGAGTTGGGCGGAATTATAGTATTAAAAACGCTGTGAATCAGACGGTTATGCACTCGTCATGGGCCTGTAAGTAGAGCTAGTAACGCAAGTACTTCTCATGTAGGTCCTTGTATTCAGTAATATTGTTGATGTAGCAAATTTCGTTTCTGCTAGAGAGATGGAATGCCCATATCTTTCATTTGGGCTTAGAGAAGGAGAGAAAACCCCACAATATCTTTCGCTGTCACTAAATACATTGCAGACATAGGAGTACGATGGTAATGATAGTAATGATAGGCACCGGACGCAGTGGACGAATCGGTAGAGTGCAGGCCTCCCATACGGTAGAACCGGATTTCAAATCCCAGTCGGGGCAAACCAATGACTTACAAAATTTATACTTGTCACTTCCATGCTTGGCACTCGCCATTAGTAGGATTTGGGCAAAGACTGATTAGCTCAGTGGAATATCCGGTAATGGTGCTGGCAGCCTGATTTCCCAGTGGGGCAGGCAGCACTATAAACTCGCCATGAATGCGCACTGTCACAAGTCGGTACCTGTCCTGATATGACCTTAGATGTTGCTAGGACGTAAATCTCCCACAACCAACCTATGGATAATTAGATAAAAGATTCACACGGTACTTGTAGTACACAGGTGAATGACAACGTAGTCTAAATACGGGCGAAAATAGCTTTAGTATGGACCAGGGAGTAGAATGTTTGCCTCCAGTATCAAATGGACATTTATATAGGCACAGAGTTGGTGAAATGGGAGAGAATGTAAAAAGACAAGATGGCGGCCATAGAATGCCGTCCATTTCACTTTTAAATCTTATCAAACTAGATATTATATTATATTTTTCAACTCAAAGGTAGCGGGCTAATAATAAGACAGATGTAAAGAATAATTGTTGCTTCTTACATTGTGAAATTAGGCTCTCAATTCTTTGACCCGCATTTTCGACAGCTTTTACACAGGGTTGGTTTGCACCCCTATTGCAGCAGTACAGGGTGAATCTTGTATCTAGTGGATAATATGTTATTTATATTGCCACTAGCTGGTATATATGTGTGCTGCACAGCAACAAGCTCATTTTAATAGTATTCATGCTGAGAGAGCCGGGGCTAGCCTGCAGGACTACCGGGGCCACTGGTGGATCAGTAGCGGTGACCTCAATGTCAGAGGTCACGAGGACATTGGGTTTATCCAACTCTCGCCTGACGTGACGTCGTCAGGCTGTGACCATGTCCCATCGAATCCTACGTGGCGCCGTGACGAGATCCCGGGGGAGGCCGTGATGAAACTCGTGATTTCGGTACGAGATCTAAGTGTGAAGGATGGGATGAGTTGCTTTCCCCAGCCAAAATACACATTAGTTATCGCGATTCTGAGATTTGGTCAGATTCGATGTGGGGGTGAGTGTCCTAACAAACCAAAAACAACGGCATCGGGGAGAGATAAAAACAAACAAAACTTCATTACCATTCAGGGTTTCCGCTAGAAAATAATTTGAGAGTAGGAAGAATGGAAGGGGATGGGAAATTATTTATCCATATCACTTGATCAAATATGAACATTGCTATGATTACTACTGTTGTATCCTAAAGGCCCTGTTACACTTTATCGGATTGAGGAAACGGATTGAAACGGACAAACATATTCTAATCCGGTGTGATTTGGACTTGAAATGTATCGATTATGTAATGGCCGGGTAACAGACAGTAATGGTTGATAACGTATCTAACGATCAACGGACAATTCAGTATACAAAAAGAAATATAACGAACGGGTCCAGACGTGTAATGGATATGTAACGGACGGGAAGGGACGGGAAAGGATAGGTAGCAGATGGGAAGGGATGGTAACGCATAATAATCGCATATGTCAGTCCGGCGCAATCCGTTAGAAGTTTTGTGCATGCTCAAACCTTGTAATGGATCGGGCCAGATATCAATGGATATCAACAGATATGCAATGGACACAAACCGGACTTTGACGGATATCAATGGTTTTTGTTCCGTTTCAATCCGTTTCCTCAATCCGGTAAAGTGTGACAGGGCCTTAACAGGTTAACTGATTATTGATGCTGGCTTTGTTGCCTCTGGCTCCTTGAAGAGTATTTACAAAATATTATCCGAACAATTTGAGGGTGCAGAGAATCATACCCTAACAAAATTCAAGGGTACAACATTGTACCCACTTTACCCTCTGGCAAAAACTCTGCCATCCTGATAGGACCTTAGATGTTCCTAGGAAATAAAACATCACACAAACAACGGTCACACGCGAAAGTTGTAGAACGCCACACACTTCATATCAAGTATTCATCATCCACACCCTCTTCACAATTACAACAACGTCCGGGGAGTTCGCTTCATTGTTTGCTTGTTTTTTTCCCTCCCACCCGCCAACAAACCCTTCTTAAGTTAAATCCGTGAAAATACGCCAGCCACGGGAATGTTGGGTGGGGTGTGCTGGTGAAGAGACAGCGCCTCGTAGCAGCTGAGAGGCTCCGACTCAACCCCCCGAGGTAATTAAAACAGAGCCCGATTACTCAACTTTGGGATCCATTATTGTGACGGTGGAGCAGGTGACTCATCCATTAACCACCTGTCAGACTGTGCTGGTGCCCACTGGAGGAAGGGTTCAGGTTGCGGGTCGGCGGCGCCAGGGTAAAGGGTGGGTCGGTAGAGAAGAGGAAATGAGGCAAGGGGCAGGCCGGTGTCGTGGTTTGAAAGCCCGGCCAGATCGGATGCCCGGTCGTGGCTTCTGCGCATGTGCGGATTTTCGGAGGCCCTGCAAACTGCAGCATGTCGGAGTTTGAAAGCCCGGCCAGATCGGAAGCCCGGCCATGGCTTCTGCGCATTAGTAGTAATCCAGAATCCTAACCTTATCAATTTAATATAATCGTCTTGGTAAACATGTTTTCTATATGTGTACCAAGCGATTTGTTTCTAGGTGGTGTGGTTTTAGAGATATTTCACTTTTTCTGTAAGAAGATTGCTCACAGCCATTGACTCATGATTGAGTTGACAGGTGATGCAGTGTGAAACGTTAGTTTGATTCAAAATTAATAGAAATCCAGAACACTAACCTTATCAATTTAATCTAATCTTCTTGGTAAACATGTTTTCTATATGTGTGCCAAACGAATTGTCTCTAGGTGGTGTGGTTTTAGAGATATTTCACTTTTTCTGGAAGAAGATTGCTCACGGCCATTGACAATGCACATATATATGAATTGTAAACAAACATCCACGGGTGTTTGAAACTGGGGAGAATTTGACGCATGCGCAGACGACGCGCTTAAAATCCGCGCATGTGCAGAAGCCACAGCCGGGCATCCGATCTGGCCGGGCTTTCAAACCACAACACCGGCTTGGTAGGTTCTGAACAAGGTCCCCTTTGGGTCTATCTTTGTGTGTTTGTCTGGGTAGGTTGTGAATAAGATCCCTTGTGGGTGCGTGTGTGTGTATCCCTGTGTTTCTGTGAGTATGTGTGATGGCGGATTACTAAATGTGAGTAAATGGAATCGCAAGAAATTTAATATATTGCAAGAAGGTTGGTATAATAGTACCTTGCAACAATGCCCCAGCCAGCGCTTCCCATATGTGGACGATTTTTCACCCCATGTAGAAACTGACTCGGTCGTCTCTGATGGGGCATGGCATGGCTGGTTGGGTGTTGGAGTTTTACGTCCTGGCAACATTTAAGGTCATATCAGGATGGGCACCGATTTGTGACAGCGCACACTCATGGCAACTTCATAGTGCTGCCCCACTGGGAAATCAGGCAGCCGGCACCATGACCCGGTATCCCACTCAGTCACATTATCCTGACACCGAACCAACCAGTCCTTGTCTTATCCTAAAAATGGCGAACGGCAGTCTAGGTAGCAACAATGAGTATAAATTTTATAAGTCACCGGTTTGACTTGACCGGGAACCGAACTCCCGACCTCAAACCCACGACGCCCGCGCTCTGTCGATTCGGCCACGGTCCCAGAAAAATGGGCCAATTCATTTTCGTCGGTAACTTCTCAGTTGAAAAGGAAACTAACCCAGGCGAAGCTAATTCAATGGGAAGCACCTGGTGGGGGGGGGGGGGAGGGGGGGAGGGGCTGAATGAAGCCAGTCGGTGCGAATGGGAGAGGATGCTGGGTGGTACGCCGCATCGATAATTCAGAACGTGGTATTTTGTTTACTCGATGGGCATGTTCTCAGGGTCTGGGGGAGGGGTGGGGGCAATGCCCGGAAAATAACAAACGTCGATCCATCAGCCCCAGTCGCCGACTGATTATCCTGGTGTTGGTGGTTCGGGTGGCTCCGTTGGCAACAGCTATATTCAATTTTCTAGTTAGGTTCATCCGGTAGCAAAGTATATACACACTGCTGGCAGAAGGGGTGGGGGGGTGCGGAGGGGGGGTGGGGGGGTGGAAGATGACTGCGTTGGCAATATGATATTACTTTGAGGTGAAAAAACCCTAAACCAGGGTGAAAGCAGCGATAATAGTAATACCGCGCTGGGCAAGTTTGTTTGTTGTTGTTTTACGTCCTAGCAACATCTAAGGTCATATCAGGAAGGGTACCGACTTGTGACAGTGCGCACTCATGGCGAGTTTATAGTGCTGCCAACCGGATGGGGGTGGCCGAATGAGTTAGAGTGTCTGTCTCCTGTGTTGGTAGATGGTGGGTTTGAAACCTGGTCGAGCCAAACCAATGACTTAAAAATGAATATTTGTCGCTTCCTAGCCAGGCGCTCGGCATTATTAGGATAGGGCAAGGAGTGGTGGGCTCAGTGTCAGGATAATGTGACTGAGTGCGATATCAGATAATGGTGCTGGCGGCCTGGTCTCCCAGTGGGGCAGCACTATAAAGTCGTCATGAGTGCACACTGTCACGTCAGTCAGTACCCGTCCTGATATGATCATGAATGTTGCTAAGACGTAAAACAACAAACAAACAATCTATAGTGCTGCCCCACTGGTTGCGCTGGTCAAGCGTTGGACGTAATATTAAGAGAGATGACATAACAAACCTAGACCCATCAGCCATTGTGTTGGTGATCGTCGAGGGGGGAGAGCTATGTAGGGATATTGCAGTCAGGTTCATGGAATAACAAACATATATATACATATATATATAAAGGTTTGCCTCCAATGTTTATCTCCATTTTGTTATTGGCATTTACATGGTTTTGCATCTGAACTCTTCATATAATACATATATGATATACATATGTATACTTATATATACGTATATATATATGATACAGATATGTGTATACAAATATGGGCATTTATATGCACATTTATATGCACATACATATATGCAGTTATACAGTTACACAGTTATACATGTATACACATATATACAATATGTATACACATACATACACGTGCATACATACACATATATATATGTAAGTATATGTACATATATGTATATATATTTATATATACATATTTGAATATGTGTACATGCATGTATATATATATATATATGTACATATATATATGTATGCACATAATATATGCATATATATACATGTATAAATACATATATATATATATACACACACATATATATATATATATATAAATACACATGTATATATATATGCACACATATACCCATATACACCATAAGCACACATATATAGACACATATATACACCTACATAGTATATTATATTTTTCGTAGAAATATTCTCTGGCTGAAGGTAAGAAAGTGGCGTGTTTGTTTATTTGATGCAAGGCCAAACCTCGATCACTCAGCTGGCATCTCGACCATACTCTGCTTCGGGAGGCTGTCACTGCTCGGATTTATTCCATCTCCAGCCCAGGCCTCACCTGCTTACTAATTGTACACCGGTGCCGCCACAATTGAATTTTCATGAGATTGATCGGACGCATGTGGACGGTGGCCCGCCTGGTCTTGTGCCGGGACTATGGAAGAGAGCAGGACGGCGAGGGAGGGTGGGGAGGGAGAGGGGGGCCAATGGGTGAGGAAGGAAGGGAATGGCGCGCGGGAGGGATGAGGGGCCAGTAGGTTGGGGGGGGGGGGCGAGGAGGGGGAGGGAGGGAGAGAGGGGGCAATGGGAGAGGGGGGGGAGGGATGAGGGCCGGTGGTTGGGGGGGGGGGGGGGGGGGGAGGGGGGGGAGGAGGGGAGAGAGGGGCAATGGGAGAGGAAGGGCGCGGGAGGGATGAGGAGCCAGTAGGTTGGGGGGGGGGGGCGGAGGAGGGGAAGGATGGGAGGGAGGGGTTGGGAATGAGGGAGGGGACGAGGAATGGAAGGGGGGAGGCATGGGTCGCGGAAAGGAGGATGAGGGGATGTGAGGGAGGGGTAGGGAAATGAAGGAGGGGTAGGGATGTGAGGGATACGGGGGAGGGAGGAGCAGGGAAGGGGAGTGACGGGAATGAGGGGAAGGACGGGAGGCAGGGGGAAGGGGAGATGAGGGGGGGGGAGGGGGTGTGTGGGAGAATGAGGAGGGGACGACGGTGGGTAGGTGGGAGCGACTTGGGTGGTGGGGCTGGGGAGGGTGGGTGGCAGGGAGGGGGGGGGGTGGCGCCAGGGAGGCTTCTTGGACTTGGAGATGGATTAAGGTGTAGAACCATTTGCATCAACGGGGCCCGGCGACACTTGGAGACAGGGCGTAATTATACGCAGGGCACCCGGACGGTGCCGCATATTACCAATGAGCGGGCCGACTCCGTGCTGGGACCCGATCCATCAGCGAGCGGGCAGGGCCGGGGCACGGGTCGGGTGGCGTCCGTGGGCCGGTAGCGTGCCACCACGGTGGGGGGAGGGGAGGAGGAATAGGGGAGGGCAGGGGGGCAGCGTACGGCCGCCCCACCCTTTGCCGGACTCTGACCGCCGCTTCGACCGGCAGTACCCGAGTTGTCGCAGCGTCTCTGCCCTCAGTGATAGTTCCATACAGACGCTATTGTCTTGATGTTTGAGACGCATTGCCCTATGTAACATCCCTGATATGAGAGTGTCCTGAAACGACACCCATCCCTCACTCTCCCTCCTCGGCCCACCTGCCTAGGTTCCCACCGAACTCTGACCGCTTCCGTCCGCCTCAGCCTACCTCCGTCCACACCAGCCAGGCCCCGCCCGTCTCCGCCGGGCCCCGTCCGCCTCCGCCCGCCTCCGCCCGCCTCCGCCCGCCTCCGTCCGTCTCCGTCCGTCTCCGCCCGTCCCCGCCCGGTCTGCCCGTCTCGGACCAACTCCGCCCGCCTCCGCCAGCTTCCGTCCACCTACGCCCGGCCCCGCCCGTTTCCGCGCGGTCTGCCCGTCTCGGATCAATTCCGCCCGGCCCTGTGCGCCTCCGCCCGCCTCTTCCCGCCTCCGCCCGCCTCTGCCCGCCCCCGTCCACCCTCCGCCCGCCAACTGCCATTCTCTTCCCGCCCCCGCCCCCCTTCAACCACCCATATCTCCCTTAACAAGAGATCGGTATTCATCAGTCAAAACCATCACGGTGCCTAATTGATAGCTGCGCAACTACAGAGTGCCTGCTGTCCGAAGAGGAGCAGGGCCTGCAAGCTTTGAAGGCGACCGGTGTGTGTGGTGGTGTGGTGGTGTGGTGGTGGTGTGTGTACACCCTGGAGGTGGTGTGAGCGTGGTGGTCGGGGGTGGCCTGCAGCACAGTGCAGGGAATAATCGTGATGATTGTTAGGGACTGGGTGGTTAGGTGTGTGTGTGCGGGGGGGGGGGGCATGGGAGGAGTGCTGAGTATTGAGCTGTGGGGAGGTTGGTGGGCGTTTAAGGTCCTGTCACATTACGACGCATCTCGCAAGCGCACCGCCAACACGTAAAACAACTTTTGTACGTTGAGATGCGTCAAACCTTTCGGCACGGGGGGAAAAGTTGGACGTCAGCGCAACCTAGTGGACGTAAGCGTAGCGTCGGTCCGACTTAGTGGTATGTCACTAAGTGTGTATGTCGACACAGTGCGTATGTCAACACATGAGAAAAAAACAAAAAACCATTTGGCACAACGTGTCGCTAACCTGCCTCTTGCGCACGCAGCTTTGACCTAGCTTTAACATAATGCGCTCCCAACATACCGCTAGTGACCATTAAATGTGTTGCACAACGTATGAGAGTGTAGTGCCAGCGCATGAGCGACGCATGTCCAACGACAGTCCAGCGCATTTCGGCATTGCACCAGCGTGCACCCAGCCCACGCGACGTTGCCGTAATGCATGAGTAACACATGCCAAGGTGTGGGGGGCACCCGACCCACCTGTGGGGGGCACCCGACCCCTCGCAAAACGCTCACGGCACTTTCGCAGAACGCCGCCGAACATTATATACGTTAAGTGAGCGTCAGATGCACGCCATATACATACAATATGTCGAGACACTGCGCATCGGCCATGCGTTATGCATACGTTAGAACACCATCGTCATACGTTGCCGTTACGTTGCCAACGCGGGGCCTGAATGCTCTCCATCAGAGGAACGAAAGTCAACATAGGACAATGTAACGCGCGTTTAACGTATCTCGACGTATGCCTAATATAAGTATGCATGCGTTGTCGTACGGCAAAAGTTTTGTGCATGCACAAAACTTTGCCGACCCCTGATGTGCACCGCCATATGTCGATGAATGTCGATGTACATTGACGTATACCAACACGCCCCATATGCATGTGTAATGCATAACGATGTATCCCGACATAGCGGCAACAAATCACATACGTCACCATACGTTTGCGCGATCCACGTAATTTGACAGCCCCAATAGTGTGGTATGATATATATGTATATCTGTAGTTGGGGTGGCTCTGTGGTGGTGGGTTGGGGTGGGTTGGTGGGTTCTGTGTGTACGGTCTGTAGTTGGGATGTCTCTGTGGTGGTGTGTTTGGTTGTGTGTTGGGGGTGGGTCTGTGTGTACAGTTTGTAGTTGGGATGGGTTGGGGGGTTATGTGTGTAGGGTCTGTAGTTGGGATGCCTGTGTTGGGATGGGTTTGGGGGGTTATGTGTGTAGGGTCTGTAGTTGGGATGCCTGTGTTGGGGTGGGTTGGGGGGTTATCTGTGTAGGGTCTGTAGTAGGGATGTCTGTGTTGGGTTGGGATGGGAGTTATGTGTGTAGGGTCTGTAGTAGGGATGCCTGTGTTGGGTTGGGATGGGGGTAATGTGTTGGGTATGTATACTGACAATGTGTTGGGGTGTTGTTTGGTTGTGTGTGTGTGTGGGGGTGGTTGGGGGTTATGTTAGGTCTGTAGTTGGGATGCCTGTGTTGGGATGGGTTTGGGGGGTTTATGTGTGTAGGGTCTGTAGTAGGGATGCCTGTGTTGGGATGGGTTTGGGGGGTTATGTGTGTAGGGTCTGTAGTTGGGATGCCTGTGTTGGGGTGGGTTGGGGGGTTATCTGCGTAGGGTCTGTAGTAGGGATGTCTGTGTTGGGTTGGTTTGGGGGTTATCTGTGTAGGGTCTGTAGTAGGGATGCCTGTGTTGGGTTGGGATGGGAGTTATGTGTGTAGGGTCTGTAGTAGGGATGCCTGTGTTTGGGTGGGTTGGGGGGTCTGTGTGTAGGGTCTATTGTTGCGATGCCTGCAGGGTGCTGTGTTTGGGGTGGTGGTGATATGGGGGTGGGGGTTGTGTGTAGGGTGGTGGGCTCGTTTGTGTATATGGCGAAGAGCTAGTAAAAGTACATTGAGAATGATTCTGGTGGGTTTCTTTGTTATCTCCTAGCAACATCTAAGGTCATAACGGTATGGCTACCAACTAGTGACAGTACACGCTCATGACAACTTTATAGTTATGCCCCACTGGGAGATCAAAATTTATATCCCACTTAATCCTGGCCTTCCGCACAGGAAGTCTGCACTCTGCCGATTCGGCCACCACGTCTAGTCAGAATAATTCTGGTCTGTAGGGTGTTTGTATGTTGCCTGTGGTGGGTGTATGTGTATGTGGGGGGTGGGTGGGTGCAAGTCCTATATTCGCATTACACTGAGCATTATTGTGGTGGATGAGGGTGGGTGGTGTGGTGGATGGTGTGGGTGTGGGGGGGATCTGTGTGTGAGGGATACTGTATATAAATAAGTGTGTATGTGTGTGTGTGGGGGGGGGGGCTTCTGTGTGTTGGGATGGAGTTGGTTGTAGGTATGTTTCCGTGTGAACCGGGGGGGGGGGGTGCGGGGGCGTACTCACACAATTAATCACAGTCACATTCATACTTATAGCCACAAGGACTCAATCAGTTACTCACACTAATAGTAGTAATACACACTCACATTCAGTCATATGTACACACACTCACTCACTCACACACTGAATCACACTCGCGCACTCACTCCCACTGAGACAAACACTCACTCACATGCAGTGACACTCAAACTCAGTCAGAACTACTCATACTCACTCTCAGTCACACTCAGTCAAACACACAAAGTCACTCACTCGCACTCAGCCACACTCACTCACTCACATACCTTCGCACTCACACCCTCACTCACACAGAGACATCACACACACTGACACACACACTCAGATTACACATATTCACACATATTCACACACACTGACACACACACTCAGATTCACTAACACATACTCACAAACACAGGCACTCACTTACACTCAGTCATCCTCACACTTAGTGACACGCACTCTTAGTCACACGCAGTCACACACACACACTCAGACTCAGTCACACATTTAGTCACACTCACTCACGCACACTCACACATATATTACACGTGCTTAACGCACCCAAGCACATAATCTGGGACACTTATGCCCACCTACACGCCTACTCACTGCCACTTTCACACACTGCTCACACAGATCGATACGTTGACACTTGTAAAGTTGGGACTTAGTAAACACATGACACCACTGACACTGCACTGTGCGGCATGAACAAACACAGCCGGTGACTTTCTCTTACATGCACTTTGATGTACACATTCCTTTAAGTGCCTGTCACACTATGCCGGATTGAGTAACAGACAGAATTTTCTAGTCCGGTGGTGTTGGGGCGTGATAGTATCAAAATGTATTAAAATGTGTCAAAATGTTGCGATATCGGGTCAAAGGACGCCGGATGAACGGACATGAAACGGACATGAAACGGACATGAAACGGACATGAACCGGACATGAAACGGACATGAAACGGACATGAAACGGACATGAAATGGACATGAACGGATAGCCAACAGACGATAAGCGGACTAAACGGACTCAAACCGGACAAGAAACGTAGAGATCAATCCGGCGGCATCTGTTCCAAGTTGTGTGCATGTTCAAAAATTCTAATGGATCAGGCCGGATATCAATGGATATCAATGGATATGCAATGGACACAAACCGGACTTTGCCGGATATCAAAGGACTTTGTTTGGTTTCTTTCTGTTTCCCCAATCCGGCAAGGTGTGACAGCCGCTTTACCAAATGGGCATTTCTTACAGATATTATCAGAAACACTGCTTACCTAGCATTATAAATTATATCACTAATATCACTGCCCAACGTATGCTATCATGCATTAGTCTTTAAATTTAATAATCTGATGGGTACGATCCTATTATTTAAAGTATATGAAGAGTTCAGGCGCAAAACCATGTAAACGCCAAATCCAAAAATAGAGTTTAAATAAAAGATTTTTACCTGAAAATAAATTTAAAGCTCATTAATTCCAGTTTTCATATGATCACATGGGTATGGAGCAATACACAAAACAGTAGGAATAACCAAAAATATAAACTGTTTGAGGGGTTGATTCTAATGTTTCTCTCCATTTTTGGATCGGTGTTTACGTGGTTTTGCACCTGAACTCTTCATATTTAATATTAACGGGTTGAATTTATAAATGTATTAATGGTGCTTACCTATTTTCAGTGTAGCACAGGAGTAACTGCAATGAATGAATATTGGGTGCACCAATATCTAAGTTGAAAAAATAGGATCAAATCTAGATGGTTTCGATAATTCGATGTTTTCCTCTGATTCTGTAGGTGCGGTTATGCACCTCATTCTAGTCGTCGGTATAAACCTTATTGTCTGTCAGGGGTACTATTTTGGTTAATGAGTTGAGCATCTGCCTCCAGTTTGTGTAGGTCATGGGACTCTAACCCTGGCCCAGTCAGACCAATGCCTTAAATGTGATACATGTTGCTACCTAGTCTGGCGTTTGTCATGACTGGGATAGGGCAAGGAATACTGGAATGACAAAGACCAATTGACCGCGATTGAAATTTCCCCCACTTTGTATAAACTAATCCGCAGAAAAGTGAGCTAAGAAAATTAATATAAATTGCATATAAAAATAGTGAGAATATACTAAGTCAGGAGAGCGTGTAGAAGAGCAGTCCATAGGTCATTAATTTAATTAAATAGGCTGAACAAATTGCATCGAATGTCTCAGTTGTGTTTCTAAGCTGAAATGTCAGGGGAGGGGGTAAAGGCCCTGTCACATTACGATGCATCTCGCAAGTGTGTGGGCAACGTGTAAAATCACTTTTTTACATTGAGAAGCGTCAAATTTTCGCTGTGGGGGCCAAAGTTGGACGTATACATACCGTATGGCCAATGTATGACCAACGTATGGCTAACATGCTTCCGGACGAAAAACGCTCGAATTACGTTCACGGTACGTTCGGAGAATGCCGGTGAACGTTATATACATTATTTGATTGCCAGAACTACACCTCATACGTTACTTACGTCAAAACATGCTGGAGAAATGCAAAACGTACAGTTAGACCTATGTTAGGCGTACGTTATCCATATGTTGTCAGTACGTGGACTGTACATTTGCACTGTCTTTAATGTAGGTCAATGTAGTGCAATGTAATGAACAATGTTTGTCTAATGTACATCAACATACACCTAACATATACATAACGTATGGCCGACGTAAAATCCACATGTTGTCAAACATTGTCGTACGTCAAAAGTTTTGTGCATGCACAAAACTTTGCCGACGTGTGATGCGGTATCTCAATGGACATCGACTTACATTGACGTACACCAACGAGCGCCTAATGTACGCATAACGCATAATGACGTATTCCGATGTAGCAGCCAAAAATCACATGCGTCGGCGTACATTGACACAATGTGTCATAATGTGACAGCCCCTTAACCGTGGTGCAGTAGCCTAATTGGTAGAGCGTGGGCCTCGCATGTGGGAGGTTGTGAGTTCAGTTCCCGGTCGAATAAAACCAATGACTTTAAAATTGATACTTGTCGCTTCCTAGCCTGGCGCTCGGCATTATTAGCATCGGGCAAGGACTGGTTGGCTCACTGTCAGGAGAATGTGACTGTGTGGGATTATTAGGTCATGGTGTCGGCGGCCTGATTTCCCAGTGGCACAGCACTATAACGCTGACACGTGGGTGCACTGTCACAAGTCAGTACCCGTCCTTATATGACCTTAGGTGTTGCCAGGACCTCAAACAAACAAACATACAAAACGACATGTCTGGGCGTGGTTAGTATTCAAGACCTGTTGTGTCTGTGTGAGGAGGGGGGATGTGTGATGTGTGTGTGGGGGCGGGGGCGGGTGGGCGTTGCTGCTGGTTCCCCTGGGTTCCATGGTGTATACTGAGTAGCGTGATCTTTGTATGTACGGCGGACAGTGGTGCTGGGTGCATCGTACATTATGTACAAGTACAACCTAACCAGTGTCGTGTGCACAGTCTCTGTAGGCTGCGGGTCTGTCTGTGTGGGGGTTGTGGGGTCAAATGCGGTTGCAGAGGTGAGCGCAGAGTTTGTCTTTCTGTATCGCCTATATATATATAGGCGATATATATATATACATTCTATATATATATATGTATATATATATATATACCTGAAAATAATTTTAATTCCCAGTAATTCCACTTTTCTTATGATCATGGAGCAATGAACAAAATGGTAGGAATCTAAATTTGTATTAGGTTTTCCACCTGAACTCTTTATATATATATGTATATATATATATATATATCTTTATATATATATATATGTATATATATATATTCATGGGGGTGATGAAAATGGGAAATACTGCGCCTAGAGCGGGACTCGAACCCACATCTCTTTGCATTCCGGGCCAGTGTGCTAACCATTACACCACCTAGGCTCCCTGATATCAACACACTCCCCACGCCTACCTGTCTATGTGGTTACTTGCCTGAGAGGTCAGTGCAGACCACTACACTCGTCCCCCTGGAATTGTAAGTCTTGTAATGCTTACAATTACATACATACAGGCAATGCACTAACACATACATACACAGGGTAGGTTCAACAACCATACAGCGCAAAGCTTGTACAGGATCCTGATCACGGCAACCAGTGTCATGGGGGTGATGAAAATGGGAAATACTGCGCCTAGAGCGGGACTCGAACCCACATCTCTTTGCATTCCGGGCCAGTGTGCTAACCATTACACCACCTAGGCTCCCTGATATCAACACACTCCCCACGCCTACCTGTCTATGTGGTTACTTGCCTGAGAGGTCAGTGCAGACCACTACCTATATATATATATATTTATATAGCTATATATATATATAGGTGTGAAAATACAATTACAAATATAATGCAATTACACACTGTCACAAGTCGGTAACTGTTCTGATATGAGCTTAGATGTTGCTAGGACGTAAAACAACAACAAACAAACACACTCGCACTCAAACAAATATAGCGGCACAAACACATTCTTTATGCACACACCGGGTATATTGGCTACTAATAATGCCAGAGCTTTTTGGTCTTCCTTGTAGAACCATCTATATATAGACCTCATAATAGCCCACACACACACACACACACACACACACACACACACACACACACACACACACACCCCTCGGCTGTCTTTCCGCCCCGCTAAAAATTTGGGAGTGACGGGCCCTAATTTTGCCGCTCCCGCACAGGGGAAGCCTGGCAGCTTCCGAGACTGAGATGGCGGTTCATAAATCTACATCACGTGAAATCCCGAAGTGCCCTGAGTTATCGATGCTAACTTTGGTTACACACTAAAGCTAGGATTCCTTACACGTGGTATGCGGCATGCGGTATGCGAGGGGCATGATTCCTTTCTCGCGGCATGCGGCCGTCCGTCTCACATGGGGGTTCATTCGTTTATAATTGCCAAAGTATAGATAACTATTCCTATTTCTGTGGATCTGGTAGCATTTTTACCTATCCCATAACCGTCCGTCTCCCGGTGTCGATATATATATATATATATATACTCTATATATATGTAAACATTTTTATTTTAATTCAATTTTTGGATTGGCTTTTACAGGGTTATGTACCTGGACTGTGCATATATATATTTCCCCTACGCTCCCCTCTATGCCTGTGTGTGACAGTTCCGTAATGATCAGTCGCCTCCCCTCGTCTAAAACTAATGGACACATGTGACTGATGGTTTGTATTCGCATACTGCATGCCATGTGCCGCACCGATGGCTACATGGACCGATCGAGTTGCCGCATTCGCATACCGCATGTAAGGACTGTAGCCCATTGACTTCAAGGCATTTTGATTTTTTGCCGTATTCGTATTCGCATACTGCATGCCACATGCCGCCTGCCACATGTAAGGAATCTTAGCTTAAGTCAAACCAATGACTTATATAAACTTGATATTTGTTGCTACCTAGCCTGGTGCTCGGCATCAATAGGAGAGGACATGGACTGGTGAGCACAGTGTCAGGAAAATGTGACCATCTGGGGTATCGGGTCATGGTGCCAGTCGCCTGGTCTGCCAGTGGGGCAGCACTACAAAGTTGCCACGATTGCGCACTGTCACAAGTCAGTACCCGTTCTGTTATGACCGCAGGTGTTACCAGGACGGAAGACAACTACAAACAAACAAGCAAACATATTGTGTGTAGTATAAACAAATAGAAACTTTCAAGCGTTTTTACTGCAAAGTAAATAGTAATGCATTTTTCAGTTACACAGAGTCGCGATTGGTTTATCAATAAAAGATACGCATGTCTGTCTGTAGGGCTTCGGTAGCTGGTGGCAGGCGGGGGGGAGGGGGGGGGGGGGGGATGGCGATTGGGTTCTCCAAAGAATGTATATTTATGCCTCACACACCCGACGCGGAGGCCGAATCGGTAGAGCGTTGGCCTCCAGTGCGGAAGGTCTGGAGTTCAATTCCTGGTTAGAGACAAACCAATGACTTACAAAGCTGATACGTGTCGCTTCCTAGCCAGGTGATCGGCATTATTAGGATAGGGCAATGACATGGCTGGTTCGGTGTCAGGTTAATGTGACTGAGTGGGATATCAGTTCATTGTACTGGCATATATATACAAAAGTTCCACGACAATGGACACCGCAACTTCCTCGGTGCGAATGAACAAATGCGCACAGAACATGCATAAATACGTATATACATACATATATATTTATATGCATATATATATATCTACGCACATACACACACATATATATAGGTACATACATACATGCATACATGCATACATACATAAGTACATACATACATACGTACATACGTACGTACGTACGTAAGTACGTACGTACGTACATACATACGTACATACGTACGTACATACGTACGTACGTACATACATACGTACGTACGTACGTACGTACGTACGTACATACATACATACATACATACATACATACATACATACATACATACATACATACATATTTACATGCATATATATGAGCCTGTCTCAAAAGGTGATAACTCTTCTTTTTTTGTCCATTGTAACGATTTACACAAAAGAGACAGAAACGGGTACACTGAAAACACAAATGACATTTCCTTCAAATCAATATGTATTCTATTAGGATTATTAAACACCATGTAAAAAACAAATCAGTTTATCCTGAGCAAATGCATAAGCAGATTGTATGTTGATCGTTACAATGGACAAAGTTTTGTCCCATATTGCTTAGCACCTTTTGAGACAGTCTCATATACATATATATAAATATATGCATATACAGGTATTGCAATACCTCAGGGAGTTTGACGCTCCTGCCCTGCAGAGTTGTAAACCACTGCCTTGTGGTACAGGTTCTTGACAGAACTGAAGGCTAAGGGAGGAAACCCTAAACAGAAAACCATGTCACTGTGGCAGCATCAAGGGCAGTTGATGTATGGAACTCCCAACATCTCCCGACCAGCCACTGCAGGGACAAATAGTTTTGCGCTTGTCTGGACATGTTCTTGCCAGTGTGAGACCTCTATTTGCTCCCCGAGAGAGTGCCGTTGGTAACTTGCAAAAACCAGCAGAAGTTCAACACTTATGCAGGCAGCTTTCATGGAATTAATGAAAGCAGTCTTTGTCGCATCATGACCAACAGCACGATGCTGATGATGATGATGACATATATACATATATACATATATACATATATACATATATACATATATACATATATACATATACACATATACACATATACACATACACACAATATGCATATACGCGTATACACGTGTACACATATACACATATATACATATATAAAAATATACATATATGCATACATTCATAATACATACATACATACATACACATACATACATACATACATACATACATACATACATACATACATACATACATACATACATATTGTACCACTGACAATCCCTATGTTCTGGAAACATTATATAGAGCAAACTCACAGTGTACAATTGTACACACACAAACACTCGCAGATACATATATATATTTATACATATACCTCGTAGTATTATATACCACAGCAGGTAAGCTAGACCCTAAATAAGCAATCAAAGCACACCTCCCGCCAGCCCCCGAAATAACACTGCTAATATGCGGCGACTTTATACGCTATAAGGCAGCAATAAAACCATGCATTCTAACCAATATACGTACGTGTTTGAAGGCTACTTCCCAAAGGCGTCCGAGCCTCTACCCAGGGTGGGGTCCGACTCCAACTCACTGTTTTATGGCCGTGCGACCAGGCACTCTCACCGCCACCGTCTAAGTGGCCTTCCACTGGGAAATGGTTTTATGACATTTTTGTTAGGCCTTGAGTATTTATCCTATTTATATTTGACCTCTGACCCCCCTCCCCCCCGCTCTCGTCGGCCTTTACCCCACCCCCTATTTTCTTTTTTCAGTTGTTTCCCCCAACCGATTCACTAGTAAATTTTTTTTGAAGAATTCCCCGCCCCGACCCCCCCCCCCCGACACCTCCCCACTCAGCCCTTCTTCTTCCTCCTCTTTAACACACTCTCTTAAAGCCGCATATTCTGATGAAAACATACAATTCTCGAAGGCAAAACTATTATCTACATTTGGTCTTGCAATACATGCACAGTGAGTAAGCATGTGGTGATGCATATAATAACATCCTAATGCCTAGTACACACCTACCGTTTGTGCACACCCACCTACCGTATACGACCTAAAACTGCCCGTTTCGCACACAAAAATCGCTAGGTGTGCGCTCCCCGCGCGTACCTAGCGATTGCGATTCGCGCATAAAACCTCAGTTTTAGGGCTAAAACCGGCCAATTACGATTGCGATTCGCGATTCGAAAAATGAATCGGCATGTTTTCAGTTTTAAGCGGGTCGGGTCGAGTCGCGAGTTTTAGTGCGCGAATCCTATACGGTAGGTGTGTACCAGGCATAAGTCAATTTAAAGTTGCATAATCCGATGCTTTTGAGTTTTTGCTATTTTCTGAGATAAGTATATTATACTAATCGTTATGATCTACTTTACTTTAGTTTGAAGTAACTTTGATTTTAAATGGCTAAGTTTGGAGATATTTGATGTCAAAACATGCCAACATAATTTTGTCAAGCACGCCAACACTCGGACACCATAGATTTCAGTAGTAACGGGTTCTATGAATTGACTTATTATGCCCTTCTATGCAGCAACAAATGCTTAATAAGTGCACCAGTATCTAAGTTGAATATGTAGAATCAAATCTAGATAAGTGTTTTGGTTTTGAAAATTTGATGTTTTCATCGGACTATGCAACTTTAATATAAGCTGTCGCTGCACAGAGCCATTTTGATGTGTGCTGGTAGATCATGGGGTCGTGGGTTCGAACCTTGGTCGAGTCAAACCAATGACTTGAATATTGGTGCTTGTCCCTTCCTAGCCAGGCGCTCGGCATTATTAGGACAGGGCAAGGACTGGTGTGCTCAGTGTCAGGATAATGTGACTGAGTGGGATACCAGGTCATGGTCCCGGCGGCCTGGTTTCCCAGTGAGACAGCACTATAAAGTCGCCATGAGTGCGCACTGTCACAAGTCGGTAGCCGTCCTGATATGACCTTAGATGTTGCTAGGATGTAAAACAACAACAAACAAACAAACAAAGAAACATTAATTTGCAACAGTTTCATTTCAAATAAACTTGACCATGTATAATAAAATGTATGTACATAAGGCGTAAATGTTGCTAGGACGTAAAACAACAACAAACAAACAAACAAATATTAATTTGCAACAGTTCCATTTCAAATAAACTTGACCATGTATAATACAATGTATGTACATAAGGCGTAAATGTTGCTAGGACATGAAACAACAACAAACAAACAAACAAACAAACATTAATTTGCAACAGTTTCATTTAAAATAAACTTGACCATGTATAATAAAATGTATGTACATAAGGCGTAAATGTTGCTAGGACGTAAAACAACAACAAACAAACAAACAAACAAACATTAATTTGCAACAGTTTCATTTCAAATAAACTTGACTATGTATATTAAAATGTGTGTACATAAGGCATAAAAGTTGCTAGGACGTAAAACAACAACAAACAAACAAACAAACATTAATTTGCAACAGTTTCATTTCAAATAAACTTGACCATGTATAATAAAATGTACATGTACATAAGGCGTAATTTAGATATTTGTTTGTTTGAGTTTGATGTCCTGGCAACATCTGGCACACTATCAAGACGGGTACCGAATTGTGACAGTGCGCACTCATAGCGACTTTATAGTGCTGCTCCACTGGGAGACCAGGCTGTCGGTCCCATTACCTGCCCTTGCCTTATGCTACTAATGTTGAGCGTTATGCCTAGTACACACCTACCGTATGCGATTCGCGCACTAAAACCCGCGACTCGACCCGACCAGCTTAAAACTGAAAACGGGCCGATTCATTTTTCGAATCGCGAATCGCAATCGTAATCGGCGGGTTTTATGCCTAAAACTGAGGTTTTATGCGCGAATCGCAATCGCTAGATGTGCGCAGGGAGCGCACACCTAGCGATTTTTGTGTGCGAAATGGGCAGTTTTAGATCGTATACAGTAGGTGGGTGCGCACAAACGGTAGGTGTGTTCTAGGCGTTAGACTAGGAAACGACAAGTACAAATTGTGTAAGTCATTGGTTTGACTTGACAGGGAATCGATCTCCCGACCTTCCGCACGGGAGGCCTGCGCTCTATTAATTCAGTCATCGATTCCGGTCATAAATTAGATTAGAATGATCAACCTAATACATTTAACTAAATAAATGGAAGAAGCTTAAAACCAAGGCACAGTGTAGCTTTAACTCCCCCCTCCTCCCCCCCCCCCCCTGCGTGTAGCGCCCAGAGGCATGAAGCTGGGGAAATTCTCTTGCTTCTTTGATATTAATAGGCACAGGATGATTTTACCATCTACCTTCCTAAAATATAACTTGATATCTAGCTTGGTACTAAATAATGCATATTATAATTCAACCGGATGGAAAAGTGGTGCTCAGACTCTGAGAAGAGAAGAATTTACGTTCATGTATCTTCACAATAACAAATTTAAAAAACTAATTTAAACAACGGTCAAGCCACATAGTGTGACAAAAAAAACAATTTTCCCAAACCAAAACAGTTAACTAGATTTGATTCAACAACTGCAACTCAGATAGTGGTGTACTTAGTTTGATGTGCCAAATTAATATTGCATTTTAAATAAGGTCAAAGTTAGCCATCTTTAATCAACGTTACTTCAAACTAAGGCAAACTGGATTATATGGATCTATCGAAGATATTTATTTACAAAAATGGTCATGGCACCGGTATTGTGGGGGAGGGGGGGGGGTGATGAAAATGGGAAATATTGCTGCTAGAGAGGGATTCAAATACCCCAGTTATCTTAATACTATACATGCCTACCTGTCTATGCGGTTCCTTGCCTGAGAGGTCAGTGTAGACCACTACACTCGTCCCACTGGAATTGTAATTCTTTTAATGCTTACGATTTCATACATATAGGCAACATACTTACATATACATACACAGGGTAAGTTCAACAACTATACAGCGCATAACTTGTATAGGATCCTGGTCATAGCACCGGTATTGTGGGCGGTGAAAAAAATGAGAAATATTGCTGCTAGAGAGGGATCCGAACCCACATCTCTTTGCATTCCGGTCCAGTGTGGTAACCATTACACCACCTAGGCTCCCTGATGTCACCACACTATCCACACCCACCTGTCTATGCAGCTTCTTGCCTGAGAGGTCAGTGCAGACTACTACTACTACTATAATATTATCTTCCAAGTTAGTAATTTTAAATCAAAGTTATTTGAAACTAAACTGAAGTAGTTTACAATGATTAAGCCAATATATCTATCTAAGAAAATGACGAAAATTGAAAACCACCAGTGGGATATCAGGTCATGGGGCAGCTTTAATACAGCTGCGCGTGCACACTCTATTTTTTGTTTTTTGTATTTTTTGTTGTTGTGATGGGTGTATTGATGCTGCCCAAGTCTAATGACTTGTTTTCACCACTAGACAGTAATAGTCTTGCGACTCCCCTTGTTTTTATCACTTTCAGTTGTTGTGTCGCTATCCACTGCATGCATTCGTTCTCTGTTTGTAAGCATTCTCCCACATCCCACAAACCTCTGTGAGTTTGTTCGTTCTACACAATTCTACTCTCACAATTCGGAACTCGTCTTGATATTACATAAAATATTGATAGATGGAAAACCCCAACAAATAAACAAATTATCTATCTATATATGAATGTATATGTATACAAAGTTACAATATACAGTATATATATATATATACAAAGTTACAATGAGAGAAAGGAAAGGTAGTGGGTCGTGTTGTTCTATCTCTGCCCCTTGCCGTAATAAAAAAAAGAAAAATCAACCGGTGTGACTGATACTGGTGAATATCCGGTGGAGGCGGGGTGGAGGCGGGAGGGGGGGGGGGGCAAAGGTGAGACCACTGGTACAGTGCTGGGTCTTATGGAGAGTAACAATGTAGTAATGATTCCCTTCCCTATCTTTATACTCGTATAATACATAATACATTACATATGAATGTACATGCATTGAGTTTTTAATACATATATATTAATAATAATTCTTACGTATGCTAACAGGTAATATACAGAGTGATAGAGACAAGTAGGGCGAAAGACTTCCAAGCGAGTGTCGTGCGAAAGCCCCAGTGTTATCACTATCCGTATATGCATATAATATATATAAATATTGTGCTTCGAGCAGGGCTCGAACCCACATATCTTTGTATTCCTGGCCAGTGTGGGAACTATTCCACCAACTAGGCTCCCTGATGTCAGTCACCAGGCTGTCTATGCGGTTCCTTGCCTGAGAGGGACTCGTGTGTGTATATATATATATATATATATATATATATTATATATATATATTAAACCGGAGGGAATATGAAATTCTACACACATTAAATGACGAATAGGTTTCGCTGGAATATGACGTGTTGGCCATGTGTTGGTGTGGGACTTAGTTCAAGCGGTTGCGTGTCCACCTGTGATGCTGTGGCTCATCCTATCGATCCTGCTCACTGAACACATTTGCCATTAGGGTTATTTTACGTTCAAACCAGTCGTCCATAACTGGTTCATCAAAGGATGTGGTATGTGTTGTCCTGTCTGTGGGAAAGTGCATATTTTTTTCTCTTGAAGATTTATACTGCCTATCATGGATAAGTCTGAATAGACTTGTTTTCACCATTACACAGTTTGTCGATAGAAATCCTGAGCCTACACTTTTACCAACCCAAGGGATTTTTAACCTTCCACACCACATATACATGGTACGAGAGCAACTGGCCTTTGATGACACTGTAAGTTATTCACAGAGGTGGAAATCCAAAGTGACAGAGGTGTGGGCATGGGGAATCGAACCACCAACCTTCAGATTAGGAGTCCGACCTAGAAAAAGTCAGATACTCTAACCACTCTACCACAGAGAACACCAAAATGGCACCGGTATTGTGGTCGGTGATGAAAATGGGAAATATTACTGCTCGAACCCACATCTCTTTGCAGTCCGGGCCAGTGTGGTAACCATTACACCACATAGGCTCCCTGATGTCACCATACTATCCATCCCCACTGTCTATGCAACTTCTTGCCTGAGAGGTCATATACAACAAAAAAGACCCCTTGCTGCTTATCGGAAAGAGTAGCCTATGTGGCAGCGGCAGGTTTCCACAAAAAAATATGTCAGGATGAACATGCAGACATCCAATAGTTGATGATAAAAATCAATGTGCTCTAGAAGCGTTGTTAAAGCTGCATGGTCCGATGACAACATCAAATTTTCAAAACCAAACAAATTATCTAAATTTGATTCTACATATCTAACTTAGATAATGGTGCACTTATTAAACATTTGTAGCCACATAGAAAGGAATACTGAGGCAATTGAATAGAACCTGTTACTGCAGAAGCCTATGGGGGTCAGAGTTTTGACAAGCATGCCAAAATTAATTTTGCAAGATTCCAATTCAAATATCTCAAAAGTTAGCCACTTAAAATAAAAGTGACTTCAAGCTAAAGCAAGGTACATAATAACGATCAACCTAATGTATTTATCTCAGAAAATTTCAGAAACTCAAAACCATCGGACTATGCAACTTTAAATAAAACAAATTTACTTTTTTTTTAATTGATGCTGAGCATACAGCACCATATTTTGACATCTAAGTGTTGGAGGGAGCCATATTATAATTACACATATATCTTTATGTCTATTAGAGCGCTACGTATTGCCGAGTGACTAGACTAAGTGTTACACACACCGGGCCGTGTCGGCTCAGTACTGCCACTCAATAGCCAGAAGGGCAATGTCTCCCGGGAGGCAGTGGAGGCAGGCTGAATACAGGGGAGTGGCGTCATCGTTTTGCCCGGACTTACGGCGAGGTGGGCGGGGCAAAGCGGGCCGGGGTGCCGGCGGGGGTGGGGCGCAGTACGGGCGGGGGTGGAAAGGTGCGGGGAGGAGGAGTGGGAGGGGGAGGGGGAGGAGGGGGGAGAGGAGGGTGGAAGGGGGGAGGATGGAGGGGGGTAGAGGAGGGTGGTATGGGGGAGGGGGGGGAGGGGTGGAGGGGAGGAGTGTGGGTGGGGATAGGGGAGGGTGGGGGTGGGGGGGGGGGATGATGTGGGGGAGAGGAGGCGGTGTAGGTGTGGGATGGATATGGGGAGAGCGGGTAGATCAGTCAGTGTGTGTGTGGGGGGGGGGGGGGGGGGTGGTCCTGGGTTTTGCACCAAAGAGTAGGGTGTGGGGGGGGGGGGGGGGGGGCGGGTATTGTATGGGAGGGACTGCGGAAGTGGGGACCTGGAAGTATGTCAGGTCTGATGGGTGTCAAGGGGCCGATCAGCCTGATGCATCTTCCCACCGACAACAGGCTCACTCACAGCCATCTACACCCCCTCCCCCCATTCCTGCCCCCCCCCCCCCCAGCTTCCCAAAGACCCTATAATACTAAGAAGGCTCACTCCCTATCTCTCCCATGGTGATGTAAATTTCGCAGTGCCACCTTCTGGTGGGTTTGATCAACCCAGCTGCTGGTTGGTGTTTCACATGTAAACACATACAATTATATTATACATGAGACAGGTAGGTATGAATGCACATCAATATGAAATTGCAATGAACAAACACACATCATCATCAGCATCATCATCATCATCGCCATCATCATACACCTATCACATTCATATATACATTTATACATATAATATTTGCATCTGTTTAGCCAAGAGAACAGCCAGCGCACCATGTGGTGGGTTTGATCATTTTGATTACACAGTACAGGCTGAGTGATCCGTCTTAGTGTTATAGGGTCTTTGCCCCCCCCCCCACACACACACTCTCCTCCCCCTTTTCATCCCCCTACCAAACATACAGTTATTATCAACTTTGCACATTACAAGCTAATCTTATTTCCAATATTAATACATTATACAAGAATATATATACACAGCAAAACCTCTGTAAATCGACAAACCATGGGACCAACTTTGTATGGTCCATTTAGGGAGGTGGTTGACTTAGGAAGTTTTGTATATCCTTACAATGGTATTGTATGGGCGATCATTTGGAACCCAAATGAAGCGATCGATATAGCGGTGTGGTCGATCTGGTGGTCAGTTAGCGAGCTTTTACTGTATGTATATATTATACAGTCAAACCTCTCTGAATCGACCGACCATGGGACTGACTTTAAGTGGTCCATTTAGGGAATTGGTCGGCTTAGAGTTAGAATATCCTTACAATGGTATTTTGGGACCCAAATATAGCGATCGATATAGGCGAGCGGTCGATCTGCGGAGGTGTCGGTATAGAGAGCTTTTACTGTATAAATACATATATGATTATATTAATGTTATAGTGTGTAGTATAGGGGATATGTCAGCCTCTGGGATAAACATGGACTTGAGTATCGTAATGATGGCAGCTTCAACTCAAACCTGGTAGTCATGCTTTCATTTCAACACAAATGGCGTTTGTCAGTTTTTGTGCCTGAACTCGTCATATTTGTTCAGTTTCCTTCCCGCTACTGTTATTTTAGAAACAGATGATGGGGAAGTTCACAGATGAAAGCACCATTTAAAAACAACCACCAAAACAATTACACATAATTGCTGCTACACACCCAAAGTAGATATTGACCCACTTATTAAGCATTTGTTGATGGATATATGGGAATACTATGTCAATTTAATAGAATCTGTTTCTGTTCAAGCCTATGTTCTCTGTGGCGGAGTGGTTAGAGTGTCTGACTTTTTTCTAGGTCATACTCCTAATCTGAAGGTCAGTGGTTCGATTCCCCGTGCCCCCACCTCTGCCAATTTGGATTTCCACCGCTGTGTATAACTTACAGTGTCATCAAAGCCCAGTTGCTCTCATACCATGTCTATGTGGTGTGGGAGGTTAAAAATCCCTTGGGTCGGTAAACATGTAGGCTCGGGCTTTCTATCGACAAACTGTCTAATGGTGAAAACAAGTCTGTTCAGACTTATCCATGATAGGCAGTATAAATCTTCAAGAAAAAAAAAAAAGAATGGTATCAGAATTTGATGTGCATGCCAAAATTAATTTAGCATATTTTCACTTCAAGTAACTCCAACATTATCTATTTAAAATAAAAGTTACTTCAAAGTCAAGTAAAGTAGACTATAATGATCAACTTAATGGATTGATATCAGGAGATGGCAGGAACTCAAAAGCATCGGACAATGCAACTTTAATAGTTGTATACTACAGTAAAACCTCTCTAACCAACTACATCCACACGTCAAACCAATGACTCAAAAAAATTATACTTATAGCTTCCGAGGATAGGTCAAGGACTGGTTGGCTCAGTGTCAGGATAATGTGACTGAGTGGGATAGCAGCTCATGGTGCTGGCGGCCTGGTCTCCCAGTGGGGCAGCACTATAAAGTTGTCATGAGTGCGGACTGTTACAAGTCGGTACCCATCCTAATATGATCGTAGATGTTGCTAGGACATAAAACAACAACAAACAAAAACAAACAAACACATCGACCACACCCCTATATCAATCGCTTTATTTAGGGCGCAAATGATCCCCCCATACAATACAATTGTAACAATACAAAAGACTCCATAAACTGACCACCTCCCTATACGGACCATTTAAAGTCGGTTTAGAGAGGTTTTACTCTATATATATGAAGAGTTCAGGCGCAAACCCATGTAAACGCCAATCCAAAAATGGAGAGAAAAATTGGAATCAAACCCTCAAACAGTTTATATTTGTATATTCCTACTGTTTTGTGTATTGCTCCATAACCATGTGATCATATGTAAACTGTAATTAATGAGATTTAAATTTTATTTTCAGGTCAAAATCTTTTGTTTAAACTTAATTTTTGGATTGGCGTTTACATGGTTTTGCACCTGAACTCTTCATATATCTCTATACACAACTGAATATGAAGATGTCTTGAGTTATCACTATATGAGGCCTAAATCTGAGAAATTCACCATCATATTGTAAAATATTCAGATAAAACGCATTGGTGGGGAATGTGAAATGGTTTATAAAGGAGTACAAATGGTCTATTAATGTAAATGGTGTATAGGGCCAGGTGCATCAATGTATTTATGTAGTTCCTGGTGACTCTTTACTTGTAGTCAATAGTCATTGTGTATTAGATAGATAGTGTGAAAGGGACACTACTGTAGTGTGTAAGGAGCTCAAGAACTCTACTCACTACCCCCTTCCCTCAACTGTTAGTCACGGATCACCACACACACACAGCAGGCAGGTGCAGGCCAAGCAGCCCACCGCATGGTGGCGGTGGGTAGATGACAGTAGCCATGGTGACACAAGAATGCATACTGTTCATTGGAGGAACCTAGAAATGCTTGTTGCTGATTGGAGATAATGGTCAGGTGGTATGCCATATCAGATCCATGTACCACTATATAATAATAAACCTGAGGGTGCAAGCTCTCAATGCTGAAGTTCTGCAGCCAGTGCCCACTAGGTCACAAACCCCCCAATAAGTAAGGTGCAAGCTCTCACTCTACTTTCACTCTTTATACTCTTCCTTCCTCTTCTTGCCTGTATTGATTTCATATAGCCTGCCTACACAAACCACAGATGCCAGCAGTCAACTTTACAATATGTTACTAAGATGCGATTAGCGGGGGACTGTTATAAAGTAGGTTCACAAAACACCGCCGGCGATACTTGACGACGGAAGCCACTGGTTGGAGGCTGAACACCCGATTATGGTTATGTATGAGTTAACAGGCGCCGGCTATAACGCATGAATGATGTGTAATTCAATCCTCCATGCGTATATCCATCAAGTGTCATAAGACACACCACGACTCAGTGTCACGCAATGCCTGTCGGTTTGTGTGGCGAATGGAGGTTGCATTCTTTCCCAGTTTCCTGATTGGATAGTGAAGGCGGATATTAAGTGATGGCGGTTATGGATCAGACCCTTTTGTTTTCTTACTTGACCCCCCCCCCCCATTCCCCTCCCCACCACCAATCCACACCCTTCCCAACCTGGGCCTCTTCCAACTCACTCCCTTTCCTTTGTCGGCTAGAATATCCGGATTATTTGATGGAGTACCAATTACATTTTCTTTTTACATTAAAAAAATATATATATTATTTTATTCTTATCCCCCCCATTACCGGCGATAGCGTTAATCCAATGGGAGTTCTGACATTTCATCAACCTTCCAATGCTGCGTATTTAGAATTTTGAATCAATAGAGGGTATGCACTGATGTCACGCTAAATGGATGTGCGGCCATTGTGGCGATAGTAACCACAATAATAAACGGATTGTCATTGTCATTGCTGCTGCCAACAAACCAAGTTATCCACCATACAAATTATTTGCCCAGCAAATTCGGAAATGTGTATCAGTCTGGTAGTATTGCTATAGACCGGGGGCCATATGGTACTGGGACGGCTCATTCCCTATCTCTCCCTTGTGATGTAAATTTTGTGGTGCCACCTTGTGGTGGGTTAGATCGACCCAACTGCTGGTTGGTGTTTCACATGTAAACACATACGGTTATATCATGCATGAGACGGGTAAGCGTGAATACACATCAATATGAAATTGCTATGAACAGGGACACATCATCATCGTCCTCGTCACCATCATCACACATCTTTCACATTCATATATACATTTGTGCATATTATATAGCGTCTGTTTAGCCGGGGGATCAGCCAGCGCACCAAGTGGTGGGTTTGATCATTTTGATTACACAGTACAGGCTGAGTGAGCCGTCTTGGTATTATGGGGTCTTTGTATAAACATAGACACTAATAAAGTCTGTCCTAGACTACTAATTGACTGAAACGTACAATGCTCCAAGCAGTGTTTATCCCATCATTACTAACAACCTACTTACTCAAACTACTTCTTGTAGTAAAAAAACACACCTGAGGTATTAAACTTTTAAGCATACCTCTATAAGCTAACCACACTCTATCTAACAGAATAAACAAACCATTCTACTAACACTCACTCCATCTCAAAATGTTAACTCCAACATGATAGTTTTGCAGTTCACAACATAGTAGGCATACAAACCTATGAAGGGAAACTATGCACCTAACCACTCCGTAATGTAAAGGTCTAATCAATACACATGTATGTATCAAGTGTGTAGGAATACAACATATAACTGCTATTTTTGTATGTGAATTGTCAAACTATACCATATGTAAGTCTTTGAATGTTTGATATTGTTATTTCAGCTGATTTGGGCTACCTGCTGGTGACGATATCAGACTACATGTGCATATATTGTAAATAACTGTATTGTCACATTGCTGGAAGACCAGTGCCACGGCGCTGACAAAAGATTTTATTCAATGAATAAACTATATTTACAACAACAACAAAATTGTCAATGGTCTTGAGCAATCTTCATACAGAAAAAGTGAAATATCTCTAAAACCACATCACCAAGACACAGTCCGCTTGGAACACATATAGAAAACATATTCAACAAATAGATTATATTAAATTTATAATGTTAGGGTTCTGCATTTCTATTAATTTGCCAAGCGCCAAGTAGCAACAGGTACCTATTTTATAAGTCATTGGTTTGACTCGATTAGGATCCAAACTTCAGTCCTTCCAGATTCACCGGTATGCACAGAAATCCGGCCAAGACCAGAGGAAGAAGTGAAGTGAGGATGGAATAAGTTAGGCATTGGGTCTGCACCACTACCACTACAACCCCCCCCCACACACACACACAGTCACAATACTTCTCTGTCCCCCCTTCCCTCCCCTCTTCCCTCCCGCAAACACATACTTCCCTTTCACCGTCCCCAGCCCCCCCCCCCCCACACACACACTCCCCCCCCCCCTCCGCCACCACCTACCCCCCCCCCCCCACACACACTTCCCTTCCCCTCACCCGTCCCCAGCCACCACCACCACCTATCCCCCCCCCCCCTACACACACCTCCCCCTTCCCCAGCAGTGCTCCGGCTGCTGAGAGAAAGGCCCCTTTAATCCCCTAAGGCTCGGGCCGACTGGGCCGACAACTTAGCTGAGATTAGAGGTGGGCGGATTTCTATCGACGCGCCGTTGAGAGTTGTGCCGGGCGCCGCCCCTGCAAGCCGCCGCCTCGCAATCCGGCCAGCATTTGAGAACCCCTCCCCCCACTCCCCGGGCCGGCCTAGCCCCGGGCTCCCGGCTCCCGGACTCCCGGCGGCTCCCGGCGGCCCGCGGGCAAAGCCTTCAATTCGATGTTTGAGGTGGGATTGAATGCTGAGAGCGGGCGTCAGGGGGGAGGGTCGCGGGGGTGGGGGGTCTGCTTCACTAACGCACACGTCGGTGTGTTTATGTGTGCGTAACTGTTCATTTACACAACTCCGCTAGAGATTGAACTGGGGATATTAGTGTCATGACATATGTTCAAGGCGACGGCGTTTCGGGTCATACCACTGAAGGCTACGCATATACTACTATGCGTTGGTTGTTGGAGTTTTAGGTCCTTGCAATATGTAAGGTCATACCAAGAGAGGGCTAACTAACTATGCGTTGCCATGCCTACCCAGCCTGGCTGACGCATCGTTGGGCCTGTGCATAGATGTGTGTGTATGTGTGTGTGTGTCTTGGGGTGGGATTTATTTGTTTGTTTTGTTTGTTTTACATCCTAGCAACATCTAAGGCGATATTATGAGGATGGGTACCAACTCGTGACAATGCACATGCACGGCAACTTACTAGTGCTGCCCCATTGGGAGACCAGGCCACCAGCACCATGACCTGCGATATCCCACACATTCACATTATCCCGACGCTCCGACAACCACTCCTTGCCCTATCCTATAAATACTGAGCACCAGGCTAGGCGGCGACTCGTATCAATTTCATAAGTCAGTGGTTTGACTCAAATGAGATTCAATCATTCATACTCCCGAGCTGCGTGGTTTTCGTGGATTTGCTCGGTGAACTCTTGATTAGCCGTGCCCGGATTTCGTGGATTCGCTCGGTGAGCTGCTGGTAAGGTGCGCCCCGCCCAGGAGCAGCTCGGTCCGACCACCACCACCCGGACGGTCGGTCTGTCCCCGCGTCACCTCTAATCCCCGCCCCGTCAAAGACGTTTGCAAATGCACCTGAATGCTGACACAGCCTGTGACAGCTGGCGGCCCCTGGTGACGGGTGTGATAAGTGGGTGTGACGCGTGTGGAAGGTGTGTGTGATGTGTGTGAGCGTGAGTGTGTGTGGGGAGGGGAGAGGGGGCATCTGATGGGAAGCACCAGCAGAATCTTTTCAGCGTGGCTTCACAATGCCCAAGCGGGCAACAGTGTGCTCTCACAATACTCCCAACACGCACATCCCCTCTCCTGCCCCCCCCCCCCGCCCAATTCCATGCACCCCCCCTCCCCCACACACACACTCACCCGATCCTCATAGTGTGCGGTCCCACTCCCTCCCACTCTTCCCACTCCCCCCTACTCCTCCCACTTCTCCCACTCCCCCTAGTCCTCCCACTCCTCCCTACTCCTCCCACTCCCCCCACTCCTTCCATCGTCGGTCCTGTATCATTGGTTCACACTGTTCCCAGCTTGTAGCAAATAGTCAGTGGTACCAACAATAACTGTCACTACACAGTCATTCTCATCTCTTGCGCTCTCCTCCCTCTCTGTTTCTCCCTGCATCTCTCGCTCTCGCTCTCCATCCTTCCCCATCCACCTCCCTCACTATCCCCTCTTTCCCGCCACCTATCTACCGTCTATCTACGAGTCTATCTCCTTCCTTCCGTCAGCTTATCTATCTCCATCCTTCCGTCAGCTTATCTATGTCCCTCCTTCCCTCAGGTTATCTATGTCCCTCCTTCCCTCAGCGTATTTATGTCCCTCCTTCCGTCAGCTTATCTATGTCCCTCCTTCAGTCAGCTTATCTATGTCCCTCTTTCCCTCAGCTTATCTATGTCCCTCCTTCCCTCAGCTTATATATCTCCCTCCTTCCCTCAGCGTATTTATCTCCCTCCTTCCATCAGCTTATCTATGTCCCTCTTTCCCTCAGCTTATCAATGTCCCTCCTTCCGTCAGCTTATCTATGTCCCTCTTTCCCTCAGCTTATTTATGCCCCTCCTTCTCTCAGGTTATCTATCTCCCTCCTTCCCTCAGCGTATTTATCTCCCTCCTTCCGTCAGCTTATCTATGCCCCTCCTTCCGTCAGCATATCTGTGTCCCTCTTTCCGTCAGCTTAATATATGTCCCTCCTTCCCTCAGCTTATCTATCTCCCTCCTTCCCTTAGCTTATCTATGTCCCTCCTTCCATCAGCTTATCTATATCCCTCCTTCCCTCAGCTTATGTATATCCCTCCTTCCCTCAGCTTATCTATGTCCCTCCTTCCCTCAGCTTATCTATGTCCCTCCTTCCTTCAGCTTATCTATGTCCCCCCTTCGCTCCCTCATTATCCCTTTCTCTATCAGTTGGTGTTGCTCCCTGTCATTCTCTCTCTCATTCACTGCCATTCCCTCTTGCTCCCTATTTCCTTCCACCCCTCGCTCTCCATCTGCCGCATCCAAGCTTTCATCCACCTTCTCCCCATCTCTATAGGTGTCTCCTCTTTCCCCCCTTCTTCCCCCTCTCTATCTTTCTCTCCTTCTCTCTGGCTTCCCTTCTCTCTCATTCCCTCTCGCTCTCATTCACCTCCTCACACTCCCCGGTTTCCTCCCTCATTCTGTCCCCTCCTACCTCTCCTTCCTAACATCAGTAATTGACCGCAAATGGGGCGGTCAGCATTTCCAAAGGCGTATCCAATGGGCACCCACAAATCTGAAAATATTAGCATACTGACGCTTGGAAGTTTTATAGCGAATGGTAGACAGGAAGTGTGAACACTTATTTGTCTCTCATTTTTTTGGGGGTACATTTGTTGTCCCAAGCAGGGGAAATCCCAGTCACAGACGACCTGTCTTCCCCTCTCCACTGCTGGTCGATAGAAAGCCCGAGCCTACACTTTTACCGACCCAAGGGATTTTTAACCTCCCACACCACATAGACATGGTATAAGAGCAACCGGCCTTTGATGACGCTGTAAGTTATACACAGCGGTGGAAATCCAAATTGGCAGAGCTGGGGGCATGGGGAATCGAACTGCCAACCCTCAGATTAGGAGTCTGACCTAGAAAAAAGTCAGACACTCTAACCGCTCCGCCACAGAGAACGCCATACCATTTAGTTAAACATAGGTTTGAAATGCGATAATTGGATAAGGCAACTTCAGTTTTCATAGACCTTTAAACAAGTATGCGGACAAAGACAGATTTCTCAGCCAGGATAGTGTGAGTGTAGGCACAATTAGAGTAATGCCAAATCTTTTGCATTTTGTGTGAACAAGTTGTATTACCGCTGTGTTAGTGAGTATGCATGCACCTCCAATAGTTCCCTAGCCATTTTGAGCAATCGCAGATTTCTCAGCAGTGACCTCAATTGCATTCCAAAGCAAGGTTCTATGCACCGCGAGTATAGACCCATCCATTATCGACAAAACAGTATAGACACACCATATCAGGAACGTCAATAACATGTTTGTAAAGACACTGAACATCTCAATTGGGAATCAACGAAGAAGGTGTTGTCAGTTTATTTTTTAATGAATACCATTATACCTCAGTAAGTGAATGAACAAATAATTATTGATACTTTCAACGGTCTTACCAACACATCCATCAGTCAAAGTCATCGGCAGTTTATTTGCTATTGAATCCCATTATACCTCAGCGGGACGCCCAATGGAAGGTAACCATGCCAAAAGTAGCCAGATAACACACCACACAGCTATGTACAAGCCTATGATATGTAAATAGGAGTAGGCTAGTCTAGTAATAAGAGTAGAAAAATAAATACATATATACCAAGAAAATCAAAAAAAACTAACATAGGCTATTAACCATACCAACCAATTATCTATCTGCTACTGAAATGCAGGCAATCAAATTCCTTATCAGCAGCCACTGTGTGGTAAGATAACACCAACACTACAACTGGCCAGCATTGAAAACAAGCCTGGGTACCCGGGCTTACATGCTATGGACAGTATAAATACAGCCTCAATAAAAAAAAACTTTAAAAAACCTCAGTGATTGAATAATGAAAGATCAGCCTATCTATACTTTCACAAGAAGACAGTTCGGTGTAGATACATCAAAGTTAGCAAAATTGGTGCGAGATGATGTATGTATGTGAAACCGTATATCAACATTAAGATGGAATTATATATATATATATGTCTAGATGTAGCCATCATTAAGGTATTAATATGAAATCTACGTGAAAGGGTGATGACATATGGATGTAAAACCCTACATCAACATTAAGATGGAATGATATGTATATTTCTGGATGCATCCTATAATTAGGGCCTCAATATGAAATTTATCTGAAGGCATGATCATTTGTGCATGTGTGAAACCTTATAGCAACATCAGGATAAAATGACATCTATATTTGAGGAGCTCAGGCACAAAACCCCATAAATGCCAATTGAAATAAACATTGGCGTCAAACCTCCAACAAGTTAATTTTATGTTCCCATCTTTTTGTTCATTGCTCTACGAGCATTTGCTCACAGGAAGAGTGGAATTAGTGGAAATTAAAATTAACTTTGCTTAACAAAAAATCTAGCATTTTAATTAAATCTTTGGATTAGCGCTTACTCGGTTTTGTGCCTGAACTCTTCATTTCTAGAGGGCATCCACCAATAAGGCCTCAATATGAAATCTACGTGAAAGGATGATGATATGTGCACGTGAAAGCTTATTTCAAAGTCAAGATATAATGACTGGTAGATTTCTAGATGCATCCATCATTAATGCCTCAATATGAAATCTACGTGAAAGGATGATGATATGTGCAGGTGAAAGCTTATTTCAGCGTCAAGATATAATGACTGGTACATTTCTAGATGCATCCATCATTAAGGCCTCAATATGAAATCTATGTGAAAGGGTAATGATTTGTGCGCGTGAAACCTTATTTCAAAGTCAAGATAGAATGACATGTACATTTCTAGATGGATCCACCATTAAGCCCTCAATATGAAATCTACGTGAAAGGATGATGATATGTGCAAGTGAAACCATCTTTCAACGTCAAGATAGAATGACATGTACATTTCTAGATGCATCCACCATTAAGGCCTCAATATGAAATCTACGTGAAAGGATGATGATATGTGCACGTGCAACCATATTTCAATGTCAAGATAGAATGACCTGTACATTTATAGATGCATCTACCATTAGGGTGTCACGTGCTTCAGTGCAAGCCTCGTGTTCATCTCAATAAGGAGCGTCCCAAATGGCCGAGTGCCTCCCCCGACTTGTGCCAGCCAATCTGCCGCAGCTCTCTCTCCTGTTTATTATTCCAGCCAATCAGCGTGCAGCTCTCTCTCCTGTTTATTATATCAGCCAATCATCGCGCAGCTCTCTATCCTGTGTATTACTCCGGGCTCACCCAACTCAGATCACCCCCAGAACCAACCCTCTTTACATGATCCATTTCTAATCATGCTATTTATTATATGGGTTGGGATTATATCCCGATCTCTCACACACATATGTACATACATACAAACATAGTAACACAAAGTATAATAAAAGCTGGATTTTGGGCTGTTTGCGATCTAGAAACAGTTACAACATGCCATAAACAAGAAGTAACGAAACCAACATTATTACTAAAACAAAATTCAAAAGGTTGTTGGAGGTTTGACGCCAATAGCTTGTTGGAGGTTTGACGCCAATGTTTCATCAAATTGGATTAGTGCTGCCCAACGGTGAAAACAAGTGTTAACACACTTATCTGTTATAAGCAGGGTAAATAGGCAGGGTAAGTACTCATATTTACATAGATACATAACATAATGGTCCTTATTCACTTACTACCAACATCATATACATACACACATATAATATATACACACACCATGGTACATATTAGTTTGTTCACTACCATCCACCATTATCTACGGATGATCTTCTGGACTATGCGTAATGGGGTTTTCCCCTACATTAGACTACACCAGTTGTGGTATTGCTGCTAGTAGTGTAGCTGGTAGTTGTTCTGTTGGTAGTGCTGTTGGTAGTGTAGCTGGTAGTAGTGATGCTTGTAGTGGTGCTGGTGGTAATGCTGCTGATGGTGCTGGTAGTACTGCGGGTAGTGCTGCTGGTACTGGTGCTGCTGGTAGTGTAGCTGGTAGTAGTGCTGCTGGTAGTGGTGCTGCAGGTAGTAATCCTGTTACGTGTTAGTGCTGCTGGTGGTAGTGCGGGTGCTGGTAGTGCTGGTGGTGGTAGTGCTGCTGGTGCTGGTAGTACTGCTGGTAGTGCTGCTGGTACTGGTGGATGTGCTGCTGGTAGTGCTGCTGGTGGTGGTAGTGCTGCCGGTGCTGCTGCTTGTGGTGGTAGTACTGCTGGTAGTGCAGCTGGCGGTGCTGCTGGTGGCGGGAGTACTGCTGGTAGTGTTGCTGGTAGTGTTGCTGGTACAGTGGTAGTGCTGCTGGTACAGTGGTAGTGCTGTAGGTACTGTGGTAGTGCTGCTGGTACAGTGGTAGTGCTGCTGGTACAGTGGTAGTGCTGCTGGTACAGTGATATAGCTGCTGGTACAGTGATAGAGCTGCTGGTACAGTGGTAGTGCTGCTGGTACAGTGGTAGTGCTGCTGGTACAGTGGTATTGCTGCTGGTGCAGTGGTAGTGCTGCTGGTACAGTGTTAGTGCTGCTGGTACCGTGGTAGTGCTGCTGTTACAGTGGTAGAGCTGCTGGTACAGTGGTAGTGCTGCTGGTACAGTGGTAGAGCTGCGTTTAGTGCTGGAGGTGCCAGTATATGTACATAGAGGTGGTACTGGTTGAGGAGGAGGATGGAAGGAGGAGGAGGGGAGGGGGATGGAAGGAGGAGGAGGGGATGGGGATGCAGAGGAGGAGGAGGAGAGGAGGGGGATGGAAGGAGGAGGGGAGGGGATGGAAGGAGGGAGGGGATGGGTGGAAGGAGGAGGAGAGGGGATGGGGAAGGGATGAAGGTAGGAGGCGGAGGAAGGGGAGGGGATGCAAGGAGGAGGGAGGGGGGTGGAAAGGAGGAGGGAGGGGAGGGGGATGCAAGGAGGAGAGGAGGGGAGGGGGATGCAAGGAAGGAGGAGGGTGAGGGGATGGGAAGGTGGAGGGGGGGGATGGAATGAGGGGGAGGTGTGGAAGGAGGAGGGGAGGGGATGGAACGAGGGGGAGGGGAGGGGGGTGGAAGGAGGAGCAGGAGGGTATGGGGATGCAAGGAGGAGGAGGACGGGAGGGGGATGCAAGGAGGAGGAGCAGGGGGAGGGGGATGCAAGGAGGAAGAGGAGGGGAGGTGGATGCAAGGAGGAGGAGGAGGAGCAGGGGAGGGGGGTGCAAGGAGGAAGAGGAGGGGGAGGATGGGGAGGACGCGTACCGCCCTGGTCTAACTGTGTCATTTGGGAAGACGGATGGGAACATTGAGATGGAGTATGCGCACTGCGTAACCAGCGGACACCGCTCCATCAGCACCTGGCAGGTCCGTGTCCATGTATGCGTGTGGGGGGGGGGGGGGGGTGCATGTAGGAGGGGTTCAGGGGGCGGGCGGGGCGTTTGCTCACGCCGGGCACATACATTTACGGAACGGTTGGTACCGACGTTACGCACACGGATGAGTTTCTGTGAGGCTCAAAGTGGGCCCTGTGTTTGTTGGATGGTGTACAGTCTCGGACCTGTTGTGTGTGTATATGTGTGTATGTGTGTATGTGTATCTGTACGTATGTATGTATGTATGTATGTATGTATGTATGTATGTATGTATGTTTGTATGTATGTATGTGTATATGTATAAGTATATGTGTGTGCATATGTATGTGTATATATGCATCTATGTGTATATATATGTGTGTTTGTCTGTGCCTATATGCCTCTACCTGCGTCTGTAGATGTGTATGTGCATGTATGTGTCTGTGAATGTGGATGTGTCTGTGTAGGAATGTATGTATGTTTATCTGTTTGTGTCTGTACCTGTGTGTGTCTATATGTATGCCTGTGTGTAGGTGCTTATGTCGGTTTGTTGTGCCTATGTCCATGCCTATGTCTGTGTATATGTTTGAGTGTATGTGCATGTGTATGTGTATGTGCATATGTATGTACATTTGCCTGTGTCTGTGTTTGAATCTGTGTCTGTGCATGTGTCTATGCATGTGCATATGTATGTACATGTGTCTATGTATCTGTCAGTGTGTGGCTGTGCATGTGTCTATGCCTGGGAGCGGACCGTAGCTCAGGCAGTAGCGTGTCCACTTGTGCAGGTGTGGGTCATCCGATCAATCCTGCTCAGTGGATGCATTTGCAGTTTGGGTTATTTTCCGTTCCAACTAGTCATCAACAACTGGTTTATCAAATGCTGTGGTATGCGCTCTCCTGTCTGTGGGAAAGTGCATATAAAAGACCCCTTGGTACTTATTGGAAAGAGTAGCCTATATGGCGGCAGCAGGTTTCCTCCAAAGAAATATGTCAGAATGACCAGATGTTTGATGTCCAATAGCCGATGATAAAAATCTATGTGCTCTAGAGATGTTGTTAAATAAAACAAACATTCCTTTTTTGTGTTGTAGCCATATCTGTGTCTGTGCCTTTGTCTGTGTGTCTGTGTCTGTGCCCATGTCTGTGTCCGTGTCCGTAACGTAGTGACATAGGGAGAAGCGGGTGGGGCTCGACATCAATATGATTTCTATTGTCTCCTGTTCCATGTAAAGCTGCATAGTCCGATGGTTTTGAGTTTCTGAAATTTTCTGAGATAAATACATTAGGTTGATCGTTAGAATGTATCTTACTTTATCTTGAAGTAACTTTTACTTTAAGTGGCTAACTTTTGAGATATTTGAAATGGAACTATGCAAAATTAATTTTGGCAAGCATGCCAAAATTCTGACCCCATAGGCTTCTGCAGTAACAGGTTCTATTCAATTGCCTCGGCATCCCCTTCCGGGTGGTGACAAATGTTTAATAAGTGCACCGGTATCTAAGTTAGATATGTAGAATCACATTTAGATAATTGTTTTGGTTTTGAAAATTTAATATTTCATCGGACTATGCAACTTTAATTACGAGTGCATTACATTTTGGTTAGACCGGACGCGGTGAGTGAAGTGGAACTAGCGTGTGACTGGGTGGGGTATTGGGCAATGGTACCGGCGGCACTGTCTCTCCCAGTGGGGCAGCACTATAAAGTCACCATTATTGCGCACTGTCAAAGCAAGCAACACAACCTAACTTAGGTAATAGTGTTTGCATTATACATTTGACGGTACTTAGAAATGAATACTAAATCAATCTAATGCCTAGTACACACCTACCGTTTGTGCGCACCCACCTACCGTATACGATCTAAAACTGCCCATTTCGCGCACAAAAATCGCTAGGTGTGCGCTCCCCGCACACACCTAGCGATTGTGATTCGCGACTAAAAACTCAGTTTTAGGGCTAAAACGGGCCGATTACGATTGCGATTCGGGATTCAAAAAATGAATCGGCCCGTTTTCAGTTTTAAGCGGGTCGGGTCGGGTCGAGAGTTTTAGTGCACGAATTGTATACAGTAGGTGTGTACTTAGCATAACTTAGGTAATAGTGTTTGCATTATACATTTGAAGTTGCTTAGAAATGAATAGTAAATCAATCTAATCAAACTTCCCACTGCTGAAATCTATGGTGTTCAGTATTCTCATGTGCATACCGAAACTAATGTCATGTTTTCACTTCAAATATCACCAACTTTGACCTTTAAAACTATTGTTACCTTCAACTAAAGTAAAATCGATTATAATTATTAACATAATATATTTATCTAAAAACTGACAGAAACTAGAACTTATCAGGATTTTAGTTTTTTTTTGTTTTGGTGGTGGTATGTTCCTTGAGTAAGCAGGATAACTTTCAATCGCAGCCAATATTATTGGTCTTCCTCATTCCACTGTTCCTTGCCCTAACCTATGCTTTGATCTGACCCAATTGGCCGACAAGTGGCACTAGGTAGCGACAAGTATTATTCTTGAAGTCATCACACTGACTTGGTCCGGTGTGGCGTTTTCAGCCGTGTACCGTGTTCAGCCGTGTGATTAGACTCAAACTCAAGGCATTGTCAATGGTCGTGATTACTCTTCAGACAGAAAATACAGAACAAGTGAAATATCTCTAAAACCACACCACCTATTAACAAATTGATTGGCACACATATAGAAAATATCTTTACCAAAAAGATTATATTAAATTTGTAAGGTTAGGGTTCTTGATTTCTATTAATTTTTATTAAAACTAATGTTTTGCACTGCGCGTACCGTCAAACTCAAGGCATTGTCAATGGTGGTGATTACTCTTCATACAGAAAATCCAGGAAAAGTGAAATATCTCTAAAACCACACCACCTAGAAACAAATCGCTTGGTACACATATAGAAAACATCTTTACCAAAAACATTATATTAAATTTATGAGGTTAGTGACTCACAACCATTGACAATGCCTTGATTTTGAGTCTATGCACACAGCTGAACATGGTACATGGCTGAAAACGCCACACCGGGTTCAAACCTGGGTTTCGAATCCCACAAACTACTAATGCGGGGACCAGACGGGATGGCCGAATGAGTTAGAGCGTCCATCTCCCATGTTGGTAGATTGTGGGGTCGAACCCTGGTCGAGTCAAACCAATGACTTAAAAATTGATACTTGTCGCTTCCTAGCCAGGCACTCAGCATTATTATGATAGAGCAAAAGCTGGTTGGCTCAGTGTCTGGATAATGTGACTGAGTGGGTTATCAGGTCATGGTGCTGGTGGGCTGGTCTTCCAGTGGGGCAGCACTATAAAGTCATCATGAGTGCGCACTGTCACAAGTCGGTACCCGTCCTGATATGACCTTAGATGTTGCTAGGACGTAAAACAAAAAAACAAACAACAAACCAACAACTAAAGCGGGAGATGGAAACTCAACTCTTCTGGCCATCCAGTCTGGATATGCACCTTTATTATCCTCCTCATGGGTTAAAAAAACCCAGAAAAAAAGATATATGGACTAAATAAAAAAACTACTCCCCACACGAGGCCAGTTTGCTAGTAGATTTCCCGCAAGGGGGCGTGACGTACTGACTCCAAGTTGCCGCGTACACAAGTATTGATTCCCGGGTTTGGCAGGGTTATCCCTGATTGGTCGTGATGTTGGGCCGACAGATGACCTCTGACCCCTGACCCCTGACCCAGCCCCACTGGCAATGGAGTCCAGGTTGGGAGGGAGGAAGGGGGGGTCTGGGGGGCGAGAGTGAATTGACCGCCCAGTTGGCTGTGGTCAGTCGAAAGTGAATTCTATTTGGAAATGCCCGAGTCAATCTCCGCTATACACGGACAGTACCACCAAATAAACAAAACCAGAAGTTCTGCTGGTTTCGCGGTGCCAACAATAATATGTGTTTGGATCCTTTCAGTGCTTTGAAAAAGAGTAAAGCTAAGATTCCTTATACGCGGCATGCTGTATGCGAATGCGAATGTGGCAAAGAATCGAAAAGCATGTAAATGAATAGTGGTGCTTCTATACGTCCGAATGCGAATACAAACGCGAATGCAGCAAATGGATCGACCCATGGACCGATCGGTGTGAATGCGAATGCGAATGCGAATACTGCTGTGTTTGCCATAGAAAACAAAAAGTAACTTTTATCTTCCTTCACAAATTTGGAGGAAAAACCAAAAAAAAATTTCATGGGTAACTCTTTTGGTGTTTTTTTTTGTTTAACCATATCCCAGCACAAAAAGTAAACATCAGCTATTGGGGGTTGGCATATATCTATTCCGCATATACCACATTCGCATTCGCATGCCGCATACCGCATATATGGAATCTTAGCTTAAAGTGTTTATTTCCTGTAAGTTGGCATTACCAAACAGCTTCTGATATTAGTTTGTCATTCTTCCTGTACGGAAGGTCAGGAGTTAGAATCCCAGTGGAGTCAAACCAATGACTTATCAAATTGATACTTGTCGCTACCTAGCCTGGTGTTCAGCATTAATAGGATAGGACAAGGAGTGGTTAGCACAGTATCAGGATAGTGTGACTGTGTGGGATATCGGGTCATGGTGCCAGCAACCTATTTTCCCAGTGGGGCAGAAGTAAAAATTGACTGTCACAACTTGGTGATACCTATCCTGATATGACCTTAGATGTTGCTAGGACATAAATCAATAACAAACTAATATCATAAGCTGTTTGGTGATGCCAACTTACAGGAAATAAACAGGAGTTGAGTTTATCAAGCCACATTTGTCCTAATAAACAAGACAGAGAGAGGACCAGTGGGGAAATAGAGTGTGCCTGTGCGTGAATCTGCGTGTGTGTGAATGTGTGTGTGGATGTGTGTGAATCTGAGTGTGAACACGCGTGTGAGTGTGTGTGTGGTAGGGTGTGAGTGTGTGTGTGTGAGGGTGTTGCTATTTGGCATGCACACAAAGCCGACGTTGGTATTAACTTAGTAGTTTGCATGGCCTACGACTCCCTGACCACTCACTGGAGGACACTGCTGGTGACCAATGACTCATGACCTTGGTGGAGGGGTAGTGGAGGTGGTGGTGGTGGAGGGGTGGTGGTGGTGGAGTGGAGGTGGTGATGGTGGAAGGGTGGTGGTGGTGGTGGAGGGGTGGTGGTGGTGGTGGTGGAGGGGTGGTGGTGGTGGAGTGGAGGTGGTGGTGGTGGAAGGGTGGTGGTGGTGGTGGAGGGTTAGTGGTGGTGGTGGTGGTGGAGCTGTGGTGGTGGTGGGGGGGGGGCATGGCATGCGTCATAGTGCCCCCTCGGACCCGGCGCCAGCCCTGCCCATACCCTTGTCACCAACGCCAGCAGTGAGCTTATTGGTACACACTCCCACCACCAGGGCACCAGGACTCACACCAAAGCGTTGATAATAGTCAGTGTGGCAATCGCTAACGCTGTATATGTATAACCTGATCATAGCAGCTCATTTTCAGAACCACAAGGCTTAGATATGTTTGATTCTAAAGCATTTTGACATATGCTACACCCCCTGCACCACGATTCACCCAAAAGTGCTGATCATAGTCAGTGTGGCAAGTGCCAATGCTGTATACTCGGATCATAGCAGCCCATTTTCAGAACCACAATATTTAGATATGTTTGATTCGACGGCATTTTGAGATGTGCTCCACCACCATGGCAGCAGGACTAACCCCAAAGTGATGATCATAGTCAGTATGCCCTGATCACAGGAACCCATTTTCAGAACGAGAATACTTACATATGTTTGATTCTACAGCATTTGGAGATGCACTCCACCACCAGGGCACAGCAAAGTGTTGATCACAGTCAGTGTGGCAATTGCTAAAGCTAGGATTCCATACATGCGGTATGCGGCATGCGGCATGCGAATGTCGTATATGTGGCGTAGATATATGCCAACCCTAACATTTGTTGGGGTTTTTCCTCCCAATTTGTGAAGGAATGGTATTGCTTTCTATGGCACAAGCAGCAGTATTTGCATTCGCATGCCGCACCGATGGCTACAGGGACTGATTCAGTTGCCGTATTCGCATTCGCATTCGGAGGCATGGAAGCACCCCCATTCACTTAGATGCTTTTCCATTCTTTGCCGCATTCGCATTCGCATGCTGCATACCGTGTGTAAGGAATGTGGCCTTTACGCTGTATACCCTGACCAAAAAATCTCATTTTCAGAACCACAATGCTTAAATATGTTTGATTCTACAGCATTTTGATATACGCTACACCACGAGGGCAGCACGACTCACACAAACGTGTTGATCATAGTCAGTGTGGCAAGCACTAACGCTGTATAGCCTGATAATAGCAAGTCATTTTTAGAACCACAATAGTTACATATGTTTGATTCTACAGCATTTTGACAGTCACACCAATATTACTTGTGTGTGGTTTGACAATAACTGTCTCCAATGCTAGCCATTTTATATACGGGAACAAAATAGTGCCACCACCCGGAAGGGACGCATAGAGCCCGCCCCCACGACCACCCCTCTAGTCGCCCACAAAGCCTTCCAACGCCAAGCACCTTACCCTGACCACAAAATCCTCCATTTCAGAACCACCATGCTATGAAATAAGTTTTGAAATCTACAGCATTTTGATATACGCAACCCCACGGAAGGGCAGCACGACTCACACAACGTGTTGATTCATAGTCAGTGAGGCCAGCGCATAACGCTGGTAAGCCTGATAATACAAGTCATTATTAGAACCACAATAGTAACATATGTTTGATTCTACAGCATTTTGACAGTCACACCAATATTACTTGTGTGTGGTTTGACAATAACTGTCTCCAATGCTAGCCATTTTATAATAAAGCTTAGCCAAAAACTAAGTATTTCGCTAAACAATCAAATTGACTTCAAACTAATCTAATGAAAATTATTACTGTCACTTTCTTATCTTTATCTGAACTGTTTAACCCAGACTCAATATTATCGGATTCTAGAATTTTAACCTCGAAACAAAGATCTTCATTTGTTGTTGAAGATTTATACTGCCTATCATGGATAAGCCTGAATAGGCTTGTTTTCACCATTAGACAGTTTGTCGATAGAAAGCCCGAGCCTACACTTTTACCGACCCAAGGGATTTTTAACCTCCCACACCACATAGACATGGTATGAGAGCAACTGGCCTTTGATGACGCTGTAAGTTATACACAGCGGTGGAAATCCAAATTGGCAGAGATGGGGGCATGGGGAATCGAACCACCGACCTTCAGATTAGGAGTCCGACCTAGAACAAAGTCAGACACTCTAACCACTCCGCCACAGAGAACACCACATCAATGCAACATTCACTATATGAAGTGTGTATTTTCAGGATTCTAAACATAAATCCCGTGCCCCCAGCTCTGCCAATTTGGATTTCCACCACTGTGTATAACTTACAGTGTCATCAAAGGCCGGTTGCTCTCATACCATGTGTATGTAGTGTGGGAGGTTAAAAATCCCTTGGGTCGGTAAAAGTGTAGGCTCGGGCTTTCTATCGACCAGCAGTGGAATGAGGAAGACCAGTCGTCTATGACTGAAATTAACCCTGCTTAAACAACTAATGGACCAAAAACAAAAACAAAAAACAAAAAATAAAATCCTACCCAATTTCAAATCTAACAGTCCTAAGCGGTAGAGCTAATCCCAAGTCCCAACACCAAATGACGACTACGTGTTTATTAAACAGCCACCACATAGCTAGAAACCATATAGTACCACTCAGTCAGTGTCCAGACCGTTCGAAACTAGACAAGGCAATGACCATCAACTAACACTGGAGGCACCATCACGTGACCTGATATAGGACGCCAGCCTCCCCAAATAACGGTAGGGATGGATCAAGATCAAGGTGTTCATTGGCTGAGACAACAGCATTTAAACCAGACGGGATGGCCGAATGAGTTCAGGCTCAGCCTCCTGTTTTTAGAGATCGTGGGATTCGAACCCTGGTCAAGTCAAACCGAAGACATAAAAATGTATACTTGTCGCTTCCTAGCCTGGGTGGTCACCAATATTAGGATAGGGCAAGGAGTGGTTGCTTCACTGTTAGGATAATGTGACTGAGTGGGATATCAGGTCATGGTGCTGGCGGATTGATCTCCCAGTAGGGCAGCACTATGAAATCACAATGAGGGTGCACTCTCACAAATCGGTACCCGTCCTGATATGACCAGAGATGTTTCTAGGACGTAAAACACCAACAACCAACCAACAGCCAGCATTTAAAGCTACATAGTCCGATGAAATATCAAATTTTCCAAACCAAACCAATTATCTAGATTTGATTTTACATATCTAACTTAGATACTGATGCACTTATTAAGCAGTTGTTTCTGCATAGAAGGCAATACTGAGTCAATTTAACAGAACCTGTTACTGCAGAAGTCTATGGTGTCAGAGTTTTGACAAGCTTGCCAAAACTAAATTTCCATGTTTGCACCCAAAATATCTCAAAAGTTTACCATTTAAAATAAAAGTAACTTTGAACTAATGTAAAGTAGATACTAATGATCGATCTAATATCTTTATCTCAGAAAAAATACATAAATTCAAAACCATCGGACTTTGCAACTTTGACAAAGTTGTTGCTTATGTAAACTAGGACACTTTCCTTATACTACTAGAGGAAACCAGACTGCTATCCCAACATTGGCTTCCGTAATGAGCTATAGTGGCTTCCGCTATCAGCTGTTTGAAACTGCACAATCCAACTAAAGCATCGACATCAAAGCACTCACCTAGATTTGATCCTACATTTTGATATTAGAAATTGGTTTGCTCATTTTATATTTACCGCAGTTTGTTTATACTGGTATACAATGTATGCCCTGTTCTGATATGATAAAACGCCAACAAACAACCAACCAATGTAAGCTTCTAGGCTCGATGAAGGTAAACAAATGCGATGTCCAGCATATTGGTGTGCTGACCAAAGTGGGTTTTTTTTCAGTTTAAATTCCTCTAAAAGTCAAAGTTGCATAGTCCGATGGTTTTGAATTTATGTATTTTTTCTGAGATAAATATATTAGATCGATCACTAGTATCTACTTTACATTAGTTCAAAGTTAGTTTCATTTTAAATGGTAAACCTTTGAGATTTTTTGAGTGCAAACATGGGAAATTAGTTTTGCCAAGCTTGCCAAAACTCCTACACCATAGACTTCTGCAGTAACAGGTTTTGTTAAATTGACTCAGTATTGCCTTCTACGCAGAAACAAATGCATAATAAGTGCATCAGTATTTAAGTTAGATATGTGAAATCAAATCTAGATAATTGGTTTGGTTTTGAAAATTTGATATTTCATCGGACTATGCAGCTTTAAATTACCCATGGAACTGATTCCAATATAAAAGAAAGTTTATAGTAAATTTTGCGCTCCAAATTCCTCCAAGAGTTAACACTTATCCATGGAGCTGACTGCAAAGTAAACAAAAGTTTATTGTAATAATACACATGATATACATCTCTCAAATCATATAGCAGAAAATGAGAGAAAAAAACACCCATCGGATTATGCAACAATAATAGTCGAATGAATTGAGCGCCTGTCTCCACTTTTGTCAGGTTGAGGGGCTCAAACCCATGGCTGATTCAAACCAACGTCTTAAAAATGTATACTTATTGTTTTAGTACCCAGCCTGACGCCCAGCATTAGTAGGATAGGGTAACGTGCAGTGCAATGAGGAAGACCAATATTCCGCGATTGGAATTTCCCCCACTTAATCAAGTAATGTACCCCACAAAAACAACGCCAAAAGTTGTTTATTTTAAACCATGTGACTTTCCGTCTATTGCGAGGCGAAGGCCAATGCTCGCCTATTTCACCATCTAAACACAAGGCGCATGTGGCTTCGCGAATTACATTCACTCCTTACGCGTGCCTGGGGGATGTACGTCATGTCACGTCAGGAAGTTGTACCCCCCCGGCGTCCCGTCCTGTCATATCACGTCATGTCAAAGCCGGCAGGTCCCTTGATGCTTCCTTCGCTAATGAGACAAAGCCTTTCTCTCAGCACCATCGCCTCACCCGGCCAGACCCTGCTCACTTAATCACCAGATCCTCATTACGGTTGGTTGGTTGTTGGAGTCTTATGTAATGGCAACATCTAAGGTCATATTAGGACGGGTACTGAGTTGGGACAGTGCTCACACATGGTGACTTTATAGTACTGCCCCACTGGGAGACCAGACTGCCAGCACCATGACCTGATATCCCACTCAGTCACATTATCCTGACACTGAGCCAACCAGTACTCGCCCTATCCTAACAATGCTGAGCGCCTGGCTAGGTATAGCTCTTTAAGTCATTGGTTTGACTCGATCAGGGTTCAAATGAATCCCACGATTGACCAACACGGGAGACGGACGTTCAACTCATTCGGCAATCCCGGGCGGTCCCCCTCATTACTGTAGTGTACACTGTAGTGATATCTGCACGATGATAGCTAGCTGCCAGGGCAGAATCATTTACACATGCTAAGGGCAGATTTGGCTACAAATCTAATGTATTACAGTGAGACCCCGTTATAACAGTCTTAGCTTTTTAATTCATGTAGGAGATTTTCTTCCAACTAGTGGTCCACTTTATAAGCTGTCTGGTTTGTGGGAAAGTGCATATAAAAGACCCCTTGCTGCTTATCGGATTTCCTCTAAAGAAATATGTCAGAATGTCCGTATGTTTGATGTCCAATAGCCGATGATAAAAATCAATGCACTGTAGAGGTGTCGTTAAATTAAGCACACAGTCCTTTTTTTAAAAGGAGATTTTCAACATATGTGCTCTAGCTTAAAGCTGCATAATCCGATAAAGCGTCAAATTTTCAAAACCAAAATAATTATTATCTAGATTTGATTCTACATAATCTAACTGATACTTGCTGATGCACATATAAAGCATTTTGTTGCCACATAGAAGGGAATATCAAGTCAATCCAATAGAACCTATTACTGCTGAAGTCTATGGGGCTCAGAGTTCTGGTGTGCTGGCGAAAATTAGTTTTACACGTTTGCCCTTCAAATATCTCAATAGGTTGTTGTTGTTGTTGAAGATTTATACTGCCTATCATGGATAAGCCTGAATAGGCTTGTTTTCACCATTAGACAGTTTGTCGATAGAAAGCCCGAGCCTACACTTTTACCAACCCAAAGGATTTTTAACCTCCCACACCAGATAGACATGGTATGAGCGCAACCGGCCTTTGATGACGCTGTAAGTTATACACACCGGTGGAAATCCAAATTGGCAGAGGTGGGGGCACAAGGAATCGAACCACCGACCTTCAGATTAGGAGTCTGACCTAGAATAAAGTCAGACACTCTAACCACTCCGCCACAGAGAAAGGTAGCTTCTTTACAACAAAACTTAAAAGCTGCTTCAAACTAAGGTAAGGTATATCATAATAACTAATATTAGATATTTATCTCAGGAAACTGACAGAAACTCAAAACCATCGGACTATGCCCATAAAAGGCCCTGTCACACTTTACCGGATTGAGGAAATGGATTGAAATGGAACAAAGTCTGGTGATATTCAGCAAAGTTTGTGTCCGTTGCATATCCATTGATATTTGTCCCGATCCGTTACATGTTTTGAGCATGCACAAAACTTGTAATGGATTGTGCCGAACCGACTTATGCGGTTATTTTTCCATTACCATCCATTCCCCATCCATTTCCCGCCCATTCCCATCTGTTACCCATCCATTACCCATCCGTTATCATCCATTACCATCCTTTACTGTCTGTTGCCATTCATTACATATCCATTACACGTCCGTTGCCGTTCGTTATACTTCTTTTTGTATTCTGAATTGTACATTGCTCATTAGATACATTATCACCCGTTACCATCTGTTACCCATCCCTTACTGTCTGTTACCCGTCCGTTACCGTCTGTTACATAATGGATACATTTCAAGTCCGAATCACACCGGATTAGAATATTTGTGTCCAGCTCTGTCCGTATCCTCAATCCGGTAAAGTGTGACAGGGCCTCTAAGATGATAGATTGCTATGACTTTGAGGGCAGGCATCGGAAGTAACAGCGAGATGAGCGAAAATTTGATCGAAATAATGACAGAACACTCTCCAAACAGATTTAATAACTAGTACTATATAGTAGTAGCCATGGTTCGGAGAATGTGGTTGGGAAGTCCTGGAAGGAACCTGAGGTCTACTGTATTTCTGTGATTCCCTGATGGTGGAAAACACGCTTGAGATATAATATATATATGAAGAGTTCAGGCACAAAACCCCGTAAATGCCAATTCACAAATTGATTTAAAATACTCGAAGGTAATTTTAATACTCATTAATTCTACTTTGCTTGTGATGCAATGTTTGAGAAGCGATCAACACAAAAATAGGAACTAAAAAAATGAACCTCTAGAAGGGTTGAGACCAATGTTAATCTCAATATTGGATTGGCATTTATGGTATTTTGCGCCTGACCTGTTCAAGTATATATCTATATACTTATATATGCTCTATTTGTGTATGATATATAATCATTATGTGAATAAAAAAGGATTTTGTATTATAATTGCACAGTATTGTCATTGTACATTCCCTTCAAAGGTTGGCCCGAGAAAGATCAGGTAAACACTCCTGAGTGGAGGGACCAGACCAATCCAGTATCACAGCTTTCCAGCGTTGAAAACAAGCACCCTCACAGGAGCTTATACGATATGGGCAGAATAAAAAACTTGTCATAAAAAAACAAACAAAAAAACAACAACATTCTACTCTGTGGGTGCTTCTCGCTCCTCCCATCATATGAGCAATGTACACTACCACTACTCAAATCTTGTCCAATGGGCACGCCACACTGTCACTCACGCCTGAGAATTGTTTACCTCTGGCAAACTGGCGGCTGCCACTGACCATAGCCCGAACCAATTACCTTGAATCTTTACAGATTTACATTGATGTATGAAATGAGATACCAATGGTGATGTCACATTACGACGCTTCTCGCCGGCGTGCCGCCAACGCGCAGAATCACTTTTAATCGTCGAGAGACGTCAAACTGTTTGGCGTCAGCGCAACGTATTGGTAGTGTGCAGCCGAAGTTGTGAGGAAAAAAACAAAAACGTTTGGCGCGACGTCCTGATATGACCTTAGATGTTGGTAGGACATAAAACAACAAGAGACACACAAAGCAACGGTTTGGCGCAAAGTGTCGGAATGACCCTCATATGCCCGCGGCGTGTGCATAACCTTCGCATAACGTTATTCCAGTGCGTCCAACGTCCCCATAATGTTGGCAGCCATGTGTTGTCGCACGTCAAAAGTTTTGCGCAAGCGCAAAACTTTGCTGATCCCCTAATGCGCACTGCCGTCCGTCGCCATCCATCAACGATTACTAACGTGCGCCTAATGCGTGCGTAAGGCTTCCTGACGTATCCCGATGTTGCGCCAAAATATCAAATATACGTTGACGCGCGTTGGCGAGAAGCATCGGAATGTGACAGCACCATTAGCTAGGCCAAATCTTTGAAAATGTTAGAGCCAAAGAGGTTGAAGATCAATACTTTGCTGAAATATAGCAAGTACAGTAAAACCTCTCTATACTGACCCCTCCACAGATCGACCACTGCCCTATATCGATCGCTTTATTTGGGTCCCAACAATACCATTGTAAGGATATTATAACTCTCTAACCCGACAACCATCCTAAATGGACCACGTAAAGTCGGTCCCAAGGTCGGTCGATTTAGAGAGGTTTTACTGTACATTGTTTGTGACCACATTACACCAGGGCTGGGGCCACTATGGGTTTGTTGCAGAATATTTATTCATTTATTTATTCATATATTCATTTCTTTCTTCATTTCTTTCTTTATTTCTTTCTTTGTTTCTTTATTTATTTATTCATTCATACATTAAATTTTTTTAAATTTATTTATTCATTCATCTATTTATTTATTTATTCATTTATTTATTTATTTATTCATTCATTTATTCATTTATTCATTCATTTATTTATTTATTTATTTATTTATTTATTTTTGCGTGAATATGAATCTAGAGTGTTCTTTCTCCATGGTTCATCAACTGGACTGAATGAGGAATAGGCCTACATGTTGCCAGGTTACCCGGGCCACCCGTGGACGGGTACCCGTACCTTTCCCTCCTCCTGTTTCATCTGATATATATTACCAGTGCGAGTCAGCTGTAGATAATTCAGCGTTTCGATTTCATTTTGAATTATGCCTCACCTCTGTCTAACGTATGTGGTGTCTACCGACGTGACACACGGTGTCACCTATCAGCAGAATTCTCATCAATGCGCATGCGTACTCTGAATTATAGCGCATGTCTGTGAAGACACCGTGTTAATAAGATGTATCGAAATGATGATGGAGAAGATCAAGAGCTAGGAAACATAAGTGCTGAAGAAATATAAGTGATTGTATTGAGACTGATAGAAAGAGGGTAGGTTGGGATGGTACTCCCCTCTCCCCCCGCCCCCCTGCCAATATACACCTACAACCCCCGCCACTGGAACAAATCGGTAGAGAACAGGATTCCAGTTTGCAAGATCGGGAGTTCGATTCCAGGTCGAGTTAAACCAATGACTTACGTGTCGCTTCCTAGACTCACGCTTGACATTAATAGGATAGGGCGAGGACTGGTTAGCTCAGTGTCAGGATAATGTGACTCAGTGGGATATCGAGTTGTGTTGCTAGCAGCCTGATTTCCCAGTGGGGCAACGCTATTATGTCACCATGAGTGCACACTGTTACTGTCACAAGTCGTAACCATCCAGATATGACCTTAGCTGTTGCCAGGACATAAAACTCCGACACCCAACTAACTGACAACAACTGGTACAAACATACAGCCGTGTTGAAGTTACCGCATACACATAGGCAGTCTATCCAAACTCCCCAAAACATATAGGAACACTATAGCATATGTCATATCAGCTCTCCTTAGTCCAACATATCCCTTTATCGCATCAGCAACAAGGGGATCCTGACATAGCTCAGTCGGTAGAGTGCCCACCTATGAAGCCGTCGGTCATCGGATTAATCCTCCTCAGTGGATCCATTTGCAGTTTGGGCTATTTTCCTTTCCAACCAGTGGTCCATGACTGGTTCATCAAAGGCTGTGGTATGTGCTGTCCTGTCTGTGGGAAACGGCATATAGAATTAAAAGACCCCTTGGTGCTTGTCGGAAAGAGTAGCCTATGTGGCGGGAGTGGGTTTCCAAAGAAATATGTCAGAATTACAATATGTTTGACGTCCAATAGTCGATGGTAAAAATCGATGTGTTCTCGAGGCGTCGTTAAATAAAACAAGCTTTACCTGTTTGCATCAGCAACACTATCACTATTGCACTTACAAGAATACTGACAACGTAATGTAACTGAAGCCATACCTGTACACCTGTACTTGACTAGTATCACGTGGCCCTCCTTGGTAGGTACTGAAGGAAAGAGGTATATTGAGCGGTAACTCTGAGAGAAAGTCTCAGGTAAAACGGCAACCAGACATACTAGTCTACCTGCACTTGACGGGTCATTCGATTCATGCTTGTACCAGCCTCAGCTGCCAGTGAAGATCCTCTGCAGTATCGTACACACTCAGAACATTGCGGAAACGTCGTCAAGCTTAGGAAAAACACTGACGGGCAATGCTCCACCACACATATACCACCAAGGTCACTGTCCGGTAGTCATCATCGAGGGGGGGAACCAGACAGACGAGTCCACCCGCACTTGACGGTTCATTCGATTCATGCTTGTACCAGCCTCAGCTGCCAGGGAAGATCCGCTGCAGTCTTGTACACACTCGGAACATTGCGGAAATGTCGTCAAGCTTAGGAAAAACACTGATGGGCAATGCTCCACCACACATATACCACCAAGGTCACTGTCCGCTAATCACCATCGAGGGGGGAAACCAGACAGACTAGTCCACCCGCACTTGACGGTTCATTCGATTCATGCTTGTACCAGCCTCAGCTGCCAGTGAAGATCCTCTGCAGTATCGTACACACTCGGAACATTGCGGAAATGTCGTCAAGCTTAGGAAAAACACTGACGGGCAAATGCTCCACCACACATATACCACCAAGGTCACTGTCTGGTAGTCATCATCGAGGGAGGCAACCAGACGTTTCCAGGGCACCCGTTGTGGTTCAGCCAGACACTACCTGTCACGTTCATGTCAGTGGGGATAGGTGAGTGTGGCACTGATTGCTTAACCTGGGAGACTTCGCTGTCACATCTACAGATAGTCTCATGCCCCGGTCAGATACACGGTAGTGGATGTAATTGAACGCAGGTGAACATAGTGGAGGCTAACATGGGTCAAATGTGGCATAAGTATGTTAAACTACATTGAAAGACATTAAGGTATGGCAGGTTTTGATACGGATAAATATGTTACGGTATGGATAAATATGTTACGGTACGGATAAAAATGTTATGGTATGGATGTTGGTACATTCAACTACATTGAACCACATTAGCCTCCACTACGTTCACCTAAGTCCACTAACGGCCATGTGACCAGGGCTTTGTCCAAGTATGCTAGAGTATGCTAGAGCATGCTAGAGTACACTAGAGTATGCTTGAGTATGTTAGCATCACGGATGCAAATTCAGGCTCTAACATAGCGCTCTTTTGAACATGTCCAAAGATTAAATCAGAACCCATGTTATTACCAAATTAGCATGATGGAGAAGTATGGATGCCGGTACGTTCAACTAGGTTCAACTACGTTAGCCTCCACTACATTCAACTATCTCTATTAACGTGTATGTAATGGTCAGTGGTTCGATTCCGGATATCATCACCTCAGCCAATTTGGATTTCCACCACTGTGTATAACTTACAGCGTCATCAAAGACCAATTGCTCTCATACCATGTCTATGTGGTATGGGAGCGTAAAAAACCCATCGGGTTGATAAATATGTAGGCTCTGTTTTTCTATCGACCAACTGTCTAATGGTGAAAACAAGTCAATTCAGACTTATCAGTTATAATTGATAGGCAGTATAAATCGTCAAGTAAAAAAAAAGAAGGGAGGCCTTTACGTTACATCGATGTCCCTACCTGTTGGTAGTATCAGTCAAGTAGCGTAATCAACTGATACCCTCGCTCTTTCATCCCCCAGGCCTCACTCGTGGCCGACCTTCACCTTGCTCCACCTGTCGACGGTGAAACCTCCCAACTTCCGGTCACGTGCCCGACACTGCGACCAGCGGCGAGATTCTCCGAGATCACACGAGAGGTGAGTGGTCCTTAATGTGGTGTGATCTCGCTGCACTCTCAGTGGGGTCATGATGGGGTGTAATCAGCTCCCCCCCCCCCACACTCAGTCTCCCACCCCCACCCAGCCCCACATCAGGCCCCCCCCCCCCACAACACCCATACCCCCAACCAAACCCCCTCAACCCCTCCCCTTTAGCCCACCCCTCAGCCTCTAGCTTGATAATTAGAGCAATCAAGAACTGCTCACCACTCTTAGTGGCAGTAACTCACATGGGCTGGTCAGGTTGGCGGGTGAGAAGGGCGGATGGGGGGGTAGTGAGGGGTCAGGAGACGGAGGCTCTGGGTATGGAGGAGAAAGGAATGGAATTTCTTGCCTTGGGTTGGGTGTGTGGTGAATGATGCAAAGAGAGGCTTGATGTAGGGTGAATAGAGAGACGTTAATTGATTCAAGATCGCAATAGGAAAGATGGAAAATGTTATTTTTGTTTTGTTTATTTCTTAAAGATTTATACTGCCAATCAAGGATAAGTCTGGATAGACTTGTTTTCACCATTAGACAGTCTGTCCATAGAAAGCCCGAGCCTATACTTTTACCAACCCAAGGGATTTTTAACCTCCCACAGCACATAGCCATAGTATCAGAGCAATTGGCCGTTGATGAGGCTCTAAGTTACAGTGTAAGTTATACACAGTGGTGGAAATCCAAATTGACAGAGGTGGGGGGCACAGGGAATCGAACCACCAACCTTCAGATTAGGAGTCTGACCTAGAAAAAAGTCAGACACTCTAACCACTCCGCCACAGAGAACACTGATAATACTGATAACAGTGATAATAGCGATAATAGTGATACTAGTTTAATACTGATAATCCGCCACAGAGAACACCACGTGAGTGGGAAGGGTGGTAGGATGAGGTTGTGTAAGAGCCAGGTTATCTAAGCAGTGAGCAATGAGGGGGTCGGTGGGTGGGTGGCGTATCATGGGGGTATGTGATCGACACGTCATGTAAGTACCGAGTGGTGGGCGGTGTCTGGAGAAGGGTTGTATAATGAGGTTATATGATATATATGTCCGGCGAAGTGTTGTACAATGAGGTTGTGTGATATGCACATATATATAGCGATGATTGATGTTTGGGGGAAGAGCTGTGTAATAACGGTGCGTGATAGGCATGTCATGTAAGGACTGAGCGATTATTGTCTGCCGAAGAGTTGTATAATAAGGGTATGTGACAGGCACATCACGTAATTATTGGACGATGATTAGTGTCTGGAGAAGGAGTGTATAAGGGTATGTGACGCTGAAAAAGTGATAGGCATGTCATGTAAGTACTTACAAATAATTGGGGTCTGCGGAAGGGTTATATAATAAGGGTATGTGATAGGCACATCATGTAAGTATTGAACGATGATTCGTGTCTAGCGAAGGGTTGTATAATTAAGTATATGTGATAAGGGTGGTTGATGTATGGAACTCCCAACATCTCCCGACCAGCCACTGCAGGGACAAATAGTTTTGCGCCTGACTGGACATGTTCTTGCCGGTGTGAAACCTCTATTTGCTCCCCGAGAGAGTGCCGCTGGTAACTTGCAAAAGCCAGCAGCACTTCAACACTTTTGCAGGCAGCTTTCACGAAATATACAACCAGCTTTCAGCTTTCATGCTAGGCACATCACATAAGTATTGGGTGATGATTAGTGTCTAGCGAAAGGTTGTATAATTAAATATATGTGATAGGCACATCACATAAGTATTGGGCGATGATTAGTGTCTGGAGACTGGTTGTATAATAAGGGTATGTGCCAGGCATGTCATGTAAGTTTTTTTGGTAAATATGTTTATTCTGCTGAATAAATCTTTTGTCAGTGCCGAAGCACTGGTCTTCCAGCCATTTTTCAATTCAGGGTTATTACACAAAAGGTATATAGAATAAGGTGTACAATACTGTTGAATAACAATTTGCACCACGTAACACAATGAAATTCTAAACCCAAAAGTTCCCTAACAATATGGTACAACAAAACCAACAACACAACAATACTTAGAAATGATTAGTGTCTGAAGAAAGGTTGTATAATGATGATATGTGATAGGCATATCAGGTAAGTACTGACATATGATTGGTTCTTGAGGACCTATCTGTATTCACACAAAGACACACGGAGGTGTGATTTGGTGGTGGTATCAGCACTGTCCCGAAAGGCTGAGTTAAAAATCGGTGTGCTTGACACTAGTATTAAAGCTGTATAGTCCGATGCAAAACCAAAACAATTATCCAGATTTGATTCTACATATCCAACTTAGATACTGGTGCACATATTAAGCACTTGTCGCCATATAGAAGGGCATACAGAGCCAATTTAATAGAACCTGTTACTGCAGAAGCCTATGGTGTCAGAGTTTTGGCGTGCTTGCCAGAATTATTTGTGGACGGTTGCACTTCAAATATCTCAAAAGTTAGACATTTAAAATAAAAGTTACTTCAAACTAAAGTAAGGGAGGCTATAACAATCAATTTAATATATTTAACTCAGAAAATGACAGAAACTCAAAACCATCGGACTATGCAACTTCAAGTAAGCGCTGTCAGGTAACATTATCAGACATATCCGTTGTAATCCTGATTACCAGTGCCACTTACCTTGCCTCAAGTGTTCCAGCTCCTCCAGTAAGTGACGTCACACATCGTGGTGCTTGTCCTTGTGCTTGTCCTAGAGTTTGTAGCCTGGTCACAACCCCTCCCACCCCCCACTGTAGTTTAAAGTGACTCTGTAGGTCAGTACGGGACCAGTGTAGGTAGGGGTGGGTGGACTGTGTGACTCCGCGTCCGCGTCTTTTATCCCATTTCAAATACTCCGCGTTTTCTCCCGCCTCGGATTCAAGCGCAATCGCCCGTCTCAGTCGGGATATATTTGGCCAGCCATTGGTTGAGTGGCCCTCGTCAGCGTGAGTGGCTGCCTAGGTCACCACCACCAACCCCTCAGTCACAGGAACACCCCAAGGAACGCTGAGTGACCAGCCAGCACCAACCACTCAGTCTCTGGAACACGCTGAGTGACCGGCTATGTCACCACGAGCACCAACCAGTCACCGGAAGTCCCCAAGGAACGCTGGCAGGCTGCGACGCGCCATCCAGTGTCTACTCAAGCAAGACGCGCCTGCCCCCTTTTGCAACGCACCACCCCATCCTGTTCCAAACTTACCCTGGCCCGCCTCTCGACCACCCACACCCGACCATGGATCACCGTCCACGGGCGGTGCCAACCCACCAGCCCCCACTGCCACAGGCTTGTGCGCCTATCCACTTCCCGCCAAATTCTAACAGTAACAATCCCGGGCAGGAGACAACAAACAAGGTGACCAGACTTGCCGCGCGCGGGACGGCAGGCGGCCGACTGGTTAGGGCCGGGCCGGGGACGCTAATCTGGGCCTGGGCGGGGATAACGGCAGTACGAAGGCGTTATCGCCACTTTATGGGACGGGCCGCGGCAGTAACTCTGCGCCTGACATTTATTGTGGCAGTAAAGGGGCCAAGTCATGGGTTTGTCCTCGCTGACACGACCCAGTTCACCCAGGTACCGCCCCGGCCCCCCCCCCCCCCCGCCAAGCGCCAGTTATTCCTGGTTTGTTATGATCAAGTCCCTCCCTCCTCCTCCCTCCTCTATCGTCTTTCTCGGGTTTTTTCTTTCCTCTTCTTGGAACCGGTTGGAATATATCCGGGAGCGGTGCATATAGAGCAGCACATCGCTGCTGGTGTTGGGATTGGGGGTGGGGTGGTGAGGGTCAGTGCGTCGGTGGGGGTGGGGTGAGGGTGGGGTGGGATGGGGGATGGCCGACTTCGAGGGGATTACTGGGCATAGTTGGCCATAACCGGTTCCGGGTATGGCCACCAGAGGACGTGGGGTGTATAGGGGGAGGGGAGGGGATGGAGGAGGGAGGGGGGATGGAATATTGGGATGGCAGGGAATGGGAAGGAGGGGAGGGAAAGGGAGGAGGGTAAGACAGAGAGGGGAGGAGGGGGAATGGAAGAAGGGGAGGGAGGGGGAGGGAATGGAAGGAGAGGGGACGGAGGAGGGAGGAGTGGAATGAGAGGGTGGGAGGGGGCATGGGAGGGAGGGGGAAGGAGGGTGGGAGGGGACACACCCTTCTCGGAAATGACCACATCATCGATCGGCGCTTAATGGGTGACACAACACAGGACACGCCCATTATGTCCTTATTTGGGACCCTGTTTTGCATGCAGTGACGTCATGGATCCATACATCACGTAGAATGTGTGATATGGGTCCGTTGGGAGGCTGAGGGTAGGGGGGGGGGGGGTCCCAATCCCATCCCATGAGCGGTGAATGGCTGTGGGTCGACTGTCATTAACGTGAGGGACTTTGTTTGACGGACATTTAAAGGTGCATAGTCCGAAGGATGCATCAAACTTTTAAAACTAAAAAAGTTAGCTAGATTTTTATCTTGTATGCACAACTAAGATAATGGCACACTTATTGACTATTTATTGCAGTTTTCTGCTCCTGCGAGGTCCAAAAATTGAAAACCTAAATTTGTGTCCCACATTTGGGTGCGCACACCATTATTAAAGTGGCATATATTTACTTTAAAAATTCCACATAGATACAGAGATCATGGGGGGAGAATCCCGGTGTAACGATTTCAACTTCCCCCCTTCTCAAGTTCCCCCCCGGGAATCTGAAAACGTTTTCAACTTCCCTCCGGGGAACTTCAAAACGTTTTCAGATTCCTGGGGGGGAACTTAAAAACAGTTTTCAGATTCCTCCCCCTATTTTCAAATTCCCCCCTCCAGGAATACAATTTCAACTCCCCCCTTCCTAAGTTCCACCCTCGCCCCCCGGGAATCTGAAAACGTTCTTAACTTCCCTCCAGGGAAATTAAAAGCCTTTTCAGATTCCCGGGGGGGGGGGGGGGAATTAAAAACAGTTTTCAGATTCCTCCCACTATTTTCAAATCCTCCCCTACAGGAATACAATTTCAACTTCCCCCTTCCTAAGTTACCCCCCGGGAATCTGAAAACGTTCTTAACTTCCCTCTGTGGAAATTAAAAACGTTTTCAGATTCCCAGGGGAAATTAAAAACAGTTTTCAGATTCCTCCCCCTATTTTCAAATTCCCCCCTCCGGGAATTTAAAATTGTTTAAAAATAAATAAAATTCCACAAAAATGTAAAAGTTTTAAAATTATCGGAAATTTATGAAAAATAGTAATAGTAGTCACCAAAATTTCCCCAAAAAGATTTTTTGTTAATCGAACAATTTCACGCAAAATAAATCACCAACAAAATGTATATTTCACGAAAATAAAGAATCTCACACAAAAATTCAATATTTTTTTAATTATTCAAAAAAGCACAACAAATTGAAAAGTTAAACAAATCGAAAATTTCACGGAAAATAAAAAATTTCCAGACAATTTCCAGAAAAATAACGAATTTAACGAAAAAAAATTAAAGTTAACGAAAAATCTAATATTTCACGAAATTTCACAAAATAAGAGAATTTTGTATGTCTGTGTGTGTATCTCAGGCCGTAGTTCATTTTAATTTTATTTAAGATGGTGTGGATTATAATCCCCGGGGGAGGGAAAGTTAAAACGAGGGAGGGAACTTGAATATGGGGGGAATTTGAAATCTTTACACCGGGGGCCATTTCCCTATAGCTGTCCGATATAAAAGAGGTTCTTTCGCGTCGCGCCCGATGCCGCCCCGTCCAGTATCTCACACATTACGAGCACCCGGGACAGTTGCCCGCAATAACCCCGCCTCTAACCGGCCAACTCGTCCGGGGCGCAGCCGCTCCCTGCAGCCTGTGTACCAAATAAACTAAATTACACTCTCCGACTGGAGGAGTCTCTGTCGCTAACGCTGATGTACTGTTGTGGTCATGTGCAACAGTGGTAGTCAGTTCTCCGCCAGTGTTTCACTATTAGGCGTATTATTAGTATTACAATAGATGAAGAAGCGCACACTCTCAAGGCCTGGTCACATACACGTTATACCCTTGTCACACTATGACGTAACGCGGTAGCGAGAGCGGACATAGGTGAAATTTGGCCATTACGTCGAGATACGTCGAGTTATGTTGGGTTACATAGAGATATGGTGACACACATCAAGGTTTTTGATATACCCAAAACTCTCAACATAGCTCGGAATAAGGCCATTATGTTGGGTTACATTGGGATTATGTTGCGCTCATGTTAGGCTTACATCGAGATGTGTTAGACATTCATTCGAGCTACGTCAGTCTACATTGAGCTACGTCGACTTACGCTGACAATGTGGTGTTAACGTATCTCAATGTAGGTTTAACGTGTCTCTGACATTAGTCTAGCGTAAGTCCAACGTGTCTTGAGGTATTCGATATAGTTGACAAATGGCTGGAATGCGTGTAACGTATGTAATGCACGCCAACGTTCTTCAAACATAAGCAAACATGCTGTGAACGTGGTGTGAACATGGTGCAAACGCTAGGGTTTCGCTAGGCTGACGCCACGCGTGCTGGAAGCTTGTTAGCCTTACCTTGGGCCATTTCTTTTTGGGGGGGGACGTTCTAACTTGTTGAAAAACGTTACAACTACAACCAACATTTCGCCTATGTCCACTCCATTGCACTGACGTCCAGTTTGGCCCTGAAACGCTGAGAATTGTTATGTATCTCGACGTATCTCAAGGTACAAAAGTGTTTGTTACGTTGCCCACTTGCTGGCCTGTTACATCGTAGTGTGACAGGGGTATTAGTGGATGTAGTTGAATGCAGTGGAGGCTAACATAGTTGAACGTAGTTGAGCCTAGTGGAACCTAGTTGAACGTAGTTGATCATAGTTGAACGTAGTTGAACGTAGTTGAACATAGGTGAATGTACCAGCATCCATACTTCTCTGGTACGTTCAACTACATTCAACTATGTTAGCCTCCACTATGTTCAACTACATCCACTAACGTGTATGTGACCAGGCCTTTATGCTGGATAATAAGGCCACTAGAATGCATAGCATTACCTAGTCCGCTTTACGCCGAATAGTACATAAAACTCTATAATCGGATGAAACAACAGCAAAAAACAATGCCTAGATTTGATCATCTATATCCATATTATAAGGTGGTTCCCTTACTTTGGTTGGTTGTTGGGGTTAGAATCCTGGCAACATCTAAGGTTATACCAGGACCGGTACCGATTTGTGACAGTGCACACTCATTTCAACATAGTGCTGCCCCACTGGGAGACCAGCACACCAGCACCATGACCTGATATCCCACTGAGTCAGCCAGTCATTGCCCTATCCGTAATGCCAAGTGCCTGTCTAGGAAGCGACAAATATAAATTTATTAGTCATTGGTTTGACTTGAACAGGGGTTAGAATCCCACAATCTAACAAAACGGGAGATGGACGTGTCTGGTCTTGATGAGCCCTTTTGTTTATGTTCAACAGTGTAGTAAATTCGCCGCCAGTAATTCAGCGTTAGGCCTATTAGTATTACTACAATAAATCAAGAATCCAGACAGTCCCCACTCTCATGTTGGATAATCCGGTCACTAGAATGCATAGCGTTACCTAGTCCAATTTGCACCGAGTATTTCTTAAATTTGTGACCAGATGGGATGGCCGAATGAGTTGAGGTCGTGGGATTCAAACCCTCAGGTCTGCACCCTGGTCGAGTCAAACCAATGACTTAAAAATTGATACTTGTCGCTTCCTAGCCAGACACTCAGCATTATTAGGATAGGGCAAGAACTGGTTGGCTCCCTGTCAGGATAATATGACTGAGTGGGATATCAGGTCATGCTGCTGGCGGCCTGGTCTCCCAATGGGTCAGCACTATAAAATCGCCATGAGTGTGCACCGTCACAAGTCGGTACGCGTCCTGATATGAGCTTAGATGTTGCCAGAGCGGAAAACTCCAATGACCAATGAATATTGCTAGGGCATAAAACAACAACCAGCCAACAGAAAGTATCAGAGTCCATTCTGTGCCCACAGCCTCCGTCAGCCCCCATCTGCTTGGTGACGTGGTGTGGTGGTTAGGGACGGGCCCTGGTTAATTAGCCTCCTCATACCGTGCGGGCGGTCGTAGATCACCGGCGGCACCCAATTAAAACTGCCGGTAAGCCACCGAATTCTCGCAGTCAGATGCTAGGCCTAGGCCTCACTTCCCTCAGCCCTTCTATTAACAGTGTGGGTGCTTGTGCCAACCACTGGTCCACAACTGGTTCATCAAAGGCTATGGTATGTGCTGTCCTCTCTGTGGGAAAGTGCATATAAAAGACCCCTTGCTGCTTACTGGAAAGAGTAGACAATGCGGCGGCAGTGGGTTCCCTCCAAAGAAATATGTCAGAATGATCATATGTTTGATGTGCAATAGCCGATGATAAAAATCAATGCACTCTAGATGTTTGTTAAATAAAACAAGTTTGTGTATCCATCTCCCAAAGTTAAACCCACAGTTAAAGCTCCCCCCACACACTACACACTGCAGCATACCACACACACAACAACCCACACACTACACACCCTATGCCACACACCACACACCACACGCCATGGGGTACACACACCACATTATACACCACACCACACTCCAGGTGCCATGCACTGCTCACCACACACCACACCACACATTGTATAACACACACCCCTGCCACAGACCACACATCACACATCATGTACCGCACACCACACCACCCCTCACGCCATGCGCCACACACCACACACCATATGCCACACATATATATCACATATCACAGTATAAATACAGCCTCAATAAAAACATCAACAACAATCACACATCACACCACACCACACGATGCGCTACACACCACATCAAACCACACACCTAACACCATACCACACACCACACCACACCACACCACACCACACACAACACCACACGGTACACGCCGGTCTAAACATCAGCTTCTCCTCTCTAATTTTGATCTAGTTGGTCGTCTCCCTCCTTCGAGGGTACACAATCTTCTGGTCCAAGGAATGTCACCTTTGCTACCCCCAGGGTAGCTAAAGATTTAATGAGCAGCAGCGTTGTTTGTTTTGGGGAGTTTTCAGTCGCATTGGTGCACTGAAGGTTGCAAATCTGCAGCACTGAATGGGCACCGCTGAAAGCGGTCCCATGTGGTCGGGAGTTGGCTTCCGATGGGTAGTGATCAGAGGAATTGCGGGGGGAGGGGTGGGGGGGGAGGGGGAAGGAAGGAAAAAGGCAGCCTAAAGGCTGCATTCCATATACGCGTAATGCGTAATGCGTTATGCGTTACGCGTTATGCGTTATGCGAATGCCAGCATTCCATATACGCGTAATGCGTATTGCGTTATGCGTTATGCATTATGCAGTGAAGTATATAAAAAGTATATAAAAAGTGTGTGTGACTCTGTGTCTCTGTGTGTGTCTCTATGTGTGTGTCTGTGTCTCCGTGTCTCTGTGTGTGTCCTGTCTGTGTCTTGTGTGTGTGACTCTGTGTCTCTGTGTGTGTCTCTATGTGTGTGTCTGTGTCTCTGTGTCTCTGACAAAGAGACACACACAGACACATATACACACACAGACACACACAGAGACACACACATAGACACAGAGACACAACACAGAGACACACACACAGACACACACACATACACACACATACACACACACAGACACACACAGACACAGAGACACACACACAGACACATACACAGACACACACAGACACACACAGACACAGATACATACACACACACAGCAACACAGAGACACATGAGACAACGAGTGCACACAGAGAACACCCCCACACGCAACAGAGACACAAAGACACAGAGACACAACACAGAGACACACACACACAGACACACACAGAGACACACACAGACACAGATACACACACAGAGACACACACAGAGACACACCACAGACACACACACAGACACACACCAACACACACAGAGACACACACACAGAGACACACACACATACACAGAGACACGCACAGAGACACACAAAGACAAACCACAGACACACACACAGACACACACACAGACACACACACAGAGACACACACACAGAGACACACACACAGACACAGAGACACACACAGAGACACACACAGAGACACACACACAGAATGGGACGGTCCAAACATGGCTCAGCAGCATTGGAGACTGCTTCCTAACAGGTCCGCGCTCCACCTTGTCCCGGCTGTCCGTAATTATCAGTCGCTTCCTCCAACCTTATATCAATGGACAAAGGCGACTGAGGACTTTCTATTCGCACCACCTTTACGCATTACGCATTACGCACCGATCGCTACATGGAGCGATCGGGATAATGGATTTTATTCGCATTCGCATTACGCATTACGCGTATATGGAATGTAGCTCATAGGTTTCAAGGCGTTTCGATTTTTTGTCGCATTCGCATTCGCATTACGCGTATATGGAATGCGCCCTTAAGGATCCCAACCACAGTCCTCTGAGAGGGTCGGGGTGAGGGTGGGTGGTTGGTGTAGTTTTACGCCCCAGTAAGACCCTAGGCCATACCAGGACGTGCACCGACTTTTGACAGTGCACACTCATGGTGATTTTATAGTGCTGCCCCACTGGGAAATCAGGCCACTGGCACCATGACCTGATGTCCCCCACAGTCACATTATCCTGACACTGTGTGCCCAGTCCCTGTCCTGACCTCATAACACCAAGGGCTCAGCAGTAACAGGTACCTATTTTATAACCCCACTGCCCACACCCTCATTGCCTGACTCCCCCCCCCCCCACACACACAACCACCCACAACCACAGACACGCACATACCCCAACACACGCACGCCCATACCCGCACCTCCACACCCACATATCCACCGACTTACCCACCCATTCCAGCACCCTCTCAGACTTACCCACACCCACACCCGCGCGCAACCCCAACCCCAACCCCAACACCCACCCACACACACCCAGACACACACACATCCAAATCCTCACCGACACCCACAGCTCCGCTTGAGCCCCGATAAGTGTAATTTTTATTTATTCATTTGTTGGTACATTTGTTGATTAAGTTGGGAATTTCCAATCACGTACAATTGGTATTTCTCATTCCGCAGCTGCTTGCCCTATCATACTAATGCCAAATGTCAGGTTAGGTAGTGAAAAGTATAACCTTTTAAGTCATTGGTTTCAATTCAACCTCGTGACCTACCAATGGGAGGCGGATGCTCAACTCATTGGGCCACCCTATCTGGTTAAAATCTGGAGTTTCCCAATTGTTCTTCACTGCTAAGTGGAAAGAACTGGAAGTTCCCTCTCTGTGATTTTGCACAGGGTTTAGTGGGGTTGTTTATCGGACTAGTCACCATTATTATCAATGCTTTTATGCTGATTTGACCCAATTATCACATTATTCTTAATATATATATATATATATATATATATATATATATGGTTCAGCCTCACGAAAACCGGCCAATTGGCGGAAGTTGTCGGCATCGAGCATGGATGTCGGCGTCGAGCGGTATAATTATAGTTTAGCATTGACAGAGATCTTGGAAAGTCCTTAAATTTATACTGAATGTATAGGTCGAGAAAATACAACAACCTTATTTGTTTCTAGGATAATTTAATATAAAACAAAGAAATGAACAAGACTTTAAGAATTGCGACGCCGACATCTATTAAAGTTGTCGGCGTCGATCATTGGATGTCGGCGTCGATCGGTATAATTATAGTTTAGCATTGACAGAGATGCTGGAAAGCCCTTAAATTTATACTGAATGTATAGGTCGAGAAAATACAACAACCTTATTTGTTTCTAGGATAATTTAATATGAAACAAAGAAATGCACTACACTTTTAAGAATTGCGATGCCGACATCTTCACTTGACCACCGATTGGCCCATTTTCGTGAGGCTGACGAATATATACAATAACATCTTTATACAGTAGTTCATGTATTCAACATAGAACTCTGCATCTATACCAATATTGTACTGACAGACCAGATGTCCTGTCATCTTAGAGCCAAAAGACATCTGGAGAGAGAGGCGGGGGGGGGGGGGAGAAGAGAAAGCCAGAGAGAGAGAGTCATAGAGAGACACAGAGAGACACAAAGAGGCAGAGATACACAGAGACACATGGTGACACATAGAGCCAGATAGTGCCAGCCAGAGACAGAGTGAGACAGACAGAGACAGACATACACATACAGAGACACACATATACAGATTGAGACAGCCAGACACACATAGACAAACAGAGAAAGGGAGAGATACGGAGAGACATACACGCAGACAGACACATAAATAGACATGTACATATATACATATACAGATATGTACAGACATGTACATTCATGTACAGACATGTACATTCATGTACAGACATGTACAGACATACAGAGACAGACATGTACCTACATGTACATACATGTACCTACATGCACATACATGGACAGACAGAGAAAGACAGAGAGACACTCACAGGCAGACAGAGACAGACATACATAGACACACACAGACAGATATGTACAGACAGGTACATATATGTACAGACATGTACATACATATACATACATGTACATACATGTTCAGACATTTACCTACATGCACATACATGTACAGACAAAGACATGCACAGGCAGGCAGAGACATATAGACATACAGATACAGATATGTACAGACATGTACATACATGTACATACATGGATAGACATGCACATACAGAGACATACACATGGACACAGAGACATACATACAGAGACATACAGAGACATACATGTACAGATATGTACAGACATGTACATGCATGTACATACATGTACATACATGTACATACATATACATACATGTACAGACATGTACATACATGTACAGACATGCACATACATGTACAGACAGAAACATACAGAGACAGACAGAGACAGACAGAAGCAAATAGAGACAGACTGAGACAGAAATATACAGTGACAAAAATGTCCGCGTGTAGTACTGGCAGCGGCTCGCATACCACAGTGGTCCCTGATTTGTTTGTGCGTTTGTTTGTTGTTGTTTTACTTCCTAGCAACATCTAAGGTAATCCCAGGACGGGTACCGACTTGTGACAGTGCGCACTCATGGCGAATTTATAGTGATGTCCCACTGGAAGACCAGGCCTCCAGCACCATGACCTGATATCCCACTCAGTTACATTATCCTGACACTGAGCCAACCAGTCCTTGCCCTATCCTAATAATGCCGAACGCCAGGCTAGGAAGCGACAAGTATAATTTTGTAAGTCATTGGTTTAAGTCGACCAGGGTTCGAACCCACACTCTAATTCATTCGGCCATCGCGTCTGGTCAGTGGTACCTGAAGGCAGGTTACAACTGGATACATCTACCACTACATAGGTGTGAATACACACGCGCTATAACTACAGGTATAACACAGGTGGTAAGAGGTCATGACCTCCAGGCGTGCCTCGGGCTGTGGTCACCCACCTGGTCAGCGCTGTGTGCTACTGGTGTTGTTGGCGCGGGAGGTGTTGGGCAGCAGGAGGCCATAAACCATGAACCCGAATACAACCCGGTGACGGAAAGTGGTTTATGGCATAAACGCTCACCTCAAAATAACCGTCGCCTGCCCCACGTCTACAATTTACAAAGCCTGTTTTGTGCAGCCAGACCTCCATATTGTGAGGCCATATTCCACTAGTTTAAAGGGAGCCATGCCTCTCATAGTAGTCATAGCGCGGCCCTGTATGGAGACAGACCTTCACTCCCATCACCACAACCGCTGAGGATTTTGGACAAGCGCAGTTTGCGAATATCTGAACTTGTTAAAAGTTACATAGTCTGATGGTTTTAACTTATAATTTTTTTATATGCGATTTCCTTTTTTATATGATCTTTAACATTTTGTATATGCGATTTCCTTTTTTATATGATCTTTAAAATTTTGTATATGCGATTTCCTTTTTTATATGATCTTTAAAATTTTGTATATGCGATTTCCTTTTTTATATGATCTTTAAATTAAAAAAAAAAATTAATAGATAAATCAGCGATGAGAATATCCGGCCGATCGGCTGTTTTCCGACTTCTGGGCAATGACCCGTTTTTTTAGTCCTATATACAGGGGTTAGAGCGTTCCACTAATCAGTGGTTTCCCGAATTTTGGGGACTCGTATGTGAAATGTAGTCCTATATACAGTGATGAGAATTTCCCACTGATCGGCACTTTCCCAACTTTTGGCGACTCACCTGTGACATGTAGTCCTATATACAGTCATGAGAATTTCACGCTGATCGGTACTTTCCCAACTTTTGGGGACTCATATGTGACATGTAGTCCTATATACAGTCATGAGAATTTCCTGCCAATCGGTACTTTCCCAACTTTTGGGGACTCACCTGTGACATGTAGTCCTATATACAGTGATGAGAATTACCTGCCGATTGGTACTTTCCCAACTTTTGGGGATTCACTTGTGACATGTAGTCTTATATACAGGGATGAGAATTTCCCACCGATCGGTACTTTCCCAACTTTTGGGGACTCACCTTTGACATGTAGTATTATATACAGGGATGAGAATTTCCCGCTGATCGGCACTTTCCCAACTTTTGGCAACTCACATGTGACATGTAGTCCTATATATAGTGATGAGAATTTCCTGCCAATCGGTACTTTCCCAACTTTTGGGACAAGGACCCACCTTTTTAGGTCTGACCAGTTCTTATCATCAGGTTGAAAGGTAATTTTCAGTTCATTTAGTTCTTATTGACATTTGGTTTTCCTTATTGCATAGGGAGCTGGAAGTAGCTCAGGCGTTAGAGTGTTCACCTGCTCAGTGGATCCATTTGCAATTTGGGCTATTTTCCGTTCCAACCAGTGGTCCACAACTGGTTTAGCAAAGGCTGTGGTATGTGCAGTCCTGTCTGAGGGAAAGTGCATATAAAAGACCCTTTCCTGCTTATAGGAAAGAGTAGCCTATATGGCTACAGCAGGTTTCCTCCAAAGAATGTGTCAGATTGACCATATGTTGGATGCCCACTAGCTGATAATAAAAATCAATGCCCTCTAGAGGCGTCGTTAAATAAAACAAACTTATTGAATGCATGGGTGTCCGTTGAAAGCACGGCCTTCTCTAATTGATACTTATCTACTTACTTAGTGTTGTAATTTGGTTACCCGATTGGAATTGATCGATTTTAATTTGTATACGATTTGTTTACTTTGACCAGATTAAGTCATATGACGTCATGTTTGTATTAGGTAATGAGTGTTATCCAATGAGCTACGGACTAGGCCATCGTTCTCTGGGGACCACTGTACTAACACATTAGCTACTTAACCGATGAATATTACTAGTAAGGCAGTCAGTTCACTTTAATAATAATATTAGAGTTTGGATACTTGTATGGGAATAATAGTCGCACTTGACTATACTAAATGGTGCCCAATTATTCTCCAATGATCTTCTAAGCAAACATGTGAGATTTAGCCCTTCAGTGCGTCATCCTCAAAAAGCATTACTACTTCTAATAATAATAATGAATATATCAACAATAATGAAAATGATATATAATTTCATGTTTAGTAGAAATCTGTAAATAATAATTATTTCAGCAGGGTATTCAGTAATATAACTGCAATTAAGCTGAAATTACATACAGTATGCTTTGGATGAGTGGTCTTTCTACTGTACATTGGTTTCACTGATGGAAGGTTAAAGGAACACTACTAATCCTTATCTTTGAAAGGACTTGCGCTGCACTTTCTATTGATTCATTCGCACCGACAATCATTCTTAAATCCAGATTAAAAAATGTGTTTATTCCATGCAAGGATGTGTGTTTGAAGATATGTAATGCCATTTTAAGATAATATTCGAGGTATTTGGCACAACATATGGTGTTAAATTCCCTCTATGCTGAAAAAAGATGAAGTGTTTGTGTTAATTCTTGTTGATGTAGTCTATGGCTGAATGAATAGTGTCACGGAGCTGAAAAATAAATAAGAACAGAGGAATCAAATTGTGTATCAGAATAAGAAACAAAAATAGCAACCAACAACATACAGTATAACCCCATTAAACCAAGCTCGGTTAAACCAAACGATCGGTTAATCCAAACTTTTTTCGGTGGCCTGTCAAAATACTACCATTTATCATATACAAAAAGTTGGTGAAACCAAAGTCGGTCAATCCAAATTATCGGTTAATCCAAACCACATTTTCGGACATCAGGCCACTTCTGGTATGGGTAAACCAAAGTTTCATGTGGTTATAAGGTCATCTGAGCCCCCAATAACTTTTTTATATGATAAATGGTAGTATTTTGAAAGGACCCTAGAAATCTGTGTGGATTAACCGATCGTTTGGTTTAACCAAGCTTGGTTTAATGGGGTTATAATGTATGTACATAAAAAACAATAATCAAAGTGTCCACATACATTGTATATTACATGTGCAATACATGCTTCCTCAAAGTCAAAGTCAAAGCCAAAACTCGGTTAAACCAATGATCGGTTAATCCAAACAAATTTCTAGAGTCCCTTCAAGTTAGGTTTAATGGGGTTATACTATATATAACTGAGTAGGCCTGGAGCAGACGTCACTCACATATGTATTTCTTGCTGTATAAAAGGGCATACTACTGATGCAGTCACTCTATCCTTGCCTACCTGTCTATGAGGCTCATTGCCTGAGAGGTCAGTGCAGACTATCACTATGCTATTTACACTAGGCACTGAGAGGTCAGTGCAGACTACTACACTATTTACACCAGGACCTCAGAGGTCAGTGCAGACTATTACTACACTATTCACACCAGGACCTCAGAGGTCAGTGCAGAATATTACTACACTATTTACACCAGGACCTGAAAGGTCAGTAGAGACTACTACACTATTTACACTAGGCCCTGAAAGGTCAGTGCAGACTACTACACTATTTAACCTAGGCCCTGAGCGGTCAGTGGAGACTATTACTACACTATTTACACTAGGCCCTGAGAGGTCAGTGCAGACTACTACACTATTTAACCTAGGCCCTGAGCGGTCAGTGCAGACTATTACTACACTATTTACACTAGGACCTGAAAGGTCAGTGGAAACTACTACACTATTTACACTAGGCCCTGAAAGGTCAGTGCAGACTACTACACTATTTACACTAGGCCCTGAGAGGTCAGTGGAGACTATTACTACACTATTTACACTAGGCCCTAAGAGGTCAGTGGAGACTACTACACTATTTACACCAGGACCGGAGAGGTCAGTGAAGACTACTACTTCACTATTTACACTAGGCCCTGAGAGGTCAGTGCAGACTATTCCTTCACCATTTACACTAGGCACTGAGAAGTCAGTGGAGACTATTACTACACTATTTTTTTTCAATGCTGGCCAGCTTGTGTGTTTATGTTGACTTATCCACAGTAGCTGCTGATAGGTATTTGCATTGCATGTATATTCTAGTAGCAGATTGATAGTTGGTTGGGTCTGGTTAGTACTATAGTAATCTATGTTAATCTTTTTGGACTTTTCTTGGCATATATGTGCTTTATATGTGCTTTATTTTTTCTACTCTTATTTCTAGACTAGCCTACTCCTATTTACATATCATAGGCTTGTACGTAGCTGTGAGGTGTGTTATCTGGGTGCTTTTGGTATGGTTACCTTCCATTGGGCGTCTCGCTGGTGGGCCGTGACATATCACCTGCCCCTTTGCGGTGCAGCTTAGTTGGGGGTTCCTAGCCTTATTTTGCACAGATATTTTTTGTATGTTTTTAGGTCAGGAATTTGTCGTTCCTTTACTGTTTGGGCATTCCACACCTTGGCAGCCATTTCTAGCGTGCTTCTCTCGTGAGCTTTTATTTGGCTTCTGGTCTGCTTTAGTAGTGGCGCATTATTTGCTCTAGTTGCCCTTTGTGGTTTTGTTAGGAGTTTATTGTCTTGACTATAGCTGTATGCTAATGTTTTCAGATGAATTATTCTCCTATTTTCTAGCAATTTTACTTTGGTTCTTTTGTGTATGTCATAGGTGGGGTGCAGCTTGTCTACTCTGAGGCAGATTTTCAGGGCTCTGTTCTGTAGTGTTTGCAGTTTTTTTAGAAGTTCTTTCTTTGCACCCATGTAGTTTACATCTCCATAGTCAAAATAGGGTAGCACCATGCCCTTGAAGATTTTTATTGACATTTCTTGTGTCATGTAGTCTCTTAGCTTTGCAAATAGCCACAGTTTGTGGTTTACCTTTTGGACAATTTTGTTTATACATAGGTTGTAGTTTAGTTGGCTGTCCAACTCAAGGCCTAGGTATTTGTAATGGTCTACATTTTCTAGTGTTTGGCTTCCTAGCTTACAGTGTAGTTTTCTTTCTGGCATTTGTTTATGCGAGAAGAGAACTGTTTTTGACTTGCTTGTGTTGATGGTTATTTTGTTGGACTCACACCACTCATCCAGTTTTAGTAGGAGCTTGTTTAGTTTAGTTATTACCTCCTCTTCTGTGGTGCCGTTTGCATATATGACTGTGTCATCTGCATATAGTTGGAGGCATTCGGTTTGTAACCATTTTTCAAGATCGTTTATGTAGATTATAAAGAGCAGTGGCCCTAGCACTGACCCTTGGGGTACACCACATGTGACAGGTTGGTTGTCTGATAGTGTATTGTTTATTTTTGTTCTCTGTTGCCTGTCTTTCAGGTAGCATTTTATCCAGTCCATAGTGTTGGATTTTATGCCCATGGATTCTAGTTTTTCCAATAGTATGTTATGGTCTACTGTATCGAATGCTTTGCTGAAGTCAATGAAGGCTGCTCCAACTAATTGTTTTTGGTTCATTGACGCCAATATGTCATTTGTTAGGTTAGCTATTGTTTTAGATGTGGAGTGCAGTTTCCTGAAACCTCCTTGTCTTTCGTTTAGTATATTGTTTTTTTCCAGGTGTTCATTTATGTGTCTATGTAGCACTTTTTCAATGAGCTTGCCTGGGGTTTGAAGAATCGATATTGGCCTGTAGTTTCCCATGTTTTGTTTGTCTCCACTTTTGTGGATAGGGGTAATGGTTGCCATTTTCCAGGCTGAGATAAAATGCCCCTGTTCAAAGGAGATGTTGAATAGGTCGACTATAGTGGCTGGGATGGCTTGGAGTGCCTCTTTCAGCATTTTGGTTGGTATTTCGTCTATTCCACTTGGTTTATTTGTGTCTATGTCATTTATTAGTTTTTTTACTTCTATTATATCTGTTTTGCAGGTGGGGATTTCATTCTGCACAGTTCCTGATCTATTTTCCCACCTTTTTTTAAATTTTCCTGACAGCGTTTGTCCTATTGTGGCAAAGTGCGTGTTCAGTTTGTTTGCTGCATCTTTGTCTGAGAGTATTGTCCCTTCGTTATCTTGGAAGGTTGTGTGCTCTTCTTTGTTATTTTTGGGGAATAATAGGTCTACATTCTTCCAGAATCTGTTTGTATTGCTTCCCCAGTCTCTGTCCTGCTTTATTATGTATTTCTTTTTTGCTGTTCTCACAGCTTTGAGAGAGTGGTTTCTGGCAATATGGTAGGCCAGTTTGTCTTCTATAGTTTCTGTGAGCTTTGCTTTATTACCCAGTTTACTTTTGGCTATGATGAGCGTTAGCAGGTCATTGTCTACCCAGGGGTCCTGGTTTTTTTGTATTTTTATTTTCTTAATGGGGCACATCTCGTCAGCTGATTTTCTTATTTCTGCGATGATGTTGCCCCAATAGATATTAACATCATCTCTGTTTTGTGTGATGTTGTTTATGTTTTGGTGCAGATGATTTTTTAATGCATCTTCTGAGTAGTTTTTTAGGGACCTGCCCATCTTATACTCATAGTGATTTGTGCTTTTTAGTTTTTTCCTTGTTACATATATTAGCTCATGATCACTTATACCCCAGCTCCTGGTGCCCCATTTAGTGGCGTGGTTTGAGTTGGTTAGTATTAGGTCAATTGTGGTGCTATTTTTACTGAGCCTTGTTTTTTCAGTGATGAGCTGTTGTAGGCCTAAGATTTTGATTGTGGTTTGCAGCATTAGTTTGTTTTTATCATTGCTGTTGTAATTTACATTAAAGTCTCCTAGTATGAAGATTTCTGCCTTTGTCAGTTTTTTTATGGTGTTTATGCTCTTCTCTAGGGCTTCAATGAAGAGTTCAATTTCCCCTGATGGAGGTCTGTAGAGGCTTGCTATGGCTATATTTGCTTGCTTTTCATTTTTTATTAGGCACCATAGTAGTTCTATGTGTTCATTTGATAAGTTAGCTGTTATTAGTGCTTCAGGATCTAGAATTTTGGTGTCTTTGCAGTAAAGGGCAACACCTCCACCCTTTTTTGTTTGGTTTAGTGTGTTATTTTGCTGCCTATCATTGCGTACAAGCCTATATCCATCTATGTTGAGGGTGTTGTTTTTGTGGTTGTCAGTGAACCATGTTTCTGACAGTGCCAGTATGTCGAGATTTTCTCTTTTTAGGTGTATTTTTATTGTGTCGATTTTGTTGGATGCACTCTGGCAGTTTAGGTGGGCAAAGTGTGTGCCCCTCCCCAGCTTGCATTCAATTTCTTCTACCATATATATTTGTGCTTTTCGGTGAGTGGTTGCTTGATTTCGCGAATTTTACTTTTTAGTTTTAGTTAGATTGAGTTTGTGTGTGTGTGTGGGGGGGGGGGTGTGCTGGTGCATGCAGCACACGCATCTCCCTCTGGTGGGTAGTTGTGTAAGTCACTGCACTTATTACCTGTTTTGTGTGGAGGATGGCATATTTTTAGTAAAGCGTGTTAGTGAGATAGTAAATTTGTGATATTCATGGTTTGGAGCCCTGGTTCCTTTCCCAGTTCTCCCCGATCTGAACATTTGTATAGTTTTGTTTATTCCTTATTTATATTTTTCCTTTTTATTTGTTGGCATTTGTCAGGGTTTCCTTGACTTTTTGGAGGATGTCCCCCATTTTATTTTTGTAACCTGGTTTTATCGTTTCTCCTTCACTGGCGCTGTCCAGGTACCTTCCTGAGCCCCAGTATGGGCACTTTGTGCATTCCCTGAATGCATTTCCAGGGGCATTTATTAGCTTTTCTTTTAGCTCTATGTTTTGTGTGAATTTTGCGTGGACGATATCCTCCAGCACTTTTTCATTTGTTTTGCACCATTCTGGTGATCTCCATATTTTTTTGGCCATTGCTTTTATTGTGTACGGGTTGTCCGTGTTTTCGATCATTCTCATTATGTCATGTTTATCGTGATATTTGGCCATTATTGAGCAGTAGTATTGCTCGGCCGAGGTGTACTTTTTCCCATCCTTTCCTGTGACTTCGCATTTGTACAGGTTACTAAAGGGGGAGTTGTGGCCTTGGAACGACACTCCCCAGGGGTGTTCCCTTGTTGCACCCTTTTCTGGTGTGATCTCTTGAATCTCAATCTCTCCGAACTCCTTGGGTGTGTAGGTTTTCCCATTTATTTCTATGTTACACCCTTTCATTTTGATCGATTTTATTTTGTCACTTTTGGTCTCGAGTGCAAGTGTGTACATTTGTTGTACTGTTTTTTCACTCAGCATTTCCGTTTCTGTCCTTACTGGTCTTATTGTGACTTTGTTGTAGTCTTTTTTGGCCTGGAGTGTTTTTTTCTTCTGGAAGAGTTCTTTTTTTTGCGACTCTTTCTCCAGCTGGATTTTTATACTCCTCGGCCTGGTTTGGACTTTCTCTGTGGCCTGGATTTCTTGTTCTTTTGTTTCCCCACCTTGGCTTTTTTTTTCAGCCTGCTCAGTATTGTCAGGGTGTTTTTTTGGTGTTGTTTCTTTTTGGGTTTTTTTTCCTAGACGGAAGGCCTTAGTCACTACTGTCCAGCCAAAGTCACAGTCCGCTTCTTTTAGCATGTCAGTGATTGTTTCCTGAATGCTTTCATTTTCTTTTTCGGGAATGCCGTGGACTATGACACTGAGTTTTTTTTCCCCAGTTTTTGGTTTGATTGCCTGATTTTGGATCGCTTCCGTTTGAGGCTTCTTTTTATCCGTGGGCATTGTCCTGGTGTTGGCATTTTTGCTTACATTTTCGTTGGTCTGTTTTTTCTGGTTTTTTTCGTATTCTGCCTTGTACCATGCGCATTCTATCTGTAGCGTGTCATATGCTACTTGTAACGCTTCTAGTTTGGTTTTGCAGTCATTTCCCTTAGTTTTGTTGTTTCTGTAGACAATTTCCGTGTTGTTTGTGCCATTATTTCGTCCACACATTTTTTGTTTGCCTTTTCCAGTTCCTCCTTTACTGTTTGAATTACCAGCTTTATTATGTCTTCCTTGACTAGTTGTTGGCCTCCATTATCCTGGCAATCCTTGGCTTCCACCTCAGTAGATGTGTTTTCGCCTTTTCCCGTCATTTCTAAAGGCTGACACACTATTGTGAGGTTGATCCTCCTTGTTTTGTTTGATTTTATTACCCTGTACTAGGTAAGATTGATACTCATAGTTTGGAGCCCTGGTGTGTGCTGGTGAGTGACAGCTGGTGAGTGATAAGGTCCTAAGAGGTAAGTGTATACGATTACTACACTATCTACACTAGACCCGGAGATGCCAGTGCAGACCACTACTACACTATTTACACTGTGTCCTTGGCATGTCTACACCAGTCCTCAGATGAAATCCCAAGGATGATGCCTGTCTAGACCACCACCTGCTCACACTATCCCCTCTCATCTACAGCCTCTGCAGCTCACCAGGTCTCCTTGTGCTGTCTTCAGCAGTCTACATGTAGTGTCGGCACTGCTCGATGAGAACTGCACAATGACCTGAAAACACTGCAGTAAATTTCAATCTCCTCCCTGGTCGAGTCAAATGGATGGTTTTGAGTTTGTTATATAAAATTGACTGTTATAATGTACCTTACTTTAATTTGAGGTAATTTTATTTTTAATGTCTAACTTCTGATATATTTGATGTGCAAACAGGAACAATTAATTTTGACAACTATGCAACAACTCTTGACACCATAGGTTTCAGCAGTACCAAGTTCTATTTCATTGACTCAGGGTTCACTTCGATGTGGCGACACACGCTTGATGAGCACATCGGTATCTAAGATAGATATATAGAATCATATCTAGATAGAGGTTTTGCTTTTGATTGTTGTTAAGTTCAGGCGCAAAACCCCATACACGCCGATCCAAAAATTGAGCTAAACATTGGAATCAAAACATCAAAAATTGTATTTGGTTAAATTCCTACATTTTGTTCATTGCTCCATAATCATGTGATCATAACCAAAGTGGAATTAGTGAGAATTAAATTATTTTCAGGTAAAATAATTATTTGAACTACATTTGTAGATTGCCATTTACAAGGATTTGCGCCTGAACTCTTCAAGTGTAGGCTTCATCGGATGATGCAGTTTGAACACTTATTGCATTTTTCAGTAAACTGTAAACTGTCTGGGCCATTCTCACGACAGCTCTTCCAATTAATTCGCTTAGATAATTGAAGTTTTCCCCATCTACTTCTTTGCTTACGATTTAGTGTTTGCTAATTAAAGGATTGCCTGTTCATTTCCGAATCTACTTCTGTGCTGTTGTGGTGAATGATGTGGCACACTGGCAATTGTATCATTTATAGGGCACCATCCCAATCTTGGTTAACATTTCCCAATTTATTAATGGTTTTCCAAGTGAGATAAAAAGCTTGTCCCTTGCTTGAGTTTGCCTTGTTTATTTGTCCCCCTTTTCTCTGATTCATCGGAAAGTGTCTTCTCTCGTGAGGAGGAGGTCCTCTGGCTATTCCTGCCTTTGATTTGGTTTTGATTAATTAGATTTGAAATAGCCAAACTACACTTGAATTGGTTTGGAATAATTAGATATAAATGTCTAGACTACACTTGAATTGGTTGGTGATAATTATTGATAAATGTCTCGACTACACTTGAGTTGGTTTGGGATAATTATGTATAAAATGTCCAGCCTACACTTGAATTATCTTGCAATAGTTGCATATAGAATGTCCAGGCTACACCGGAATTGGCTTGCAATAGTTGCATATAAAATGTCCAGGCTACACAGGAATTGGCTTGCAATAGTTGTATATAAAATATCCAGGCTACACTGGAATTTTCTTGCAATAGTTGCATATAAAATGTCCAGGCTACACTGGAATTGGCTTGCAATAGTTGCATATAAAATGTCCAGGCTACACAGGAATTGGCTTGCAATAGTTGTATATAAAATGTCCAGGCTACACTGGAATTGTCTTGCAATAGTTGTATATAAAATGTCCAGGCTACACTGGAATTGGCTTGCAATAGTTGCATATAAAATGTCCAGGCTACACTGGAATTGGCTTGCAATAGTTGCATATAAAATGTCCAGGCTACACGAGAATTGGCTTGGGATAAGTAGAAAAAAACCTGTCCTGCATGCACTGGAATTGGCTTGCGATAATTTTATACCAAATGTCAAGGCTACACTTGCAGTAGCTTGGGATAGTTTGAATATAAAAGATCCAGGCTATACTTGAATTGGCTTGGGATACCTCAGATGTACAATGTCAAGGCTACGCTATTGATGTGAGTGAGAGAACAGACAACCCAAGCGTGGAGTGAAAGGTTACTGATGTTTAGGCGAGGACCAACAAGGGACAGCCATTTTTATTAGGTTGAGACATTGACGCATCTGGACAATTTATATCTTTATCATTGGACTTTTTCTTCAGTGATCTCTTCAAGAGGTAATATATCAGCCAAGCGAGGCTGTTCCCCACTGTATACCAAACCCAATGTGTTGGGGTTGGGCAGAGGGGTGTGGTTGGGGTGTGGGTGGAGTGGGGGGGATGGAGGTGGGGTGTGAGGTGGGGGTGGAATGTGGGGATGGAGGTGGGGTGTGAGGTGGGGTGGGGGTTGAATGTGGGGATGTGGGGATGGGGGTGGGGGACTGTTTGAATTATGATCATAGTCTGGTAGATTTGGAAGGAAATGTGGAAAATGTGGGACTGATATTGCAGCAATTAATTGAAGTTTCACAAAAAATCAATTATATATCCCACAGTGGAATGAATATTCAAGGCCACATATATAAATAATACTTCAATTTTACAGTAGAACATATCAGATAATATGGGGTGTCTAGTGTTGAGGACTTGACAATTCACTTTAATACATACATGTCTTGGTTTAGCATTAATCGCCCAGCCAGTTAAAAATTTGAAATTTGGCTGACAAGTGAACAAGTGTGCGTCAAACCCGCCAAGAGGTAGTTGGCGCTGCAGTAGCGCTATCCGGGCTCGCGTACACAGGCCAGCGATTGGTCAATAATGCAATAAGAAAACATATAAGTATGCATAGCACAGCATTGGCCAATAAAGAACACTACAAATACAAATAATAAATATAACAATATTCCTCTAACCGACCCACCTCCACCGATCGACCACTCCCCAATATCGATCGCTTTATTTGGGTACCCAACGATCACCCATACAATACCATTGTATTCATGAAAAAAACTCCATAAACTGACCACCTTCCTAAATGGACCACTTAAACTAAAGTCGGTCCCATGGGTCGGTCGATTTAGAGAAGTTTTGCTGTAGATAACTAATTAATAAGTTATCCTCTCTATTATATTGGCAATGCCCTGCACATGGAAACTTACCTCTCCCTCCTCCACCCCCTCACCCTCCCCCCAGCCCCCACACCGCACTCCCCTCGGCTACCAAGCCACCTCCTTCCCCATCCAGTGTACAGAAGGCTACCACACCCGGCAGCAGACAACCCGCCTGTTCTCGGCAGGAAGCAATCCATCAAAGGAATCTCCGCAAGAAGGGGTGGAGTTGACCCCTGTGCAACAAAGGCTCTCCGTGGCTGTCTCCAGTAACTTGTCGGCTGCCGGCTAAGCTGCCCTGACGCGTGCCACCCCCTCAACACCCTATTGTGCGCGCACTGCAATTGATTAAGTTACCTTGCGGACTGGATCGTGGGGGCTGTGGGGGTGTGGGTGGGGGATGGAGGTTGGGGGTGTGGGTGGGGGTGGAAGTTGGGGGTGGGGAAGGGGGGGGCTAGGCGTTAACACAGCTATTTCTATACTCCTCCTTTCACCCTATTTTCTTTCTGCAAGTACCCCCCCCCCCCTACATACACACACCCATTGACACTCCTCCTTTCCTCACACATTGACACACGTGGACACCCTCCCTGCTCTTATCCACGCCCATCCCGGCTCACACACATCATATCCATGCCCCACCACACACACACTCACACTCACACTCCTCCTTTGCTCACACATTGACACATGTGGACACCCTCACCCCTCTTATCCACGCCCCGCCACACACTCACTCACACTCCTCCTTTCCTCACACATTGACACATGTGGACACCCTCACCCCTCTTATCCACACCCCGCCACACACTCACTCACACTCCTCCTTTCCTCACACATTGACACATGTGGACACCCTCACCCCTCTTATCCATGCCCCACCACACACTCACTCACACTCCTCCTTTCCTCACACATTGACACATGTGGACACCCTCCCCACTCTTATCCACCCACCCCCCCACTCACTCACCCTCCTCCTTTCCTCACACATTGACACATGTGGACACCCTTCCCCACTTTATCCACCCACCCCCCACCTCACTCACCCTCCTCCTTTCCTCACACATTGACACATGTGGACACCCTCCCCCATCTTATCCACCCACCCTCCACTCACTCGCACTCCTCCTTTCCTCACACATTGACACACATGGAGACCCTTCACCATCTTATCCACGCCCCGCCACACACTCACTCACACTCCTCCTTTCCTCACACATTGACATACGTGGACACCCTCCCCACTCTTATCCACCCACCCTCCACTCACTCACACTCCTCCATTCTCACACATTGCCACACGTGGACACCCTCCTCCTTCTTATCCACCCACCCTCCACTCACTCACACTTCTCCTTTCCTCACACATTGACACACGTGGAGACCCTTCACCATCTTATCCACCCACCCTCCACTCACTCACACTCCTCCTTTCCTCACACATTGACACATGTGGACACCCTCACCCCTCTTATCCACCCACCCTCCACTCACTCACACTCCTCCTTTATCACACGTTGACACACGTGGACACACTTCCCCATCTTATCCACCCACCCTCCACTCACTCACACTCCTCCTTTCCTCACACATTGACACACGTGGACACCCTCACCCCTCTTATCCACCCACCCTCCACTCACTCACACTCCTCCTTTCTTCACACATTGACACACGTAGACACCCTGCCCACTCTTATCCACCCACCCTCCACTCACTCACACTCCCTGCCCACTCTTATCCACCCACCCTCCACTCACTCACACTCCTCCTTTCCTCACACATTGACACACATGGACACCCTCCCCACTCTTATCCACCCACCCTCCACTCACTCACACTCCTCCTTTCCTCCAACATTGACACAAGTGGACCCCCTCCCCCTTTATCACCCAACCTCCACTCACTCACACTCCTCCTTTCCTCACACATTGACACACGTGGACACCCTCCCCACTCTTATCCACCCACCCTCCACTCACTCACACTCCTCCTTTCCTCACACATTGCCACACGTGGACAGCCTTCCCCATCTTATCCACCCACCCTCCACTCACTCACACTCCTCATTTCCTCACACATTGACACACATGGACACCTTCCCCACTCTTATCCACCCACCCTCCACTCACTCACACTCCTCCTTTCCTCACACATTGACACACGTGTACACCCTCCCCACTCTTATCCACCCACCCTCCACTCACTCACACTCCTCATTTCCTCACACATTGACACACATGCCCTCCCACACACTCAACGTCCTCCTTTCCTCACAGATTGACACACTTGTATACCCTTCACCCACTCTACTGCCCTCCTATGTGTCTCCACAGATACACCTATGAATATTCATGCCTTTACGCTCCCCTTTCTATCACCCCACTTATATATGAGGCTGTCTCAAAAGGTGCTAAGTAATTTGGGACAAAACTTTGTCCATTGTAATGATCAACATACTATCTGCTTATGCATTTACTCAAGATAAACTGATTTATGGTGTTTCATAATCCCGATAGAATACATATTGATTTGGGCAAATGTCCTTGTGTTTTCAGTGTAAACGTTTCTGTGCTATTTCGTGTCAATCGTTTATGTGGACAATAAAAAAAGAGTTATCACCTTTTGAGACAGGCTCATATATGCACACTTGGACATAGTCCTGCAGTCCCAGTCATCTCTCCCTTCCACTCAATCTCCCCCCATGCATTCACCCACTTTGCCCTTCCCTCACTCCTCTCTACTCCACACCTCCATCTCCACACACACTGAGACACATTATCCTGACACTGACCTAACCAGTTCTTTCCCTATCCTAGTAATGCCGAGTGCAAGGCTAGGAAGTGACAAGTATCAATTTTAAAGTAATTGCTTTGACCCGACCGGGAACCGAACTCCCGACCTATCGCTCGCGAGCTCCGCGCTCTACCGATTAGACCATCTCGCCCGGTTAGGCATCAGACTAAACATGGGGGTAATGGGGGGGGGGGGAGTGGGCTGGGGGGTGTATTGTCATTACTACAGTGCTAAAGTAAACTTGACAATTGTGACATACATCATGCGTGCCCGTCACCAAACATGGAAATAACATTCTATGCGCGCATGGTGTGCAACCAATCAACCAATCAACCAATCAATCAACCAATCAACTAATCAACCAGTCAAACAATCAAATAATCAAACAATCAAACAATCAAACAATCAAACAATCAAACAATCAAACAATCAAACAATACCTGCACGTAGTGATTGCTAATTCTGGTGCGGTGTCCACTTGAAAGACGTGCATCGTAATCACAGCAATAAATTAATGTTGAATAGAACGCGTTGTGCATTCAGTTAGTGTGGGGGGGGGGGGGGGGTGGCTCAATGTGGGGTGGGGGGAAGGGGGGAGAAGGGGGGGAGGGGGGAGAAATGGGGATTAGAGGAATGAAGAGAAGAGATGGTGGAGAGATGGTGGAGAGATGGTGGAGAGATGGTGGAGAGATGGTGAGAGTGGAGAGATGTGGTGGAGAAAATGGAGAGAGAGGTGGAGAGATGGTGGAGAGGTGATGGTGGGAGATGGTGGAGAGAGGTGGAGAGATGGTGGAAGAGATGGGGAGAGAGATGGGGGAGATGATGGGGGAGAGATGGGGGAGAGATGGTGGTAGAAAGGGTGGGAAGTAGGGGAACTATCGCAGGGCGGATGGGGAGATAGAGTTAGGAGGGGGAAGGAGGAATAAAAGGATGGATGGATGGAGATATGGGGGAAGGAGGCGGGAGTGAAGGGATGGATAGAGAGATGGGGGGTGATTGGGGGGAAGGGGGAATGAAGGGATGGATGGATGGAGAGATGGGGGTAGGAGGGGGAATGAAGGGATGGATGGATGGTGAGCTTGGGGTAGGAGGGTAAGGAGGAATAAAGAGATGGGTGGAGAGAGGGGTGTAGGAGGGGAGGAGGAATGACGGGATGGATGGATGGATGGGGAAGGAGGGGAAGGGGGAATGAAGGGATGGATGGAGAGATGGGGGTAGGAGCGGAATGAAGGGATGGATGTGAGATGGGGGGTAGGAGGGAAGGGGAATGCAGGGATGGATGGATAGATGGGGGTAGGAGGGGAAGGGGGGATGCATTCAGAGATTGGGGTAGGGGGTAAGGGACCAGGATGAAGAGATGGAGGACTGAGAGAGAGATGCTACGGGCTCTGAGGGAGGGGGGATAGGGGGAGGGGGGGGGAGGAGGAAATGGGGGGGGGAAATGGAGGGAGGGGGATGGAGGGGTGGAGGGGGGACCATGGAAGGAGGGAAAGATGGAGGGAGGAGTGAGGGGTGGAAGTGGGAAGTGAGGGGTTGGGGGGGGGGGGGAGGCGAAACGAAGGATGAATGAACGGATGAAGTAGAGGGGGAAGGAAGGGGGGGGGGAGTGAATTGCGGACGGATGGGCGGGGGTGGGGAGGGGGGAGAGATGAGGAGGAGGAGGAGGAGGAGGCAAGGAATGAGGGAGGATGGAGAAATGGGCGGACGGATGGGCGAGGGGGGCGGGGAGGGAGAGGGGGTGAGGAGGTTGGAGGCAAGGAAGGAGGGAAGGATGGGGGGGGGGAGGGAAAATACGATGTAATGAAACGAAATATACGACTGTCATTAATAATAACGGCAGCCCGCACGAAAACCACGCGCACATGTTGCTGAGAGTGCGGGCCGTAATGGTGGTTAATCTCTGGACCCAATCGGGCCCGCCGAGTACATCGTTTTGAAGCATGCAGTCGTCATGGTAACCGCACCCATCAACCTGCCCCACCGCGCTCACCACTCACGTCATCCCCCATCTCTACGGGATCATCAAGTCAGCTGCGCATGCGCGCGCGTTGGCGTCGTAGTCCTACCCCCCCCCCCCCCCCACACACACACACACACACTCGCAGACCCACACACACACATCCCCACTCCAACTCTCCTACCTCTTCAACTAGATTGTTTCTTTGTTTGTTTGTTTGTTGTTGTTTTACGTCCTAGCAACTTAGTAGAACTAGAAGCACCTCTTGTCATCAACCTGATTCTTTCATTCCCCCCCCCCACCCAACTCCTCCCCATTCCAACTCACTAAGCACTAAGCAGCTACCCGGCCAATCCCCCGCACTCATCATTGAGGTCAACGCGGTAGAGCGCAGGCTTCCCGTGCGGAAGGTCGGGAGGTTTGGATCCCAGCCGAGTCAAACCAATGCCCTATGAACTTGATACTTTTCGCTACCTACTAGTACTAGCCTAGCGCTCGGTATTATTATATAGCGATATAGCAAATGCTAGACAGGAAGTGTGAACACTTATTTGTCTCTCTTTTTTTTGTTGGTACATTAGTTGTCCCAAGCTGGGGAAATCCCAGTCACAGACGACTGGTCTTCCCCACTCCACTGCTGGTTATGATAGGGCAAGGACTGGTTAGCTCAGTGTCAGGATAATGTGTCTGATTGGGGTATAGGGTCCTGGTCCTGGCCGCTTGATATTCCAGTGGGGCAGCACTATAAAGTTTCCACGAGTGCACACTGTCACGACTCGCTACCCATCCTGATATCACCTTAGATGTTGCTAGAATGTAAAACAACAAATAGAGAAAAAATCATGCCCGACTCCTCTCCAATCCACCTCACTACCACTACCCAGCTCAGTTTTCCCCTCCCCCCTCTATTCACCACTATTAGATCACACACACACACACACAGACTCACCCTCTCACGCCATTGACAGTAGTCAACAACAACCTGCCATCCTCCTCCCCTCCACCCCACCCCCTCACACACATACTCACACTCCCAATCCATTGACCGTATTCAACAACAGTCTCCCATCCTCCTCCCCCCAACCCACATACTCACACTCTCAATCCATTGACCGTATTCAACAACAGTATCCCATCCTCCTCCCCCAACCCACATACTCACACTCTCAATCCATTGACCGTATTCAACAACAGTCTCCCATCCTCATCCCCTCAACCCACATACTCACACTCTCAATCCATTGACCGTATTCAACAACAGTCTCCGATCCTCATCCCCCCAACCCACATACTCACACTCTCAATCCATTGACCGTATTCAACAACAGTCTCCCATCCTCCTCCCCCCAACCCACATACTCACACTCTCAATCCATTGACCGTATTCAACAACAGTCTCCCATCCTCCTCCCCCCAACCCACATACTCACACTCTCAATCCATTGACCGTATTCAACAACAGTCTCCCATCCTCATCCCCCCAACCCACATACTCACACTCTCAATCCATTGACCGTATTCAACAACAGTCTCCCATCCTCATCCCCCCAACCCACATACTCACACTCTCAATCCATTGACCGTATTCAACAACAGTCCCATCCTCCTCCCCCAACCCACATACTCACACTCTCAATCCATTGACCGTATTCAACAACAGTCTCCCTCTCCTCCCCCCAACCCACATACTCACACTCCCAATCCATGACGTATTCACAAAAACAGTCTCCATCCTCCTCCCCCTTCCCCCCAACCCACATACTCAAACTTTCAACCCATTGACCGTATAGACGGGATCATGGTTCCGACTGCGCATGCGCCAAATACAGTGTTGGCAGCAAAGCAAATGCATACAGCCATTGAGTTAGCCGATATGCATAGGGAATAACTTTGATTTTATTCAAAATGAATAGAAATACATAAGAATTTGGCATAAACATGTATGCACACATGCAATATACTGATCTGATGAATATATCTAAGACAAAACTAGCCATAGTTAAACATTTTGAGCTAAGAAATATGCAATTCCACACAAAACAATCAGTCACTTTAAGGCTGATATCCACATCACCATTATTCATTCTTGTTCTAAATATTAAAATTCCAAATGTGTCAACATACACTTGTTTCAGAGAAATATATAACCAATATCTGATTAACCCTAGTCATTTTCTAGTTCTACATATGTCATTAATCATAGGATATAAATAAAAACATTAATAAAATAAGTAAAACTGACTCTGGCTATGGCTTTAAGTGTAACACTAGTCTGAGTGCCCAGATTTGTCTAAATCTAAATGCACATGGCATGAGATGTGCTGATTATATTGATGTAAATGAAATGCTGGATAAACAATTAATATCTTAATTTATTATATATATTTTTTAAGTTGGTATTCTATATTTCAAACAAGAGTTGAGATGAGCTGAAACCAGCACATTTCACAGCTGCACCCAGTGTATTACCATGTCCCATGTGCTTCTCATGGGTTTGTTTTTCTTCTACGCATCCCACAATGCACTGCGCCGCTGGAATGGTGATGTAGTCTATTCAACAACAGTCTCCCCTCCCCGCCTCCCCCCCCTCCCAGTCTGCACCCACCACCCCCACCCACCACCACCACCCACCACCCCCACACTCCGCCACCCGCGGTAGGACCTGGGTGCACTCCATGGCCTATTATATGTCCACATAAACTTTTTGCCAGGCCCATTCCGGTGCGTTCTAAATGTCGGGCCAAGCAGGATATAGCGGGGGCCGGGGGCCGGGAAGGCGGACTGATTAAATTTTCAGGGGTCATAACTCGACCGGGCCCGGCAGTAATCGTGCCTGCGGCCGGGTGGCGGCCGGGTGGCGGCCGGGACGAGGCAACTTCATGGTCCATTTTATGGTCCCGGGCGACCAGTCAACGTTCAGCTGAGCCCATTCGCTCAGCTTTAATTGCATATACATCTTTCTGAGCCAGTCTTACCTCGGCCCGCACCATGCACCAGGCAGTCCGCCACCATCTTGCCTTCGACGGCAGATCATAGCGCATCGCCCGGCGGGAGGTTGGGAAGCAGCGCGCACTAGGATTGTATGCTGTGCCAGTTACTGTGGGTTCTTTCTTCTCCTTCTCTGTCTGGTGAAACTGTGGCGTTATTATTAGCCTAATTATCCTGGAAGACAATCAGGACGAATAGTCATTACAGGATAGGATATCCCTTCACTGTGCTCGGACAATCAAATCCGCCTGTTCTTTGCACCCGGTGTTGGCTTTACCAGACGGAGGGCGGCGTCTCTCATGTCCGCTCAAAGTCGTCTGCTACGGGCTCTCAAGTTTCCCGCGCTTTTAATCACCGCTTGTTCCTGCGTTAGCCGCTCGGTTCAACAGGGGTCATCAGCGGTGCGTTAGGGTTAGGAGAGTGTTTCATGGAGTGTTAATTACCTGGTTGTATCTCCAGCCCCTCTCATACCTAACCCTGGAGGAGGATACCCCTCTACTTAGGGCTACAGAAGGAGGAAGGATCAAGGATGCTTGTGTATTAGTATCTTCACAAAGGCTTAATTATGGAGCCGGTTCTCAAAGCGGTTCTCAGGGATTAAGGATTACGATGGACAGACCTGCGCAAATATGGATGCCATGAGTGGCTCTTCTTACACGGAGTAATACCGTTCTTTGGTATTTGCGTGGTTACGTGTCAGTGTGAGTGGAAGGGGCGGGGTTGGTGAACGAGGGGCGGGGAGTGGTGATAAGCTACCAAGCTATCAAACAAGATTACCCGTAATAATGAATAGCATATTCTATGGTACTAGCCTATAGGGGCATTGAGTGCATTGGAGAAATGCAGCCCACCCACCCTGAACTACACCGATGCCTATGACTTTAGCCTTAGTCACAAATGCGTTAAGCTAAGATTCCTTATAAGCGGTATGCGGCATCCGAATGCGAATGCAAATAAAAATTGAAAAGCATGTAAATGAATAGTGGTGCTTCCATACGTCCGAATGTGCGAATGCTAATGCGAATGCGGCAAATGGATCGACCCATGGACCGATTGGTGCGGCATGCGAATGCGGATACTGCTGCATTTGCCATAGAAAACAATACTGTTCCTTCACAAATTTGGAGGAAAAACCCCAACAAATGGTGGGGGTTGGCATATATCTAACACATTCACATGCCACATGCCGCATGCCGCATGCCGCATACCGCATATAAGGAATCTTAGCTTTACAGCAATCTTGCAGCGACCATAAGTTAGCCAGACCGGACGGCAACCGTACAGTGGGTTATGGTAGCCGTATGGTGACTACCGTTTTTTTGCTTGGCACAAGGGTTTGCAGTTTTTTAAAGTTTAAGTTATCTTAACATCGCAAAATCGCATTGCCACATGCCGCAAGGACACCACAACACCGTGCGGTCACTTTTGTTTACATCAATGAATATCAATATGGTACAATATTCATGTTTGGGTGATCAATATTAAGGACGTTACATATTATTTATATATTAAATATGTGCATGAAGTTAAACACAAACCCCAAGGTGCCTTGTGGTGATCTTACGATTTGTAAATAGATAAACCGCAGACCGCAATACCATATCATCTGCATGAACCGCAAGACACACCGCAGTCTGCAGATAGTATGGCACTCGCAGCATTTGTGACCTAGGCATTATGAGTATGGGTGTGAATATATAGTGATCTTGCTGACTATATTTACACATACATATGTATAATATATGTATTGGTTTATATTATTATATATATCACTATATAAACAATATATATAAAGATATATTCATATATATATACACACATATATATACATATATATACATGAGAGTATGAATATGCATATATCTTTTTATACATAATTTTTATGAATATATATTATGCTTACATATATATAATATATATATGAGTCAGCCTCACGAAAACGGGCCAATCGGTGGTCAAGTGAAGATGTTTGCATTGCAATTCTTAAAAGTGTAGTGCATTTGTTTGTTTCATATTAAATTATCCTAGAAACAAATAAGATTGTTGTATTTTCTTGACCTATACATTCATTAAGGACTTTCCAACATCTCTGTCAATGCTAAACTATAATTATACCGATCGACACCGACATCCAATGATCGACACCGACAACTTTAACAGATGTCGGCATTGCAATTCTTAAAGTCTCGTGCATTTCTTTGTTTTATATTAAATTATCCTAGAAACAAATAAGGTTGTTGTATTTTCTCGACCTTTACATTCAGGATAAATTTAAGGACTTTCCAACACCTCTGTCAATGCTAAATTATAATTATACCGATCGACGCCGACATCCATGCTCGACGCCGACAACTTCCCCCAATTGGCCTCTTTTTGTGATCCTGACCCATATATATTATATATATATGTTTATTACCACCATCAAACCTGGTGTGTAAAATCTGGGTGACTTACAAAATTCATATGTGTTGCTGCCTAGGCTGGCACTGGGCATTACTAGGAAAGGGCAAGTTGCTTAGTATCACGATAATGTGACTGACTGGGAGTGTCAGGATAATGTGGTGGAGTGGGATATCAGGTCATGGTGCTGGCGGCCTGCCAGTGGGGCAGCACTGTAAAGTTGCCACGAGTGTGTACTGTCACAAATCGGTACCCATCCTGATATGACCTTAGATGTTGCTAGGACGTAAAACAACAACAAACAAACAAAACCAACCGAAATAAATAAAACACTGTGTGAAAAGGCTGTAGCGCCGACCGCACCCCCCACCGATATCCCCCCCCCCTTCGATACCTCCCGTATGTACATAACACACCTACTACCACAGTGCCAGTAACACCTGGGGTGGGTGGGTGGGGGCAGGGCGGAAGGTTGGGGGAGGGGGGGGGGAGTCCCAGAGTACCAGATGGAGTTTTATGGTTTTGAAAGTAGCGCCATGATTGGGCGCCCGAGTCACGTGACCCAAAAAGTGCTAGAGGGAAAGAAGAAGAAAAAAGGCACCCACAAAAAAATAGCCCGCCTCGTGTGCCGGGCGGGTTGGGTTATAGCCCTGTAAATCATGAAATAATTGCCGCGGCCGGGCTGCGCAAACACGGTGGTGGCGGTGACCGGTATGTTGGCGGGTCAGTGTGCTGCGCTACCCCGCTACGGGCACATCGGCCGGGAACCCCTCGTGTACCGCGGGGGCCAACATCTGACACAGGAGTACATATATACATATATGTATATATATATAGATCTACAATATCGCTGCAAGACACAGGATTCCGCCGCTACCACCACCAACCACCACATGACAAAGTTTGTTTTTGACGCCGAGCGATGATAGGGGTTGTTACTGTTAGCGTTGGTTTGTCGGTTGCCATGGTACTAGTTCTCTGACACACAGCCCTGCCCCCCCCCCCCCCCCCTTCCCGACCACCCCCTCACCGCCGCGCGCCCCCGTCCCCCTTCCCCCCTCCCACCCAACATGGCATCATCATCACTAGCAGCGGGTGGTGGTGGTGGTTGTGGGTGCGGGAGGGAGTGAGGGAGGACAGCGCCACTGTACACGCCTGGCACAATGGAGGGAGAGGGTGCCCAGAGAGAGAGAAAGAGAGAAAGAAAGAAAGAATATTGGTGTCTTCGACAATGCTGGAGGCGGGCACGAGGAGGCGGGCGGCGGGCGGCAGGAGGCGGGAGGCGGGCTGCAAGCGGCGGGCGGGGCGAGGCTCTTACAACAGGCAGGGGAGCCAAGGCCCCGCCGGACTCCCACCCGCCCGCCCGGGGAGGCGCGGGAGAGCGCGGGGTCTCGAACTGACTGACGGGAGAGCAGCGAGGGGACGCGGGCGGGCGGACGACGGGCAGACAGCACGGTAAGTGTCGATGTGCGCGTTGTCTGTGACACCGGTGTTAAGTTCGTATTGTGTACGTTGTTGTTTGTGAAAAGCAGACCTTAGATTGCCGTGTTATGAAACGGCCTATAGCGTTTACCTCTAAACTACCCCGGTTTTCAGTATGAGCTGGTCGAGTGCACATGTGTGTGGCAGTGTGTGTGACCGGCGTTTATCGGTGTTGTTCATGGCGGGTCACGCACACACACACACACCTGGTTATCGTGGTCGCATGTAAACAAGACTTTTCGATAACAGCTAACATATATGGATAACATGACATGTCGCACATGATCCACAGTTAATCTAACGAGTAGTTTCTGAACCAGTATCTGATTAGATGAAGTGATAGATAGATACCTGTTGAAGGCGGTACTATTGGGAATAGGAACGAAGAATATGGTCGACGTCCGACTCGGAGGTAAATAAGCAACATGGTGACGTACCCAGCACGCCCCAATAACCAAATAAGGGTATACCAACCCACCAGCCTGCTAGCCCCCCGCCTGTTCAGGCTATTGACTGTAATTCAAACAATCCTCAATTGGTACATGTCCATTCATTGATCATAACCCCAAACGACAGGCATTGTTTTTGGCTTAGATCGTAGATGAGGAGAAAGAAGTCAGAAGGGGGGGGGGTGTCATGTTTACATTCAGTGTGCAATGCCAACATGGCCGACTGGGAGACCGGCCAGATCCAAGGTCCACCCACCCCCCTCCCCTCCCCACCCCCTCCACTCCCAACGCCCCTTGACACCTCGCCTGCCTCACGGCCCCTCCCATATCAGATTCAGGCAGATCGACATCGTTGGTCGGGGATGACAGTCCCCGGGAGCCCGGCATCCATACACCGATGCACCCGACCCCGCCCCCATCCAAAGTCGCCCTTAGAACAGCACTTGGATGTGGACAGTATTGATCCGAGAAGGCAGTGTCAGCAACAGGCAATGGCCCTCTCCTCCTACCCTACTGCCCCCACCTCCACCTACGCCCCCATCCTCCCCGCCCCTACGCAACCACCAAAGGGCTTCGGCATAGGGGCAATGGAGGAATCAGACAGGTGGTATGGTATGGAATGGGTAAGTGGGTGTATGTGGCAGGTTAGCAGGATAACATTGTGTGTGTGGTGGTGGTGGTGGGGATGGGGGGGGGGGGGGTATTCAGAGGGTGGCAGGGCGGGGGACAATCTATACATGCTATTTATTTCGTGATCGGACGCGATGGCCGAATCGGTAAAGCGCAGGCTTCACGTGCGGAAGGTTGGGAGTTCGAATCCGAGCTGAGTGAATCCAATGAATTGTCAAATTGATAATTGTCGCTACCTAGCCTGGCCTGGCATTCAGCATTACTAGGATATAACCAGGACTGGTTAGCATAGTTTCAGGATAATGTGACTGTGTGCAATATTGGGTCATGGCTCCAGTGGTATTGATCTGACAGCACTATAAAGTCGCCATGAGTGTGCAACGTCACAAGTCAGGTCCGTCCTGATATGTATGACCTTGGATGTTGATAAGACGTAAATGAAAAAAAATCAAACACCATTTTTTTCATGATCAATTTCTCTTACCCTATCTACCTTTGTTTTAGCATCTCTTACAGTGTGTTTGTACAGGAATTCTACTCTAATTTTAGACTAAATAATACAGTGTTCAATTGTGTATGTGTTTTATCCCATACTCACGCCCCCACCCTCCACATACCGTCTAAGTGTATTGTAATTCATACATAGACCTATGTGTGCATACTATTTTCATGCATGATGAAAATAGGAAATACCATGCCTAAAGCGGGAATCGAACCCACATCTCTTGCAAATATCGCTCAGTTTATGTTGTTGGTCCTAACAACATCTAAGGTCATATCATGATGGGTACCGACTTGTGACAGTGTGCACTCATGGCGACTTCATAGTGCTGCCCGACTGGGAAATCGGCATCGCCAGCACCATAACTCGATATCCAACTCAGTTACATTATCCTGACACTGAGCGAACCAGTCCTTGTCCAATTCCTATTAATGCCAAGTGCCAGCGTAGGAAGCGACAAGTATCAATTTTAAAGTTATTGGTTTGTGTCGACCGGGAATCGAACTCCCGACCATATCGGTCAGTGTGTTATCCATTTAACCCACGAGGCTCCCTTCCTGATGCCATGACCCCATCCACGACTACCTGTATATATAGGTGGGTCCTTGCCTGAGAGGTCAGCGCAGACTATACGTCTGCATGTGTGCATCTATGTAGGCCTATTCGTGTGTAGGGTGTACATCTATCTATCCGTCTGAGTAGTTAGTTGTCTTATATCAGAAGCTCCGCCCTGATATGACCTTAGATGTTGCTAGGACGTAAAACAACAACAAACAAAACATTAAATCAGAAGTCTTTTCATATTGGACGGCCTCTTGAGTTGAGTGTCCATTTAGTGTGTGGCATGTCGTGAGATTCCAACCATGGGGTTCAAACCCTGGTTGAGTCAAATCAATGACGTGAAAATTTACACTTCTCGCTACGTGGCCTGGTTCTGGGCATTAGTAGTGTCATAAGGGGTATGAACGTTGAAAATATTGGGTCTAGAGTAGGAATCGACCCAACATCTCTTGCAATTCAGGCTGGTGTTCTAATTATAATTCATCAACTGTACACTAACCTTTACACCACCTAGGATCCCTGAATATTATCACCCTATCCACGCTCAGTGCAGACTACAGCACTAGCATAATGCATGGATGAGTAGAAGAGTTAATAGTAATTTACGTGATTGAAGTCACTGAATCTGATACAAATATATTTACGTGTATGTATAAATGTTTACCTTTATGCAAATAATATATAAGCGGTGAAGGTGAATCTATTGTGTGCTGATTCTGGAAGGTTCTATGGTACAGCTAGAGCAGCTTGGAGCCCTGTTGCTCGTTGGGGCAGGTAAGGAAGGCAGCTGGTCAGCAAGTGCTTCCATACAATTAAATGTAAATATTTGTGAATTAAGTAACGCTAGATAGTGGTCATCACCCGAATACACCACCTAACCCACCGCTTTACAATCAGCCATCTATACAGTTCCTTAATTGAAGTTAACAACTTAGAAGAGAAATGCATAAAACAAGTAATAATAAGAATTATAGGTAAATATATTAACATAAAAATGGTAAATGCTGGATTTTGGATTGTTTGCAATCTACAAACAGTTACATTCCATGAAGAAAGTTTTTTTATTACTGAGGCAAAATTCAAAAGACTTGAATAAAATTGGCCTAGTGCTGCCCAGCAGTGCAAAGATCTCTTAAAGTTGCATAGTCCGATGAAAACATCAAATTTTCAAAAGCAAAACACTTATCTAGATTTGATTCTACATATTCAACTTAGACACTGGTGCACTTATTAAGCATTTGTTGCCTAATAGAAGGGCGTAATAAGTCAATTAATAGAACCCGTTACTACTGAAGTCTATGGTGTCAGCGTTTTGGCGTGCTTGCAAAAATTAGTTTTGGCATGTTTTGGCGTAAAATATCTCCAAACTTAGCCATTTAAAATTAAAGTTACTTCAAACTAAAGTAAAGTAGATTATAATGATTAGTATAATATATTTATCTCAGAAAAGAGCAGAAACTCAAAAGCATCGGAGTATGCACCTTTAACACACTTATCCGTTATAGGCAGGGTAAATATAAAATTCATCACGCATACCTAATGTATGTTCCCTGCTGATAATACTATTACCTATGGAGTGCGACCTAACGTATTACAATGTACAATATCAATGGTAGACAATACAATATGGATGGTAAGGTTTACCCGGCATGCTGGGAGACCTATCAGAATGTGCGATGTCAATGATAGTCAATACTGTATGGATGGTAAGGTTTACCCGGCATGCTGCCGTTTACGATCTACCGTTTACGATCGTTTTTCCGCACCCACCTAGCGTATACGATCTAAAACTGCCCAAAAATCGTGAGGTGTGCACTCCCCTAGCACACCTACCGATTCCGATTCGCGATTTTTAGGACTAAGACGGTAGGTGTGAGCTAGCACTACGATTGCGATTCGCGATTCGAAAAATGAATCGGCCCGTTTTCAGTTTTAAGCGGATCAGGAGTTTTAGTGCGCGAATCCTATACGGCATGTGTGTACCTGGCATAACCTATTTGAATGTGCGATATCAATGATAGACAATACCATATGGATAGTAGGGTGTACCAGGCGTGTTGGGATACCTATCACAGTGTACAATATCAATGATACTTTGATAAACAATACCATATGGATGGTAAGGTGTACCCAGCAAGCTGGGAGACCTATCAGAATGTGCGATATCAATGATAAACTATACCATATGGATGGTAAGGTGTACCCAGCTCTGCTGGGAGACCTATTAGAATGTGCGGTATAAATGATAGACAATACCATATGGCTGGGAGACCTATCAGAATGTGTGATATCAATGATAGACAATACCGTATAGATGGTAAGGTGTAGCCAGCAAGCTGGGAGACCTATCAGAATGTGCGATATCAATGATAGACAATATCGTATAGATGGTAAGGTGGACCCGGCATGTGGGAGACCTATCAGAATGTGCGATATCAATGATAGACAATACCATATGGCTGGGAGACCTATCAGAATGTGTGATATCATTGATATACACTACCATACAGATGGTAAGGTGTACCCGGCATGTGAAGGGCCTATCAGAATGTGCGATATCAATGATAGACAATACCGTATGGCTGGGAGACCTATCAGAATGTGCAATATCAATGGTAGACCATACCATATGGATGGTAATGTTTACCCGACATGCTTGGGAGACTTAAGTTACCGTGACAGGTTGATGGGCTTGTATAGTGACGTGTTCATTATGGCTAAAACGCAGGTTGGGGCGGAGGTGGAATGAAGATACAATGCATTTGTTACTAACATATGTTATATATTCTCGATATATGAAATTTTAGAATTATAGGTAAATTTCTTTAACGTTTTGTTGGTATTGTGTGAGAAATATCAGACTGGTGCAGTGTCGCTGAACGCACCTTCGTCCAATGCACTAGCCATCGGCAGGTGAGTTTATCGACCGACACGCACTCCGCCTTTACTGGCTTGTCTTTTTCTGCCATTGCTGTCTGGACATGCATAGAACGCCTAATACCCCAGTCACACTACAGCTTGCGACCACCTTATACCAAAGAACTGACACTCACCCGTGACCTCCTTGCTACCAAAACAATGGTTGCCGACGTGTGGGCGTCACTGGTGAGTGTGGCTTCTTTGGTCTAAGGTGGTCGCAAAGTGGTCGTAAGCTATAGTGTGACTGGGGTCTTACTTGTGTTCCTTTGCCTCTTTTGCACTTAGCATTGGTGCGCGGCTGGCGCGTGGAACCACATGGACCACAATATGGGTCCGGTGTCGCAGTTTCCGCCGTCCGCCAGTTTCCGCGGTACGCCTGCACTCAAATGCATTGTGAGTGGCCGTGATCAATCGTCATACAGAAAAAGTGAAATATCTCTAACAGCACACCACCTAGAAACAAATCGCTTGGTACACATATAGAAAACATATTCAACGAATAGATTATATTAATTCATAATGTTAGGCTTATTGATTTCTATTAATTTTGAATAAAACTAATGTTTTGCACTGCGCGTACCATCAAACTCAAGGCATTGTCAATGGTTGTGAGCAATCTTCATACAGAAAATACAGAAAAAGTGAAATATCTCGAAAACCACACCACCTAGAAATAAATCGCTTGGTACACATATAGAAAACATCTTTACCAAAAACATTATATTAAATTTATAAGGTTAGTGACGATGCTGTTCGATTTTGATGCATGCGCAGAAGCGATTCGTACCGCGGAAACTGGCGGACGGCGGAAACTGCGCACGGCGGAGGCGTGATGGCCGAGAAAATCGGAGGAGACGGCTGGTCTGGGCAGGGTCCAAGGTAGAAGGAGGTGGTGCAGTGAGAAACTTGCATGACTTGCTGGTGCAGTTTAGTATGAATGGTTTATATACTACTAATTTACACAGAGGTTGAGAAGTACAATTAGTTGGAGCAGCCTTCATTGACTTCAGCAAAGCATTCGATACAGTAGACCATAACATACTATTGGAAAAACTAGAATCCATGGGCATAAAATCCAACACTATGGACTGGATAAAATGCTACCTGAAAGACAGGCAACAGAGAACAAAAATAAACAATACACTATCAGACAACCAACCTGTCACATGTGGTGTACCCCAAGGGTCAGTGCTAGGGCCACTGCTCTTTATAATCTACATAAACGATCTTGAAAAATGGTTACAAACCGAATGCCTCCAACTATATGCAGATGACACAGTCATATATGCAAACGGCACCACAGAAGAGGAGGTAATAACTAAACTAAACAAGCTCCTACTAAAACTGGATGAGTGGTGTGAGTCCAACAAAATAACCATCAACACAAGCAAGTCAAAAACAGTTCTCTTCTCGCATAAACAAATGCCAGAAAGAAAACTACACTGTAAGCTAGGAAGCCAAACACTAGAAAATGTAGACCATTACAAATACCTAGGCCTTGAGTTGGACAGCCAACTAAACTACAACCTATGTATAAACAAAATTGTCCAAAAGGTAAACCACAAACTGTGGCTATTTGCAAAGCTAAGAGACTACATGACACAAGAAATGTCAATAAAAATCTTCAAGGGCATGGTGCTACCCTATTTTGACTATGGAGATGTAAACTACATGGGTGCAAAGAAAGAACTTCTAAAAAAACTGCAAACACTACAGAACAGAGCCCTGAAAATCTGCCTCAGAGTAGACAAGCTGCACCCCACCTATGACATACACAAAAGAACCAAAGTAAAATTGCTAGAAAATAGGAGAATAATTCATCTGAAAACATTAGCATACAGCTATAGTCAAGACAATAAACTCCTAACAAAACCACAAAGGGCAACTAGAGCAAATAATGCGCCACTACTAAAGCAGACCAGAAGCCAAATAAAAGCTCACGAGAGAAGCACGCTAGAAATGGCTGCCAAGGTGTGGAATGCCCAAACAGTAAAGGAACGACAAATTCCTGACCTAAAAACATACAAAAAATATCTGTGCAAAATAAGGCTAGGAACCCCCAACTAAGCTGCACCGCAAAAGGGCAGGTGATACATGTCACGGCCCACCAGCGAGACGCCCAATGGAAGGTAACCATACCAAAAGCACCCAGATAACACACCTCACAGCTGCGTACAAGCCTATGATATGTAAATAGGAGTAGGCTAGTCTAGAAATAAGAGTAGAAAAAATAAAGCACATATATGCCAAGAAAATCCAAAAAAATTAACATAGACTACTATAGTACTAACCAGACCAACCAACTATCTATCTGCTACTGAAATACAGGCAATCAAATACCTTATCAGCAGCTACTGTGTGATAAGACAACACCAACACTACAGCTGGCCAGCATTGAAAACAAGCCTGAATACCCAGGCTTATATGCTATGGACAGTATAAATACAGCCTCAATAAAAAAAACAAAAAAACAAAAAAAAACTATATTAGCTGACCCCAGTGTAAATTTCTAGTTTGAAAACTGGAACCGCAGTTTGACAAACAATTCATTATTTCTTTAACCCTACCTACCGATTTAAAAATATTTTCCCTGGACCGGAAACATGCATATTTTTCTTGTTGGCCTCATGAAGCCGTCAAGACGGGTCATTATCGTAAGTCAACAGCCGTCCTGATATGACCTTACAAACAGACAAACTTGCAAATTCATCTTTTTATTGGGCAACACTATTATTTAGCAAACAAAATAAATTAAAAAAAAAAAAAATTAAAAATCGATCATCAATTTAATTATATGAGGAATCCATGGCAGATGACTTGAGAGAGAATCGGGTGTGTGTGTGTGGGGGGGGGGGGGGGGGCGCAGAAAGCTTTAGATTTGATTTTTCCTGCAAAAGATGTACCAGGTGTGGTAGATATCTGTTTTAATAATATAGTTAGTATATGAGATCCATAACCCACCTTCTTTCTAACCCATAACTTCGTTCAGCAGCCCTGTCTGGGGAAGACAATAGGGACTGCCTGATGGTTGCCCGGGGCACCTAGTTTACTCAGTCGGGCAGGTGAAGTTCCCGGTGATCTGCCCAAACAGGCAAATCATTATTTTTCTGATCTGCACTATCAGATTTCAGTTTCAATTTGCTGATTTGGGATTGGGCATGTAGTTTTGCCACTCGGGCAAGTGGAAAATTCAGTTACTTGCCCGGGGGAAAAAGTGATTGTCCTACCCAGTCTGTCCTGCAAACAGTGCTGTGGGAGCAACTCTACTGGATGTGATTGTCCTCATTGATGATGTCATGTAATTGAGCCATCAAATGAACTCGTGGTTTGGGGGCATTCCATTCCTTCTATCTCTCCTAAATAACAAATTTAAAAAAATGGTTGGTGGACATTCCAATCTTTTTTTTTATTGCGCAAATTCCCAATTTTCGAGGGCTTGTGACTAAGCTAACAGAGCTGAGGAAGAGGAGGAGGAGGAGATGGAGGGGTGTGACGCCGAGGAAGAGAGACAGACAAAAAAATCCGACCGCAAAAGAGAACAAAAGAAGGTTCATGAATATTCAGGAGTGTGTGTCGAGCTTGGGGCTGGGGAGACTTAGGCGAGGAAAGCCAAGCGTTGGAGTTTTGTATTTGCTGCCTCTCACGAAGGTACCACATGGCTTCGTTGGTACCGGTGTAAGGGGAAGCCCGGTAGATCACAGGCTTCCCGTGCGGAAGGTCGGGAGTTCGAATCCCGGTCGAGTGAAACCAATGACTTATCAAATTGATACTTGTCGCTGCCAAGCCTGGCGCTGGGCATTAATAGGATAAGACAAGCACCGGTTTGTGCGGTATCAGGATAGTTGGACTGTGTGGGATATCCCGTCATGGTGCTGGTGGCCTGGTCTCCCAGTGGGGCAGCACTATAAACTCATCATGAGTGCACACTGTCAGAATTCAACTCAATCGGTCATCCCATTCCTGTACATAATTGGTGAGGGGGAGAGCAGGAATCAGAGGAGACATTAGACATTTTTTTATACGGCCACACCGCTTTTGTTGTGATATTACGCCGGGCCACCCACGTGTGGGCCGCTGGAACCAGCGGCCGGCTTACAGCTGATCCGTGCTGACTGACGGCTTGAATCAGGCATCAGCGAAACACCAACATCCGGTCGGGTTCACCCTGCACAGCATTAAGCCTGCTTCATACATGACCCCCCCCCCCCCCCCCCCCACACACACACATACACATACACACAAAACAACGCCGCCCTCTCCTACTATGAGTCCTAGTGGTACCGACTCCTACTCCTCTCATTCCATCACCCCCCTCCCCTCCCCCCCCACATATACACACAACACACCACGCCCCTCTCCCAGTTCTCTTATCCCATCACCCCCCACTCCCAACGCACACACATCACACCACCCTCCATAACCACCTCCCACCCACTCACACACTCTCTTGCTACCACTCAGTGGTAATACAAGTACTAACAACACCCGCCAAGGACTAGTATAGCCTCCCCTCCCCCTGATCCCCATAGCTGACTTGACACCACTGACCAACTAACCACTAATCTTCACTAACACAGTAACAGCTAACAGGTAACACCACCCACTGCCTAACTAATCCCATTCTCACTTCACTTCTTCCTCTGGCCTTGGCCGGATTTACTGTGCATACTGGTGAATCTGGAGGGACTGAAGTTTGGATCCTGGTTGAGTCAAACCAACGACTTATAAAATAGGTACCTGTTGCTGCTCAGCGCTTGGCGTTATGAGGTCAGGACAGGGACTGGGCACACAGCGTCAGGATATTGTGACTGTGTGGGACATAGGGTCATGGTGCCAGTGGCATGATTTCCCAGTGAGGCAGCACTATAAAGTCAACCTGAGTGCATGCTGTCACAAGACGGTGCCAGTTCTGGTATAGTCTTGCTGGGGTGTAAAACTACACCAACCACCCAGCCTCTCCCGGCCCTCTCAGAGGACTGTGGTTGGGGTCTTAGCCTACCTTTTTCCTCCCCCCCCCCCCCCCCCCCCCCCCCCCCCCAATTTCTCTGACCACTACCCATCGGAAGGAAACTCCCAACCACATGGGACCGCTTTCAGCGGTGCCCATACAGTGCTGCAGATTTGCAGCCTTCAGCGTGCCAATGCGACTGAAAACTCCCCCAAAACAACAACAGCTAACAGCACCGGACGCGGTGACCACTGAGGCAGCACTATAAAGTCACCACGAGCGCGCACTGTCAGAAGTCGATACCCGTCCTGATATGACCTTAGATGTTGTTAGGATGTAAACCAACAAACTAAACTGCTACTAGTAGTAGTATTAGAGAGAGCTGAGCTGCCCTCGTCCTGTCTCACACCCACACCCACACCCACACCCATACCCATACCCATACCCATACCCATACCCATAACCATACCCATAACCACCACCCCCAGCCCAGCTGAACACCCCAGCCCCATGCTCCCGACTGGGGGATCAGAGAATAATAATCAGAGTGCAGTCGTGACAGCCGAATCCCCGGCACGCAGCGGAGGGGGTCAGCCCTGACAGACACGGATTCTGCGCCAAGCCTGTGTATTGCACCAACACCCTGCTGCGCTGATCTACCTGACTCTCCTCCCTCCCCAACCCCTCCTCCTCCTCCTCTCTCTACCCACTCCTACTCCCCCTCCCCGCATTCCTCCCCCTCCCAGCCTTCCTTCCCTCGTCCCTCCTCCTGCCCATGTCCTTCTCCGCCCCCTCCCCTCGTCCGCCTCCGTTCCGTCCCTCGCCCCTTCCTCTTCCCTCCATCTCCTCGACCTTCTCCCTCTCATTCTCCCACCTCCCTCTTATCCCTCTTCCCTCTCCCCCTCCTCCTCCCTTTCACTCCCCGGCCACTTCCCCCCTTTCCTGCTGTCAACAACTTCCCCAATGGTCTCTCACCTCTCCTCTCTTCCCCTTCCCCTTCCCCTTCCCTCTGGTAACCCCACCCCCCGCTCCCGTTGTCCCATCCCGCTCTCCCTTCTTCGTCCCCTTCCCCGTCTCCCCCCCCCCCCCCCCCCCCCCCCCAGTGGTGTCTCCCCTTCTCTATCTCTATTTCCTTTGCTGTCGCGCAGTTTCCGGTTTGGAAGTGAATTCTTCGCGGAGATGTAAATTATGTACGAATGGAGAAACTGTCCCTTCCCCCACCCCCACCCTCCCTCCGTCATCCCCTCCCACTACCAACATATTCCTCAGAGGTGCCTATCCCCTCCCACTGCCAACACCTTCCTCAGTGGTGCCCATCCTCTCCCACTACCAAGACCTTCATCACTGGTGCCCATCCTCTCCCAGTACCAACACCTTCCTATGAGGTGCCCATCCCCTCCCACTACCAACACCTCCCTCAGTGGTGCCCATCCCCCCCACTACCAACACCTTCCTCAGAGGTGCCCCCGCCCATCCCCTCCCACTACCAACACCTTCCTCAGAGGTGCCCTGCCCATCCCCTCTCACTGCCAACACCTTCCTCAGTGCTCCCCATCCCATCCCACTACCAACACCTTTCTCAGTGGTACCCACCCTCTCCCACTACCAACACCTCCCTCAGTGGTGCCCATCCCTTCCCACTAGCAACACCTTCCTCAGTGGTGCCTATCCCATCCCACTAGCAACACCTTCCTCAGTGGTGTCCATGCCCTCCGACGACCAACACCTTCCCCAGTGGTGCCCATCCCATCCCACTACCAACACCTTCCGCAGTGGTGCCTATCCCCTCCCACTACCAACACCTTCCTCAGAGCTCCCCACCCCCTCCCACTACCAACACCTTCCTCAGTGGTACCCATCCCCTCCCACTAGCAACACCTTCCTCAGTGGTGCCCATCCCTTCCCACTAGCAACACATTCCTCAGTGGTGCCTATCCCATCCCACTAGCAACACCTTCCTCAGTGGTGTCCATACCCTCCGACGACCAACACCTTCCTCAGTGGTGCCCATCCCCTCCCACTACCAACACCTTCCTCAGTGGTGCCTATCCCATCCCACTACCAACACCTCCCTCAGTGGGATCCATACCCTCCCAATACCAAGACCTTCATCAGTGATGCCCATCCTCTCCCAATACCAAGACCTTCCTCAGTGCTGCCCCCACCCATCCCCTCCCAGTACCAACACCTTGCTATGAGGTGCCCATCCCCTCCCACTACCAACGCCTTCCTCAAAGGTGCCCCCGCCCATCCCCTCCCACTAGCAACACCTTCCTCAGTGGTGCCCACCCCCTCCCACTACCAACACCTTCCTCAGAGGTGGCCCCGCCCACCCCCTCCCACCACCAACACCTTCCTCAGTAGTGCCCCACCCCCTCCCACTACCAACACCCTCCTCAGTGGTGCCCATCCCCACCTCCCTGCCACTACCTTCCTCAGAGGTGCCGCCTACCCACTACCAACACCTTCCTCGGTAGTGCCCCCTGCCACTACCAACACATTCCTCAGTAGTGCCCACCCCCTGCCACTACCAAACACCTTCCTCAGTGGCGCCCATCCCCCTGCCACTACCTTCCTCAAGGTGCCCCACCACCCACCCCCTCCCACTACCAATACCTTCCTCAGTAGTACCCACCCCCTGCCACTACCAACACCTTCCTCAGTAATACCCACACCCCTGCCACTACCTTCCTCAGAGGGCCCCCCGCCCATCCCCTCCCACTACCATCACCTTCCTCAGTAGTGCCCCTCTCCCGCCCTCCCCCTCCCAACGGCTTTGCTCAGTGGTGCCCCCTCCCATTCTCCCCTCACTGCTCCCCTCCCCCCCCCCCCCCCCCCCCCACCTCCCTATTCGTGCCGGTGCCACTGCTAGTCTTTGTCGGTGCGCGTTGAGAGACCCGCTTCTGTGTGAATGGCTTCGTGTCATCTCACCCGGCCCACAAATAAACTGCACCGCCGGCGTGTCCTCGCGATGCGTGATCCCAATCTCCCGCCTTTCAGTGGCCTTGTAAAGCGGACGTGGGGCGTCAGCGGAGACTTTACACGGGCTACAAAGGCTGGAGATGGGCAGGACGGCAGTCTGTGTATGGCGCAGCCATTCTGGGCAAAGGCGGCCATTAATCAGCATCTTTTCAGGACACTCTCAGTAACCAGGCTTTTTGATGTATATGTATATGTACATGTATATGTATATGTATATGTATATGTACATGTATATGTATATGTATGTGTATATCTATATATATATGCATATCTATATGTATATGTATATGTATATGTATATGTGTATGTGTATGTGTATATGTATATGTGTATGTGTATGTGTATGTGTATATGTATGTGTATGTGTATATGTATGTGTATGTGTATGTGCATATGTATATGTATATGTATATATATTATATATCTATATGTATATCTATATTTATATGTGTGTGTGTATGTGTATATGTATATGATTGTATATACTGAAAAACCCTGCATATTATATATATACTTGAATATGTGGTTGGTTGGTTGGTTGTTGGAGTTTTATGTTGGTTGTTGGAGTTTTATGTCCTGGCAAAATCTAAGGTCATATCAGGACGGATACCGAGTGCACACTTTATAGTGCTGCCGGAGTTTGAACCAGTGGGAACTTGTGACAGTGCACACTCATGGCGACTTTTATAGTGCTGCCCCTCTGGGATATCAGGCCGCCAGCACCATTACCTGATATCCCACTCAAGTCACATTATCCTGACACTGATCTAACCAGTCATTGCCCTATCCTATTAATGCTGAGCGCCAGGCTAGGAAGCGACAACTATCAATTTTTAAGTCATTGGTTTGATTCAACTATGGTTTTATCTTTCAAAAACGTGAGACGGACACTCAACTCATTTGGCCATTCCATCCCGTCTGGTCATGGAAATGTGAATAATGTTACTATTATAATAAATATAATATAAACACTCCTGCAGTTCCGATAATAATGTTACGCCAACTTCTCAACTCCATCTTTTGCCGTCTGGGTCTTTGGCAGCAGGTGTGTTTTTTTCTTTCCCATTTATCCAGATTTCTTTTAAATTTCAAAGTATGCACAGGATGATTGATCCGCCGATTGCCTAACGCCACCGTCTGAAGCAGTTTAAGCGAATTGTCACCATTAATTGCTTTAATTCCGTTAATCCATATTTGAGCGCGACACTGTGAATAATTTCTGGCCAGTTGAATTGGTTCCCAAATTAAAACGAATCACACGCAGGTTGTTGGTTTTTTTTTTGTCTTTATGGTGCAGAATTTCTACCGAACCGTGCATTATTTATGTCCTCATCTCACAAGGGTATCCAGCCTTCTGTGGCAGTTATCCGTGAGTTCTGGTGAAATAATATGAAATCATTATTGCCCTCCTCCCTCTGGCAACGAACTCTCTCTATCTATTCCCCTCTCTCTTTCTCATCTCTCTCTCTATATATATATATCCTAATATACACACATATATATGCTGCCCAGCGGTGAAAACAAGTGTTAACACACTTATCCATTATAAGCCGGATAAATAAATTCATTTAAAAAAAATAGATATATACATGTATACAGTAAAGGGCGCATTCCTTACACCCGGTATGCAGCATGCGGTATGCGAATGGCATGATTCCTTACACACGGCATGCGCCACACGACTGGCTATATTTAACAAATAAAAATAAACAAGTATACTCAATACTGCACTGTATATGACCAAATATTGCATTTATATCTATGTACCTCTTGGTACGTCACATTGGCGTTCCTACCTTTATAATTACCAAATTATAGATAAGTATTCATATTTGTGTGGCTCTAGTAGCATTTTTACCAACCCAAACCCCCACCACCACCACTACCATATGTTTCCCCTCAGCACTCTTGTGTGTGACCGTTCCATAATGCTCAGTCAGCTCTCCTCGTCTACAACTAATGGACAAGTGCGACTGATGTGTCTATTCGCACACCGCATACCACATGCTGCACCGATCGCTACAGGGACTGATCGAGTTGATGCATGCCGCACACCGCATGTAAGGAATGTAGCCCATAGGCTTCAAGGCGTTTCGATTTGTTGTCGCATTCACTGTTGTCTATGGGCATTCGCATTCGCATGCCACACCGATCGCTACATGGACCGATTCAGTATTCGCATGCCGCATGCCACATACCGCGTGTAAGGAATCACCCCCATTGACTTAGATGCTTTTCGATTTTTTGCCGCATTCGCATTCGCATTCGCATACCGCATACCGCGTGTATGGAATGTAGGCTTAACACCTCTAAATCGACCGACTTTAAGTGGTCCATTTATGGAGGTGGTCAGCTTAGGGAGTTAGAATATGGTTACACTCGTATTGTTGGGACCCAAATAAAGCGATCGATATAGGGGAGTGTCTCCCTGTTGAATATATACGTCTCCCTGTAGCCCTTAGTCTTAACATCTTTCTCTTCCCATCGCTCATTTCTGGCCCTCTCTATCCCTCTAACCTCCTGTCTGTCTACCTCTCATTCGGCTTATCAGTCGTCCTCATTGCTGTCTACTGACCACCGTCCACGGCTACCATCGCAGTCCATACGGCCGCCCCGCCCCTCCTCCTCCCCTCCCTTCCCTTCCCCTCCGCTCCCCTCCACTCCCTTCCCCCCGCTCCCCCTCCCTTCCTCTCCGCTCCCTTCCCCTCCCTTCCTCCGCTCCCTTCCCCTCCGCTCTCCTCCCTTCTCCTCTCCTCCCTTCCCCCCCGTCCCCTCCCTTCCTCTCCGCTCCCTTCCCCTCCGCTCCTCTCCCTTCTCCTCTCCTCCCTTCTCCTCCCTTCCCATCCCCTCCTCCCCCTCCCCCTGCCCTCGCTCTCCTCCCCTCCCCTCCCCCTCCCCCCTCCCCCTCCCCTCCCCCTCCGCTCCGCCCCCGCTGCTCCTTGTCCCCGGGTTCCACGCCTTCACCACCGGCTTGTTTTGGGTGGCTTCGCCGGGCTGGTCCCTTGCGACTCCCTGGTCCTGCATGGAATATTCCAATCAGTTGTTGGTTTTTAGGTCCTCCAACCTGCCGTCTCCTCCTAACCCCCCTCCCCCCTCCCGCCCACCACCACCGCCACCACCACTGCCTCCTGGTTCCTCCAGTGTCTCTGAGGCCCTTCCCGTGATACTACCACGTCATGTATGATGCATGGGGCCTCGCCAACAACAACTCCTCCAGGCCGTCTTCGTGGGTTGCTTTTTGCACCCCCCCCCCTCCACCCACCCCCATCTCTCCCCTTTTCCATTGCTCCTCTTTTGGTCCTCTTTTGTTTTTCACCAGTCGAGTCCCTCAGGGTTCTTATTGTTCCACCAACCCCATACCCATACCTATACCCATGCCCATACCCATACCTATACCCATACGCAAACCCAAACTCATACTCATACCCATACCTATGCCCATACCCAGACCCAGACCCATACCCATACCCAGACCCAAATTTAACTACCCATACCCATACCCATACCCATACCCATACCCATACCCATACCCATACCCATACCTGTACCCCCAACTCGCACTCGCACCCGCACTCACACTCACACCCATACTCACACCCATACCCATACCCATACACATACCCATACCCATACCCATACCCATACCCACACCCATACCCATACCCGTACACCAAATCCCACCCATCTAGTCCCGCCTAGAACCCTCAAACCCCACGACGCTCTCCATGGACACAGCAAGCTGAGACAATTTTATTCGGGAATACAAAAACCGGTATATACATGAGGGGAGTGGTGATGACGTGCTTATCAGCTAGCCGGCAGATACAGATATGGGTCTGACTTGAAGGGTGGTCTGCTGAAGGTTGGTTGTTGGAGTTTTACGTCCTGGCAACATATATGACCATATCAGGACGGGTACCGACTTGTGACAGTGCACACTCATGGTGACTATATTTTATAGTGCTGCCCCACTGGGAAATCAGGCTGCCGGCACCAGGACCCACTATCCCTCTCAATCACATTATCCTGACACTCATGGCGACTTTATAGTGCTGCCCCACTGATTGTGCGGAAATCAGGCCGCCGGCAGCATGACCCGTTATGCCACTCAGTCACATTATCCTGACACTGATGGCGACTTTATAGTGCTGCCCCACTGATTGTGCGGAAATCAGTCCGCCGGCAACATGACCCGATATCCCACTCAGTCACATTATCCTGACACTGAGCTTACCAGTGCTTGTGTGTTCGTATTAATGCTGAGCGCCAAGTTAGGAAGTGACAAGTATCAGTTTTGTAAGTCATTGGTTTGCATCTACATGCGTTCGAACCAGGTTCGAATCCAACGATCCAACAACAAAAAACCACTGCTTTCGTCTATCTTTCCCCACGTTTCAAAATAGCTAAATACAAGGTACACACCCCTTACCCAGACACAGTGCTGCAGGAATAACTATGAAATATCTACCTCACCTATGTGTGTGTATATATATATATATATATATATATATATATATATATATTATACATATATATATATACATATAAATATATATGAAGCAACACTAATTCTGGGTGGAAATTCCCATGGGCGGAAAAAAAAAAAATCAACAGAGAAATACACACAACCATCTATCTATCGAACTTACACAAATTCTGGGTGAGAAATTCCCGTGGGCGAAAAATAGCCGAAAATAATAAATATAGACACGACAGCACCGGTAGAAATTCGCACATGGTTCAGCTGCGACGAGTGCTATGGGGTGATGATGTTTTGTTAGTTGAAAGGGGTAGGTTCTGGGATGCAGACGAGGGGAGGGATTGAGAGAGAGAGAGCAAGAGAGAGCTGGGGGAATATGCTATGGGGGCGGAAGATTTATGGAGCGATGTCAGCCGCTGCCCGGGGATGAAGCGGAATGCACCGGCCGGCCCCGGGAATAGCGGCCCCGTCGGCCCGCCTGCCGTCCTCTCCACGCGCCCACTCCCCGGGATCGCTGATACCAATATGCACCCCGCCGGCGGGCCGGGAGGAGGCGGCCGGCGGGAGGCGGGCGGCAGGCGGGAGGATCGATAAAACTTCAATCTCTCCACGTCGGAGCAAATCTTCTCCAGATGGAGGGAGTTAGCGGCTATGACATACTGTCCAGGGCCGGTCTCGGTCGGGGTGCGGTGCAGTGCGGTGCCGTAACCCCCCTCCCTCCCCTCCCCTCCCCTCCCCGGCCGAGCCGCGGCTAGACACACGGGGTAATATAACCGTCGGGCCGGTCTAGAAGGCTGGAGAGTACCACGGGACCACGACGGGCCCCGTCCCGGTGTCCTCCGGCCGGGCGCTGCGGCACCGGGGCCCGGGGGTCTGGAGCCCCGGAGAAATGAGAGAGTGACTTGCATTTTCTAACCTCATGATATGAAGTTGACCTTCGCGCACTAATGCTATTAGATCTATGACATACATTCCCTATATCCCGAGAATGTCAGCTGTCGAAGTACGTCATGAACCTGCAAATGGGGTAAAAAAACAATTGCGACTAGGTGGGTTTCAATTCGGTTGGATATGCGGATTCTAATATCCCGGCCCGAATTGTAGTGATGGTTTAGTAATCGAAACCGTTCCCTGGCAATCTGCCAGTCTTCTGTAGGCAAGTCTAATTGTACTATCATCGAAAGGAACCTTTAGGTCAAAACATTTTTTAAATGGTGATCCTCCTTTTGAAATACAAACAAATTAGGGTCCCGCGGGCGACTTTTATTTTAATTTTAATTTTAACTTATTTTAATTTTTCATTTTTCATTTCTGAGGTAGACGTAGTCTGTTGCCAGACGCGATGGCCGAATTGAGGTGACCATGAACCTCCCATTCTGGTAGGTCCTGGAATTCGAACTTCTGGGTTAGAACCCTGGCAGAATCAAAGGAATGATGTGAATATGGCCTATGCTGCCGACACAGCGTAAAGCAACCACCAATCAATCAGTCAATCAATCTATCAATCTTAAAAATGGATATAAAAGTTGAATTGCTGCTAGACAGACGCATTCTTAACAGTTTAATAACAACAATTCAAAAGAATTCAGGGACATGTGATTTTTCAGGCATGGGCGGGGACGATGACCGATTTCTTTTGTATTTGGCCTTATGAAAATTGCACTAGCAATTTATTTTTACAGCCATACCTATTCCTTGGTGTAAAGCATTATACCATTCTAGTTAGCCAGTGGGTATTTCAAACATGTTCTGTCAATGGATTTAATTTATTATCTAATTAAAACTGCAATTTAGCATAGTTTGTAATCGAAATCTTTCAAATATACTAGGATTACAACCCCTTCGCGCTTACGACTACTACAGCTGACCAGCTTTGAAAACAAGCCCAAGCACTTGCGCTTACAAGTTACATGCTATGGACAGTATCAACACAGCATAACAAATCAAATTTCTTTATAGAAACGACCGAAAACATGCCTTCACAGCCGATTTAAAGGCCAGTACACACCTCCCGTATAAAACCTAAAACTGAGTTTTAAGTCGCGAATCAGAAGGTTCTGGTGTGAGAGGGGGTCACACACCTAAAGACTGAAACCGACTAAAACTCAAACTTTGTCGCGAAACAGGAGATGTGTGCCGGGTTTGATAAGATTCGAAAAATTAATCGGGCAGTTTCAGTCAGGAAACGGGATGGGTTGGGTTGTAACGGAAGGGGGGTCACACACCTAAAGACTAAAACTTAGTTGGGAAACGGGATTGGTCGGGTTGTGATGGGTCCCGTCGGACAGTCAGTTTTAGCGTGTGAATCGTATACAGGAGGTGTGTACCAGGCTATTTCTTAAGCAGCCCTCATCGACTCATGAAACCTTCTGGTAGGACGGATTGTCAGATATTAGAAAGAACTCCATGAATGTAAGATGTCAGCCATCTAAGGGTGATTATTCTCATACGTGATATGAGGCGTGGTGGCATTGAAAGATGACAGACACATATAGGCACTATCCCAGAATTTAAAAAAAACAAAAAAACAATGATTCTAAAAATGAGGGAGTCTGCTACCAACAACCATTCCATAGGATTAGGAACGCTCTTGTAGTGTTGCCTTCATATTCACCTAACTTAGTTTAATCTCTGGTTTCTAAATTAATTTGAGTTAAAGTTGCATAGTCCGATGGTTTTTGAGTTTCTGTCATTTTTCTTAGATTAATATATTAAACTGATTGTCATAATCTACCTTACTTTACTTTGAAGTAACTCTGATTTTGAATGGCAACATTTTGAGATATTTGAAGAATAAACATGTAGAAATTACGCCAAAACTCTGACACAATAGGCTTCTGTCCGAACAGGATATATTACATTGACTCTGTGTTCCCTTCTATGTGGGAATATTTGTTCAATAAGTGCATTAGTATCTAAGTTGAATATGTAGAATCGAATCTAAGTAATTGTTTTTGTTTTGAAAATGTGATGCTTCATCGGAGTATGCTATATCCATGTGTACATCCGTGCATACATACATGTATACATCTATGTATACATCCATGTATAAATCAGCTGTATATATATATATATATAAATCCATATATATATATAAATCCATATATATAAATATATATATATATAAATCCGTATATATCCGCGTGTATATCTATGCATTTATCCATGTATATATCCATGTATATATCCATGTACACATCCGTGTATACATCCGTGTATACATCAGTGAATACATCCCCTATATATATATATATATATATATATATATACATATATATATATATAAATATATACATATATATATATATATATAATATATATATATATATATCCACGGTATATCTTACAGACTTGCTATCAACACCCGACAATGAACAACGGTCCCTTCACACAAAGGTTCCCTTGTGAAGGGACAGTCGAGAAGTGTGTAATATGTAAACAGCGTCGGAGCTAATAACACCCTATCCACTTTTCCCATCTCCCTACCAACACGCCCCACACATCCGCCATGTAAGTCCCTTTCTACTACACTGTCCAGATCACCTTGTAACAGGCATTTCCATCGCCTTGGGATGGATGGCTCGGGGCGGGGTATTGTGTAGAAGCTTTGTAATCTACGACCCGGAAGTGGGTCAGCCAGGGACGTGGCCTCGGACTGTGTCTGCAGTGCCCACCGTGGGGGATTTTTCACTGAACATCCACATGGAAAATAAACGAAAACCAGTTCTCCTGAGCTAAAACTGCCCATGTTGGCTTCTTCCATCACACTTCATCTCATGGGGTTGCTACATGCAAACGCAGCGTTAATGTTGCATGGTCCGATTATTTAGGACTTCAACATTTTTCTGGTATGAATACATGTAACTCCCGTACTACGACTACACTGTCCAGATCACCTTGTAAAAGCCATTTCCATCGCTTTGGGATGGATGGCTAGGGGCGGGGTATTGTGTAGACGCTTTGTAATCTACAAACCGGAGGTGGGTCAGCCAGGGACATGGCCTCGTTGGCGGATTTTTCACTGAACATCCACATGGAAAATGAACTAAAACCAGTTCTCCTGAGCTAAAACTGCCTATGTTGGCTTCTTCCATCACACTTCATCTCATGGGGTTGCTACATGCAAACGCAGCGTTAGAGTTGCATGGTCCGATTATTTAGGACTTCAACATTTTTCTGGTATGAATACATGTAACTCCCGTACTACGACTACACTGTCCAGATCACCTTGTAAAAGCCATTTCCATCGCTTTGGGATGGATGGCTAGGGGCGGGGTATTGTGTAGACGCTTTGTAATCTACAAACCGGAGGTGGGTCAGCCAGGGACATGGCCTCGTTGGCGGATTTTTCACTGAACATCCACATGGAAAATAAACTAAAACCAGTTCTCCTGAGCTAAAACTGCCTATGTTGGCTTCTTCCATCACACTTCATCTCATGGGGTCGCTAGGTGCAAATGAAGCGTTAAAGGTCCGAATATTTTTTATTTCTACATTTTTCTGAGATAAATACAGTAGGTTGTATGTTGCAATCTACTTTACAGGTTGAAGTAACCTGTAAATAATATGGCCACATTTGGAGCTATTTGAAGTCACAATATGCCAACTTATTTTTCGGAAACATGCTAAACTCTGCCAGCCAGCATAGGGTTGTGCAATAACAGGTTATATTAAAGCTGCATAGTCCGATGAAATATCAAATTTTCAAAACCAAACCAATTATCTAGATTTGATTTTACCTATCTAACTTAGATACTGATGCACTTATTAAGCATTTGTTTCCGCATAGGAGGCAATACTGAGTCAATTTAACAGAACCTGTTACTGCAGAAGTCTATGGTTTCAGAGTTTTGGCAAGCTTCCCAAAATTAATTTTCCATGTTTGCACCCAAAATATCTCAAAGGTTTACCATTTATGATAAAAGTAACTTTGAAGTTATGTAAAGTAGATACTAGTGATCGATCTAACATATTTGTCTCAGAAGAAAATACAGAAATTCAAAGCCATTGGACTGTGCAACTTTAAGAGAATGTCGAATATAAGAATTATAGCCATAGCCCAAGAAAATAAATGAGGGCTTACCACCACACTAGTCTTCTGCTTATGTCTTTATTTATAGGGATTTACAGCTAGACCAATTTATTTATATATAAAAAATTGTTTAAACGTTTATATGACATAAATGAAATATAGTGATAATAATGATGATGATAATACATGATTTCCCCACAAAGTGAACACACATGACATTTGAAGGCGGGTGTGGATACAATTATGTGTGTTTATTTTAAATTTGATACAACATGAGTACGACGCAGGTGAGGACCAATATATATGTACAGTAGGTAAGACCACAGTGAGGACTGACACGTAGACTGTAGACACGGGTTAAACCAAACATTCACCAGCCGTTCAGGGGGACCGTTCTACCAACACTTTACCCATTACTCCGACCATAATTAAAACTCCCCAAACCATGCTTAATTATATACGGTGTTCCAACTATGTATTGTAAGACCAGGTGTATTATATAATATTTAATATATATATATATATATATTATATTACATATATATATATATAATATCGTTTGCTCCCAGGCCCAATATATTCTCTGTGTCTAACTCTAAGGAATCAGGTTAGTTACTGCCCCTCCCTCCCCTCCCCTCCCCTCCCCTCCCCTCCCGTCCCCTCCCCTCCCTTGCCCTCCCCTCCCTTGCCCTCCCCCACACCACACCACCACACTACCACAGCTCCTCCTGCGCTCGACACACTGCCGACTAAGTCCATTCACCAACCAACAACCGCTAACCACGCTGTCATGAGTCATTCAGCTCGCCTCCTCTCGCCTCCTCCCGCCTCCTCGTTTATAGCAGAATCTGGGTCACGTGGTGAAAGACGCTGTTTAGATCGGATCCCTGCCGTGCTTATTGTTAGAGGTCGCTTATACGCACGGGATCGGTGCAGATAGTCAACAATCAGAATAGTGTACACTGATAATAACACGCCGGGAGCGGTGGCCTAATCTGTAGAGCGCGTGCCTCAAGTGCGGAAGGTCGGGAGTTCGGGTCGAGTCGGTAGCCATGCTGATATGACCTTAGATGTTGCCAGGACGGAAGACTCCGACAACCAAATCGGATCTGTGCCGTGCTTATTGTGAGACCGGCTCGGGGCAGAGAGAGAGAGTCAACAATGAGAATAGTAACGTTCATAATAGCAGGGATAAAAGATCTCCGCGGTTTCGCGGATTTATTTATACTGACCATAGTCTATAAGCCCGGGTACCCAGGCTTGTTTTCAACGCTGGCCATTTGTAGTGTTGGTGTTATCTTACCACACAGTAGCTGCTGATAAGTTATTTGATTGCCTGCATTTCAGTAACAGATAGATAATTGGTTGGTATGGTTAGTAGCCTATGTTAGTTTTTTTGGATTTTCTTAGCATATATGTATTATATTTTGTTCTACTCTTATTACTAGACTAGCCTACTCGTATTTACATATCATAGGCTTGTATGTAGCTGTGTGGTGTGTTATCTGGCTACGTTTGTCATGGTTACCTTCCAATGATGAATATAAATTATTATTAAACCTTTTTTTAAGAGGTTTGAAAAAGTAGAGAACGTGAGATAGCTAAATATCTCAATAATGTTGTTGTTTTTCTCCACGTTTATTTTGGTTGATATTTCTTTTTTAAATAGAGAAATTATACTCCCTAAAATTGTGCAAACTTATTTTTGTTAATAGCTTAAAAATAGAGAAATTATACTAGCTAAATATGTCCATGTATATAAGAAATTATATATAATGATTTTGCATGTCGATATATTGTACATAATTATGTTGTATTGAATGGAATTATAGTGTATATAATTATATTGTTCAGGCTGATATTGTCCACACTTATATTGAACAGAATTATATATTTTTGTTTGATTGTTTAGCGACCCCCCAGAAGAACAGGTGGACATATTCTACAGAATTATATTGACAAATTCATATTATACATAGTTGGTCATGTTGCCCGAGGCTAACATGGGTAATTTGCACACGAGGCTGTGTATATTTGTGTCTTTCTCACACTCACCTACACTGCTACTATTCACTTTCTCACAACAAAAACTATGGTACACTTCGCTTCCCCACCCACTCACCCTCTGACTCGACGGTGAGCGCTGATTTCCTCTACACTCTACCTGCCTCCTGTGTGTGCCATCTCTTGAACTCTGAGGTTCTTGCCTAGTCACCGCTCCTAGCCAGCACTTGACAGAACAGTCGGGTCTCAGTCGCCCAATCACTATTAATTGCTCAACCTTCTTCTAGGTTAGGATCACTTTACGTTAAAACTATTTCCTGCTCTTTTCTGTTACACGAGTGAAGTGAATTATTTCTTACTCATCAGTTAGGTGACCTCCTATACTATATAATGCCATTTAAAATATGTTTGTTTGTTGTTGTTTTACGTCCTACAAACATCTAAGGTCATATCAGGATGGGTACCGACTTGTGACTGTGCACTCTTGGTGACTTTATAGTGTTGCCCCACTAGAAGAACAGGCCGCCAGCACCATGACCTGATATCCCTCTCAGTCACATTATGCTGACACTGAGCCAACTAGTCCTTGCCCTATCCTAATAATGCCGAGCGCCTGGCTAGGAAGCGACAAGTATCAATTTTTAAGTCATTGCTTTGACTCGACCAGGTTTCGAACCAACGATCTCACGATCTACCAACACGGGACATGGACACTCTAACTCATTCGGCCATCCCGTCTGGTCTTTAAAATATGTCTTCATCTGGTCTTTAAAATATGTCTTCATATTTAAAATATGTCTTCATATTTAAAATATGTCTTCATAACTATGTCGCCATCGGATACTCGCATACCGCAAATGATCAGGAACACCCACGCACATTTCCGTCTTTTTAAACCGTTAGGTGCGTGCGCACCTGTATGGTCTAAGCTGACATTACCGGCGCAATGATCGGCGTCCATTAAGTACCAGGAATCGTAAACCAGGCGACGCTCTGGGAAATCTATAAATAACCCGGCCTGGCTTTTAAAGTGGGTAAGGGTGCCAAATAGGCAATAGCATTGCCAGAAATGGGTCATTGTGAACTGGGTCAGGGTGTGTACACAATAACAAAGCAAGTGGAAGGAACTACGCATATATAATTGAACGCTTTTGAATAGCACAAAATATACGCATCTTCTGTAAGTTGGAGTAACTGGCAATGTCACTGTTGTCAGTGTTATTTAGTAAACTATTCAGTGTATCTTGCAACCATGGTGATTGATCTGTATCAAATTTTGTAACGCATCACATACTAAAGCAACGCTTTTGAATAACACAGGTAACAGGATCACCTAAAATTGTATGCATACAACAAATCTCGAACCAAAAAAAAACAGGAGGTTACAAACAAGGCGCACAAGAAGCAATGATGGTACGTTACTGGCAATGGTAAAATCAAAATGCAGTGCATATATAATATTTGGAATATACTACCAACTGCAACACGAAATGCATAAAACATTGTCTAAGAAACTACTAAAAAAATAATGTAACCTAGAAATACAGATGATGTATAAATGGATGAACACAAAGTATAGTGAAAGCTGAATTTTGGACTGTTTGCAATCTACAAACAGTTATAAAACATAAACAAGAAGCAAGAAAACCTAAATTAAAACTAAATTCCAAACACTTGAACCAAATTGGACTAGTGCTGCCGAGCGGTGAAAACAAGTAGTAACACACTTAACCTATCCGTTATGAGCAGGGTAAATACATTCACCCCCCCCCAAATATCTCTAAATCGACCGACCATGGGACCGATTTTAAATGGTTGGTTTAGGGAGTTTTTTTTAATCGTTCTATGGGCGATCGTTTGGGACCCAAATAATGCGATCGATATAGGGGAGTAAGTAATCCGTCTGTGGAGGTGGTCGGTTAGAGAGGTTTTACTGTATACAGTCTTTGTAAGCTGAGGTAACAGGGAATATCAATGTTATTCTGTGAAATATCCTGCAAGTGTATCTGTATTACATTATACAATGCATCGCATACTATTAAAGCAACTGTTATGTTATATATCAAGTAAGATCAACAACGAATTATTTTCTAGATTAACTCTGGAGTAATTGATTGTTACGCTGATATTACCCACTTCGAATAGATTTCAATGATGGACAGAAACGAAGTGTTAACAATAAAAACAAATAAATAAAAGAGAGAGAAAGATAGTGTTCATTTGATTTATTTGGAAGTGGTGGTGTCGTTTTCTTGCCTTTAAAATGATATCAAAACATTCATTGGGAGGAATTCGGATCACCCTTCTCAGTGAGTAATCGATTGTTCGGCACATTTCCCGCTTCGAATAAATTTTAATGAAGAATATCGACGAAGTATGAGCTTTAAGACGATTGAAATATAATTTGTTTTAAAGGGAGGGGGGGGGGGGGGGTCGCATTTATATTATTTGAGGATATCGGTGTTTTTTTCCTTCCTTTAATGATATCAAAACCTTGACTGGGGGGATTCTGATTACCCTTTTGAGTGAGTAATCGATTCTTCGGCACACCAACTTTGAGAGAGAAAAAAACAAGGGGAAAATGGGGGGGGGGGGGTCGCCCTGATGTACCTTGAGAGTAGTTGTGTTGTTTTATTTCCTTTAACGATATCAAAGTCCTGACTTGGAGGAATTCACTTTACCCTGCTGAAACAGCTTGCTTGGAAACTAGTGGTCAGGGATGTGTTCTGTGTGTATCCGTGTGTGTGTGTGTGGGGGGGGGGGGGGGCGCCGGATTGTGGTATCTCTCGGAGGTCACTGAGGACCTGGTCAGGATGGAATTCCCGGGGGAGAGGTCCGACGCCGGCCTTATCAAACTGCCGGGCCCCAGGTCGAGGGCGGCCCGGCGAACTCCCCGTGCACGGGGGCGCCGCCCCTGGGGCACCCGCTGCATGCATTACCCTGCTGTGATCTACAGCAAATAGGGCTTTGTGAAACAATAAGCAGTCTCTGTATGTGCTTGTGTTGACCCCCCCCCCCCCCACACACACACACTCCTCGCTCTTGCCCGTCCTTGTTGTTAGCAAATAAACTGTGATTGGTGTGTCTGAAACATGATGATTGTTGTTGTATCTTACTATCTTAGTAGCCAACATAAATTAAATAAACAATGATATTTCATCTGATTTACTGACCGTCCTGATATACCCTTAGATGTTGCCAGGACGTAGAACTCCAACAAGTAACAAACCAAACACTAAACGAATTCATAATGTGAACAGTCCGATGCTTTTTAGTTTCTGTTATTTTCTGGAGGGGGGAAAACCCCATTAGATTAGTCGTTATAACCTACTTTTCTTTAGTTTTAAATACATTTGATTTTAAACGGTCAGCTTTGAAGATATCTGCAATGCAAACATGCAAATTAATTTTGGCAAGCACGTCAACATTCTGAGACTATATATGCTTTGAAGCATTAACAGGTTCTATTCATTTATCTTAGTATTCCGTTCCGTTCAATGCAACAACAAATGTGCAATAAGTGCTCACTTATCTAAGCATCATCAAATATAGTGAATGTTTTTGCTTGGAAAATTGGATGATTTCATCTGACTATGCAGGTTTAAAGAGTTATTAATTGGCTTTCAAAAATATGATTTCATCTGACGATGCCGCTTTAAATATAGAGGGTTATAAATTCATGGAAATTATTATAAGATATTCATGAAATAAGGGTACTGACTCTGGTGTGATTCCGTTTCGTTTGATAAAGGAGCGGTGTGAGAAAATATGAAAAGAAACATGTTCATGGTCTGTGGAAAACAAGATTGATATATCATTGCTGCTTGTAGGGCGAGTGACGGTAAATCACAGCGTGGGTATATTGTATACATGTGGCCCGGTATGTATGTGTAGGGAGCCCGGTGATGGACGGGGGCCGTGGTTACATAGCACCGGGATGGAACCAGGGAGGTCTCAGGGTTAGGATGCGTGGGGGAGGAGGGAGTGATGGGGATGCATGAGGAGGTGATTGGGGTCGGGGGAGGGTCTCCTCGTGGTATGACAGGGGGCACATGACCTGGGGATAGATAGAGGATGGGCAGTAGTTGAGGTGTGGGGTGACCTATATAGCAGGGACCGCCACGGTTTGAGACATGGCCTCGGTGATATCCTTTGGCGGGAGGCGGGTGGAGGTAGCTCGGCCGGTTGGTTGGCCGCCTCCCCCGCCGCCACATCCCGGCCCGCCCGGGGTCCGCCCGCCCGCCCGCCCGCCCGCCCGCCCGGCCAGCTCAACTCCCCAACGCGCCATTCCCAAGATTCTCTCTCCCACCATCGAAATCTCCATACAACTCTCCCCCATTTGACGCCAAAGCTAAAACGTGGGAATTATACATTGTATTCTGCACACAAAGCCCCCCTCCCGTCCTCCCATTCCCCCCGCCTCCTTTTCGGCCGACCGGGGGAAAGGGGCGCGAGGAGCGGGCGAGGCAGTCGGCGGCGGGCCCGGCCGGTGCGGGCCGGCGAGAAGGGAGATTGATGCGCGTTCATATATCATTTGCGATTCGGCCATTTTTCTGCGTCGCGACGGCGGGCGGCGAGGAAAAAGGCAGCTAACTGGGGGCCCCGGCACTAGTCGGGGCAGAGGCGGGAGAGCAGGACGTGCGTACGGCCGGTACACGGGCCGGGCAGGGCCGGGCTAAGGTAAGGGAGACCGCCGCTCCTGGCACGCCATCATCGGCTTTATTCGGATCTGAATGTGGGTTCGCCGTCTGCAGCGGCCTACGCTAACTGCGTCGTTGTGGAAATTGTGGCCGCGACTCACTCTGGATTCAAAATGGCGGCCACTGGTGGGTGCTGGGTGGTGGGTGGCTACAGGTCGACTCTACCCCCAAAAGACCACCGCCACCGCCACCGCTACTGCCATCGCCGCCACCGCTGCTACCGACCACAGCTCAAAGTGTCGGCGTGTCAATAATCGATATTATCGCGGCTGTGTTGATCGAGGAAGCAAATACTATTGGGAACTGGCCTGCGCATGTGTGTATGTGTGTATGTGTGTGGGAGAGGTGACTGCCACTGGAATGCTGGCGAGAGTGTTTGGTGCTGGTCGTGCGGAACGAGTCAGTCGGCGTGGCGTGGCGTGGCGTGGCGTGGCGTGGCGTGGCGTGGCGTGGCGTGGCGCGCCGTGGCGTGGCTTGGCGAGGTTGAGGCTGAGGCTGAGGTAGCCCACTAGTATTGTCGCTGCAGGAGGAGTATGGTGTAGTCTACCTTGTTTCGCGTCTGCCACACGGATGGGGGGGGGGGGGGGTCCTCGGGGGGAGGGGGGGGGGCTACCTAGGCTCGTCCGGCAAGGCGGGGAGGCAGAGATGCCATGCCGAATCCCCCACTGAAACTGATAACACACCATTCCCCACCCCAACCTCTTCACACACACACACTCACACATCCACACACACACACACTCCCCGAACACAACCCATCCTACTACGGATGCCATCCCCAGACCAGCTCCACCCTCACCCCATTCCCCGAACACAAAACACCCCAGTAGTGAAGCCCCACCCCCACCCCTCCACACGTACATATACACACATACACATATGCACACACCAACACATACCCCAACACACAACCCATCCCGTTAGTGATACTCCGCACACACACACTCCACACATACACACACTGCCCGAACACAACCCATCCCAGTAGTGATCACTATGGCAACCAATGTCTGTGTGTCTGTGAATCGGATAGCGGCTGCAGTGGAGGGGGGGGGGGGCTACGAGAAGGGGGGGGGGGGTTACTCTGGTTGGGGGTGAAACTGGGGGATTTGAGGGGTGAGCCACTTCTCCTCCATCAATGCCACGAGACCTTTTCTGTTGCCATGGCAATGACCGATGGGTGATAGGGTGGTAGGGGAGGGGGTGGGGATGGGTAACGAGGGGGGGGGTTACTAGCGGATGTGCCACATTTCGGCGTCTTGCTATTTGGGTTCGTATGATACCCTTCCAGTGTTGCCCAATGGTCTGGCCTAGAGATGCCTCCCGCCACCCCCACCTTCTACCCCCTCCTCCCGTTCAGCCACTCTCCTTCCCAATCCCGATCACCCCCCCCCCCCCCCTCTGACTCTGGACCTCGCCATGACCTGTCAAGATCGCATCTCCGTCCCGCTGATAGCGAAACCCCCCCCCCCCCCCCCCCCCCCCCCACACTCCGAACCCCCCCCCACTCTCCCACCACCAGTACCACCTTCCTCCTGTGCTGGTTCGTGACTGTCCCTCAGCCCTTGTCCAACTGCTCTGTTGCATTCATAAAGAGAAGAAAGGGAAAACAACCACCAGAGGGAGCCACCATAGAGGACGAGGGGTTGACATGCAAAGCACGATTTGTTTTCAGATGTTTTGTTATTTATGTGCGTTTTGGGGTCATTTTCATTTAATTTAGTTTTTTTTATTAGATAAATGAAATGCAAATGTAACTGATGATTTGTGTCGGTGCCTTGAAAACGGGACTCGATACCGTAGTCAGTGAGAGCGCTGGATGATTTCCCCGCATGAAGGGCTCATGGGTTTGATCCGCGACTGAGTACACAATTCATATATGGTTCTGTCTATAGCCCGACACTCATCGTTTCTGTTTGTGACCAGACGCGGTGGCCGAATCGGTAGAGCGCGGGCCTCGCATACGTTAGATCGCGAGCTCGGTTCCCGGTCGAGTCAAACCAATGATTTATAAAATTGACACTTGTGGCTTCCTAGCCTGGCGCTCAGAATTATTAGGATTGGGCAAGGACTGGTTAGCTCCGTGTCAGGAGAATGTGATAGTGGGATATCGGATCATGGTGCTGGCGGCCTGATTTCCCAGTGGGGCAGCGCTATAAAAGTTGCCATGTGTGCACACTGTCACAAGTTGGTACCCATCCTGATATGACCTTAGATGTTGCTAGGATGTAAAACAACAGCCAATGACCAATAACCATCATTACTGATGATATTGTAATGCATTGTTCACTAATGCATTGCGCAATGACTAGTTTTCTGGATATTGGGATACTGTGACTGAGTGGGATATATGACCATGGTGCTGACATTCCCTTCATATATTCAGGCAGCACTATAATGCAGTCAATCAGCGTGTATTGTCAATACGAGTATGACGTCTCATAGCCGATGATAGAAGTCAATGTGCTCTAGAGGCGTCGTTAAATAAAACAAGTTTTTTATCGGTAGGAACAAACGAGCACTTTCTGTCAGGTATCTCTTCATTATGCGATACTCTATTGCCCCCGATTCTGACCACATTCCCATATCTGTCAATAACCGAGCTGACTTCGATCAATGATTTACTTGATATGACCATTTTGATTGATTGATTGGTGGTTGCTTTACGCCGTCTCGGCAGCATAGGCCATATTCACGGCGAGAATTGTTAAAAAAAAAAATTCAACCATCACCCTTACACATAATGTAAAACTCATACAATCAATTATGACCATAGATGTTTCCAGGACGTACAACTCCAACAAACAACCAAGCTTTACCACGACCTTGGTCAAACACGAAGTCCGTTACTATAAATGGGTCGTTCTAAGAAAATGATGTACCACATATTTGGATTCCATGTTACATTGTTAACTACTTTGCCTTTTCTTTGAGGGGGGGGGGGGGTGGTTGTGAGCCAAAAAGTTATAGGTGACTATGTGTATTAATAATGCTAGCAATATTTAATCTATTTCACAAAATGTATCCAACATATGATGATATGATTTTGTGCTAAAGTGAAAACATAAAATTGTGCATATCAGCACGATTCATCTACACAAATGTTCTTTTCAACTTTTGTTTGTAAAACACACTCTCTTTTGTTCAACTGTAATCAATCAAATCATGAAGGGGCTCATGGGTTTGATCCGCGACTGAGTACACAATTCATACATGGTTCTGTCTAGCCCGACACTCATCGTTTCTGTTTGTGAGCAGACGCGGTGACCGAATCGGTAGAGCAGCGTGTATTGTCAATACGAGTATGACGTCTGATAGCCGATGATAGAAGTCAATGTGCTCTAGAGGCGTCGTTAAATAAAACCAACTTTTTATCAGTAGGAATAAACAAGCACTTTCTGGCGGGTATCTCTTCATTATGTAATACTCTATCACCCCCGATTCTGACCACATTCCCATATCTGTCAATAACCGAGCTGACTTCGATCAATGATTTATCTGATGTGACCGTAGATGTTTCCAGGGCGTACACATCCAACAAACAACCACTCTTTACTATGACCTTGGTCAAACACGAAGTCCGTTACTATAAATGGGTCATTCTAACAAATGATGTACCATATATTTGGATTCCATGTTACATTGCTAACGACTTTGCCTTTTCTTTGAGGGGGGGGGGGGGGTGGTAAGCCAACTAGTTATAGGTGACTATATGTATTAATTATGCTAGCAATATTTAATCTATTTCACAAAATGTATCCAAAATATGATTTTCTGCTAAAGTGTAAACATAAAAATGTGCATATCCGCACGATGCATCTACACAAATGTTCTTTTCAAATTTTGTTTGTAAGACACTCTCTTTTGTTCAACTGTAATCAATCAAATCTGGTATGACTTTGTTGTGTGTGCTAAAATGTTGTTATTGATGTGTGCTAAAATGTTAATTTTAACACCTTTCTCAAGATCAAAATCAAACTGAAAAATATATGTATGTATATTTTGTGTGTATTGAAAAATGGCTGGAAGACCAGTGCTTCTGCACTGACAAGACTTACTCAGCAGAATAAACATATTTATCAAAGAATACACCCGAAACAAACTGACATATATATGAGACTGTCTCAATATGTGCTAAGCAATATGGGACAAAACTTTGTCCATTGTAACGATCAACATACTATCTGCTTATGCATTTGCTCAGGATAAACTGATTTGTTTTTTACGTGGTGTTTCATAATCCCAAAAGAATACATATTGATTTGAAGCAAATGTTCTTGTGTTTTCAGTGTAACCGTTTCTGTGCTGTATTGTGTCAATTGTTACAATGGGGGGGAAAAAAAAAGTTTTCACCTTTTGAGACAGGCTCATATACACAATATGTAAACATTAATATGGATTCTGCTATTATTTGGAATGTTTTCTATTATTTGGATTATCTGGAATTTTGCATTCCATGTCACAAAAGTGGTACATAACTGCTGAGAACGACCCAGGTACTACATTGTGCAAGGATGTACAGAGGTAGGTGTGTGTGTGTGGGGGGGGGGGTTGCAGGGGGGTGGTGGCAATAAGGTAAGGACCACACCAGAGCCTTCCAACACGTGCAATTTATTGGTGTGACGGTTCATTACTTACCTGAATAAGGACATATTGACCTGCTCCCCCCGCCCCCTGTGTTCTCAATACCCGCGACATTTCCCATATGGATATAATAATGTGACGCCATTAATGTATGATGTTTAAAGTGGAATATGGTTAAGGTGTCATTATGGTAACATGCCATTAGCATCGTGGTGGGGGGGGGGGGGGTCCAGACATAATATCCGATATATGTGTATCTGAAATGCAATTGACACACGAACTATTTCTATCACATATCAATATAGTACACACTACTTACTGCCAAAGCCTATTAAAGTATTCCACAATCTTCATTAGGGTCTGAATACACCAATTACCACATTATTCTTTCGACTTTTCATGTATAATGTATACAGTCAGAACACTATTTAGCCATTACAGATATTTAAAAAAAGCTAAGCGTGTGTGAAGCTAAGCACTTCTACTATTTAATTTCTAAATGTCATGCTCCAAAATTCTGAACATAATACAGTGAAACCCCTGTTTCTGAACATCATTCGTTTCTAAATGGTATTCATGAACCGATTTGTACAAATGATCCTTGCTTGATAGCGTGCCTATGAACATTTTAGATTTAAGCCCAATGTATTCTGTTCATATTTATGTGTATATCATCTTTATTTCTTTTGCTTATCTCTGAGCTAGAACATTTTGGAATACAGCCTAGTCTTGGTTACACCATTCTATGGTAGCATCACACCTGTGAGACCTATAGGGTAATGCCACTGGCACATGCTGTCCATACATTGTCACATGGGCTTAATGAGCAATAAATATACATGAGCCTCGTCGGAGGGGCTTGCACCATGGGTCTCCAGGAGGGTATGGGGCGGGACTAGCAAGATCGGCTACGAAGGAGGAAACTGACTCCCCCCCCCCCCCCCACAAAAAAAACAACAAAAAACCCCAAAACAAAACACACAAAAAGTGATTCCTCCAGTATGTCTGGCGTACACATGTCAGCATTGGAAGTCAAATTAAATTGATGGGAGAATGGTTGGGTGTCTGGTTTATCAGGATGTGCCCTTCATTGAAGATGAAGTGGGAATTAAAAAATTTAGCACCGGTTACTGACCAGATGGGATGAGTTAGAGCGTCTGTCTCCCGTGTTGGTAGACCGTGGGATCATGGGCCGAACCCTGGTTGAGTCAAACCAATGACGTAGCAATTTATACCTGTCGCTTCCTAGCCAGGCGCTCGGCATTATTAGGATAGGGCAAGGACTGGTTGACTCAGTGTGAGGATAATGTGACTGAGTGGAATATCAGGTCATGGTGGTGGCGGCCTGGTATCCCAGTGGGGCAATACTATAAAGTCACCATGAGTGTGAACTGTCACAACTCGGTACCCAAATAAAGCGATCCATAGAGTGTGGGGGGGGGGGGGGGGTCGGTATGGAGAGGTTTCACTGTAGGGGTGATGGAAATAGGAAATATTGGGTCTATAGTAGGTTTCGAACCCAAAGGTGTGCTAATCTCCACACCACCCACACTCACACCAACCCCTGGCCCCCCTCCCTCAGCACCCTCCACCCACCTCCCCATCTCCCTCCTCACCGCCATCCCTCAGCACCACCCACACCCCATAGCCTCGTCCCTCCGCACAACCCACACCCACACCCTCTGCACTACGCACATCCACATCTCTACCTCCGCACCACCAACCCCCGCCGTCCCCATGTTCATAACCCTTGCTTTTGGGGTGTTTCATAACCTTACGACAATTACCGGCTGCAGAACTGTAGCAATATGGAGAGGCCCCGATAAATCGGTCCAATCTTTGGTTGAAGATTAATCTTCAGGTGGGACTGTTGTAGATAGAAGCTGGGCATGTCTTTACAACATTCAAAATGGCGAAGCATTGGGGTGGCCTCTAATCTCTCTGATCTGGCGGTAGCACAGCACAGCACTTGTATCCAGTCGACAGCAGCAAGGGTTTAGGAGGAAGGGATGGGTAAAGGTGGGTCCAGTGGTTCCAGCAACAAGAACAAAGTGAGAGAAATGATGAGATAAAGGGCCCCACAGAAGCAAACAACTCCCTTGGTCTGGGGGAGAAGTTCGCCTGGGAGAAAAAGAAAGGGTAGAGTATAGGAATGAGAAATGAGGAGAGTTGAATCAAAGGACCGTGTCTATTTGCTCTATGGTGACCAGCTGGCGAGCAAAAGACACAGACAGAGTAAGAGTAGAAAGTGAAATACTGGCGGGCTCCCCTCCCCTGGAACTCTTTTCAGACATTATCAAGGAGGAGCATGATCAGCAGCGAGGAGATAGAGAGAGGTGTGGATGAAGTGCTGTACAGATAGCAAGTGTCTGATCATAACCCCATCCCCAGCAACCCCCCCCCCCCCACACAAACACATCCACACACATGCCTGCCTCCCTCCACACAATCCACACTCACCTCCACCCCACAACCTCTCCTCTCTCCGCTACACACTCCCAGTGAGGCAACACTATAAAGTCACCAAGAGTGTGCGCTGTCACAAGTCGGTGCCCGTCCTGGTATGGCCTGGGGTGTTGCTGGGACATGAAACTACACCAACCAACCAGCCTCCGCCGGCCCTCTTAGAGGACTGTTTTTGGGGAGTCATCAGTCGCATTGGTACACTGAAGGCTGCTAATCTGCAGCACTGTATGGGCACCGCTGAAAGCGGTCCCATGTGGTCGGGAGTTGGCTTCTGATGGATAGTGGTCAGAAAAATTGGGGAGGACGGGGGCGGGGGAATAAGGAAAAATGCAGCCTTATGGGGCTGTCACACTACGACGTAACGACGTCAACGTAGGGAGAACGTGAAGAACGTTGAACTTCTCGGCGTAGTATGCAAATTTGAGCACAAGTTGAACGTGGATGCAGCATAGTGGACGAGAACGTAACGTTGGTAAAGCGTAGTGATACCGTCAATCACTGAGAGAGGACAACGTCACTACGCTCACGGAACGTTATGAACGTTATTCCATCGCCAGAAGAACGTTACGTGACGTTAGCTATGTCATGAGACGTTGAACGTACATTGAATGCACGTTCTCGTGACGTTCTCATGACGTTCTCGTGACGTTCTTGAGACGTTCTCGTGACTTTCCCATTAAGCCTCGTAGGCATTTGCACTTGGTTTAATGTGGGTCAATGTAGTGGAACGTAGTGGAACGTAGTGGAACGTAGTTGAACGTAGTGAGTAGCGTTGAAATAACGTCTGTTTAACGTCATTGACGTTCACTGAACGTGAACAGAACGTACGGCGAACGTAAACCCTTACGTTCGACCTACGTCGAAAGTTTTGAACATGTCCAAAACCTTGACGTAACTCGACGTAACACGACGTAATGTGACGTACCGCGACGTCATTCTAACATCATTCTGACGTCATCATGACGTAACCCAACGTACTGACGAAAAATGACCACGTTAGGCTCACGTTGGCTCGTTACGTCATAGTGTGACAGGGGTATAAGAGCCCAACCACAGTCCTCTGAGAGGGCTGGGGGAGCCTGGGTGGTTGGTGTAGTTATACCCTAGTGGTGCCCACACACTGCTGCAGATTGCAGTCAACGCGACTGAAAACTCCCCAAAAACAAACTCACCAACCCCTAACCCACGCCCCCTCCTCCGTACCACCCACACCCACATCCTTGTACCTTCCCTGATCCCTCCACACCACCCACCCACGTGGGTTCGACGCATGGTCGAGTCAAACCCATGTCTTCAAAATTGATACTTCTCGCTTCCTAGTCAGGCGCTTGGCATTGTTATGATAGGGCAAGGACTGGTTGGCTTAGTGTCAGGATAATGTGACTGCGTGGGATATTACTATCAGCTCCTGATGCTGGTGGCCTGGTCTCCCAGTGGGCCAGCACTATAAAGTTATCATATGTGAGCACTGTCACAATTCCGTACCCGTCCTGATATGAACTTAGATGTTGATAGGACGTAAAACAACACAAACTAATACAAACCATTCACGACTTCATCATCTCCACACCCACATTCCTTGATCCCTTCGCCCCCACATCCGCACCACTCACAACCACACCCCTACTCCCCTTCCTTCCTCCACATCACCCTCACCCCAACCACCCCCTCCTCCCTCAACACCACTCACACCCTCATCACCCCCACCCATATCCCCTCCTCCCTCCGCTACACCCCACCCTCACACACCCTCCTGCTCAACACCCATTCCCAAACCCACATCCATTCCTCCCTCTGCACCACCCACCACCCCAAGGACCGACCCCTCACCCCTCCATCTCACCCCGTCCCAACCATCCCCTCACCCACACCGCCTTCACCCCCACACCCCTACTGCCTCCGCACCTCAGCTGGGCGCACAGTGTGAGGATAATGTGACTGTGTGGGACATCAGGTCATGTTGCCGGCGGCCTGATTTTCCAGTGGGGCAGCACTATAAAGTCGCCATGAGTGCTCGCTGTCACAAGTCGGTGCATGTAAAACCGAAGCGTAAAACTACACCAACCACCCAGCCTCTCCTGGCCCTCTCAGAGGACTGTGGTTGGGCTCTTAGGCTTCCTTTTTCCTCCCTCCCCCCCCCCCCCCCCCCCCCCACCCCCCCCCCCCCCCCACACCTCCCCAATTTCGCTGACCACTACCCATCGGAAGTAGCACATAGGACCGCTTTCAGCGGTGCCCATTCAGTGCTGCAGATTTGCAGCCTTCAGCGCACCAATGCGACTGAAAACTCCCCAAAAACAAACAACACACGCACAACCACAACCACAACCACAACCACACCCACATCCCTACATCCCTTCCTCTTCCCGCCATCCCTCCACCCCAACCATCCCGCCTTCCCCCCACACCCCACCCTCCACACCACCCCTACACCACCCGTCCCCTCCTGCCACATCACAACACACGCGCACCTCACAACATCCAGACTCACACCCTCCCCACACCCACACCCACCATCCCCTCCCCCAAACCAACTCTTCACACACCTCTCCCAAAGCTCCCACCTCCTCCCCCTCCTCAACACCCCCCCCCCCCACCCGCCCGCCGGGGCCGTGACAGGATCCCGTTTGCGGCGCCACACTTTGATGGCGCCGCCCTGATTGCGGCTGACAGGCTCCCTCGCCCGCCCTCCAATCTCCCCCGGCTGCTGCCCTGATAACCCGGCGGGCCGCGCCGCGTGTGTGAGCCGGGTGAAGCGTCACGTGCGAGCGACAAGGGACGGTCTATTTCCACTCTCGATAGACGAGATCACTATTCCGACTGCGCATGTCCTGAAAGCAGCGTTGGCAGCAAAGCAAATGCGTACAGCCATTGAGTTTGCCGATACGGGTAGGGCCAAACTTCAATTTTATTCAGAATTAATAGAAATAGATAACAATTTGGCATAAACATGTATGCACTCATGCAATATAATGATCTGATGAATATATATCTAAAGGCCCTGTCACATTACGGCGTATGGCGGGAGCGTATTGAAAACCTACGTAGGTCCTGCGCGTGCCGGCCTATGATGACATTTGGTGACCTTTCGGGTGGTTTTGAGCGCATGTGGAACCTACGAGGAGCGTAAGAGGAGCGTATGAGGAGTGTATGGGAGCGTGCTGTGACATTTTTTGACAGTATGGGCCATACGCCCTCATAGGTCGAGTTTTTTTGAGCATGCACGGACGGATTTATGAAAGCGTATGGCGGCGTATGCCTCATACGCTTCACATAAGCCGGCATTTGGCGGCGTATGAGTAGCGTATGAGTAGCGTATGAGTAGCGTATACGGCGTATGCCGACGTATATGACGTAACGCGCCTACGCCACCATACGCTCCCGCAAAAAACCCTAATGTGACAGCCCCTTGAGACAAAACTAGCCATAGTTAAATATTTTGAGCTAAGAAACATACAATTCCACACAAAACAATCTGTCACTTTAAGGCTGATATCCACATCACCATTATTAATTTTTGTTCTAAATATTAATATGCCAAATGTGTCAACAGACACTTGTTTCTTAGAAATATATAGCCAATATCTGACTAACCCTACTCATTTTCTATTTCTACATATGTCATTAACCATAGGATATAAATAAAAACATGACTAAAATAAGTAAAACTGACTGGCTATGGCTCTAACACTAGTCTGAGTGCCCAGATTTGTGTAAATGTAAATGCACATGGCATAAGATGTGCTGATTACATTGATGTAAATACAATGCTGGATAAAAGCATTGTATTTACATAATTTATTATATATATCTTTTTTAGTTGGTATTCTATGTTTCAAACAGGAGCTGAGATGAGGTGAAACTAGCACATTTCATAGCTACACCCAGTGTATTAGCACATGCCATGTGCTTCTCTCGGGGTTGTTTGTCTTCCATGCATCCCACAATGCACCGTTCCACTGAAATGGTGATGTAGTCTATTTGGAGGCAAACACCACCAGCCACCCTCCTCACGTGCAACAACACAACTCCCAAATCACAGCAACCTTAACATGAGAGCCCTCCAACACCACCTGGCCACCAGAATGACCAACAGACTCCTCCTCATGAAGAGGATCTCTGGCTTCTGCTGGGGCATCCCGGATGGTGTAAACACAGTTTTTTACCGCCAGGCAGTCCACTCCCTGTTCGACTATGCCGCACCCACACTTGCTCTCAGGGCCTGACAATCCCCAAACTTGACTACCCAAGAACAAGATCTTCCTGAATGAGTTTCGGAAACTTGAGAACATCCAACACCAGGCTGCAGGCTTGTCCTCTGTGTTCCCAGCACCACCAGGTTTGAGATCCTCCTCCTTGAACCCGGCCTCCCTCCCGTCCAACTCCGAGGCAAACAACTTCTCACCACCCACCTCACAAGAACCCGCTCTCAGGCCTTTCATCAACAATCTGCAGAGACGCGGCCTACCTCTTAGATGGAGACCCGCGGTCACCCTCCATCTCCTACCGCCGTAAGGACACCATCACCATGCTCAAGGACTCCCACGGACTCCACATTGCAGACTCCGCCCTGAGCCCTCACAAGCCACCATGGTTGTCCATTCCAGTGGAAACCCGAACCACCAACCTAGATGCTGCTAAGGCGGTTTACACCACCCCAGAACTCCACTTCCTGGCTCTCGAGGCCATAACTCAGGTGAAGGCGGGTTTCCCCCTCGCTCAGACGGTCTACACCGATGGCTCCCTTAACCCAACATCAGGTAGAACCGGAGCCGGTATCTTCATCCCCTTCTCCAACACAAAGGACACCATCGGGGTGTCAAACTTTGCTTCCACTCTCGATACCGAGCTCCCGCCATTCACCTAATGTGTAAAGCTACACCAACCAACTAGCCTCCACTGGCCCTCTCAGAAGACTGTGGTTGGGCTCTTACTCTTAGGCTGCCTTTTTCCTTATTCTGCCACACGCCCCCCCCCCCCCCCCCACAACCCCCCTGCCCACTACCCAATCAGGAGCCAACTTCCGACCACATGGGACTGCTTTCAGCGTTTCCCATACAGTGCTGCAGATTTGCAGCCTTCAGCGCACCAATGTGACTGAAAACTCCCCAAAAACAAACAACAAGTCACAGCTGATGCTATGATAGCTAGTAGCTACCCCCGACTGACTGCCTTGGGCTGTATTGGAATTGGTTAAAAATGTATTCTCGATGTACAGCGCAATGAAAGCATCATATTTATTCAACCTTAGCACATAGTCCGATATGGAGCGGGATGTAGCTCAGGCGGTAGCATGTCCACCGGTGAAGGTTTGGGTAATCCAATCAATCCTGCTCAGTGGACACATTTGCAGGTTGGGCTCTTCTCCATTCAAACCAACTGGTTCATCAAAGGTTGTGGTATGTGTTGTCCTGTCTGTGGGAAAGTATATATAAAATGCCCCTTGCTGCTTATTGGAAAGAGTAGCCTATGTGGCAGCAGCAGGTTTCCTCTAAATAAATATGTCAGAATGCCCATATGTTTGACGTCCAATAGCCGACGATAAAAATCAATGTGCTCTAGAGGCGTCCTTAAATAAAACAAACTTCTATAGTCAGATAAAGGCATCACATTTTCAAAACCAATACACTTACTTACAATTGCTGCTACAATGAAAGGATCATCTTTACCCAGCCATAGGATATATTCCAATAAAAGTCACATTTTCAAAACCAATCATCATCATCATCATGCTGTCGGTTGTGATGCGACAAAGACTGCTTTCATTACTTGACTGCCGCTGTCCTTGTGCGGTTGTACATTTCATGAAAGCTGCCTGCGAAAGTGTTCAAGTGCTGCTGGCTTTTGCATGTTACCAGCGGCACGCTCTCGGGGAGCAAATAGAGGTTTCACACCGACAATAACATGTCAAGACAGGCGCAAAACTATTTGTCCCTGCAGTGGCTGGTCGGGAGATGTTGGGAGTTTCATACACTGATACTTACAATTGATGCTACAGTGAAAGGATCATCTTGACCCAGCCATAGGACATAGTCCGATAAAACCATCATATTTTAAAAACCAATACCCTTACTTAGAATTGATACTACACAGTCAATTTAATCGAACCTGTTGTAAAAGTGCAGACTCATAGTCACTTTATAGTGGTGCCCCACTGGGAAACCGGTTTACAGGGAACATGACCAGATTACCCACTCAGTCACATTATCCTGATACTGAGCCACCTAGTGATGGCCCTATACTAGTTATGCCGAATGCGAGGCTACATAGCGACAAGTATAAATTTAGTAAGATATTGCTTTGACACAAATATGATTTGACTCTCGACCCTCCACCTGGGAAGCCTGCACTCGACCGATTAGGCCACCGCCCCTGGTGAAAGTAACGTAGCTTATTATAGCGATTAATATTTCAACTGACTCTCTCACCGACGGTGGAATCTTATGACAAGCATAATACCATTACCCTTCTCATCGGATCATATGTGACGGTGAGGGCACTATATACAAAGAGTGTGGTCGTTGCCACCACTAGTGCCAGTCTGAGTTACAGCGGCTCCTTCAGGAACTAGCATAGGGAATACAACTCCTCCTCTCCCCTTCCTCTCCCCCTCCTCTCCCCCTCCTCTCCCCCTCCTCTCACCCTCCTCTCCCCCTCCTCTCCCCCTCCTCTCCCCCTCCTCTCCCCCTCCTCTCCCCCTCCTCTCCCCCCCTCACCCTCCCCATCCTCACCTTACTCTCCTCCTCATTCCTCCTCCTTCCACCTCCTCAACCTACTCCTTCAACCTACTCCTATATAAAACTATAATAATATATATCATAATATATATATGTACGTATACATCTACATTACCGATAATTGCCTATAATATCTATTCTATATCTTCTATATATATATATATATATATCTGTGTGTGATGTATACGAATATGCGCCTAAAAAGGCCTAAAGAATATTCCATATATGATCACCCTATTTAGAAGCACTATTTATTGGGAGACCCTTTTTTCACGTTCGCGCCCGGGTTGGTTTAGTAGTTAATGTAGAAAACGGCCAGAGCTACTCAACAAACCTCCTCCAGGTGTGAGTACATTATGCTAATTGCTGGACCAGGATGTGCTTCCTTCTCCCTGGACTACAAGTAACCAGAGGCATAGTACCGAGGAAATATATAAATATATATATAATATATAATATATATATTTTACCTCGGTACTACGCCTCTGGCTACTCGTAGTCCAGGGAGAAGGAAGCACATCCTGGTCCAGCAATTAGCATAATCTACTCACAACGGGAGGACGTTTGTTGAGTAGCTCTGGCAGTTTTTCTACATTAACTACTAAACCAACCAGGTTAGTATCATTTTTGACTGGATACGTTGGTATAGTTCATGTTAGCATTCACATACATCAAGTTTTAAAAACTCTTTAGTAAGAATTTACTGTTTCTATCTTTATGTATATATATATATATATATATATATATATATATATATATATAAATATATATATATATATAAAATATATATATATAAAATATATATATATATATATAGGGCTTATATATACATACATAAAGATAGAAGGGTGGAAATTAGGAACGGGGACAGAAAAAGACAAAGCCAGAAAGGATAGGCCAGAATAAGAGACACAGAAGGGGAGAGGGTGTTTAGGACCATGTGCCTGATGGATCGCTCCATTACTACTAATACTAGCTGCTCACACAACACCACAGCTCATCCTGTTGGGTAGATTTGAATGCGCCATTTCTCCCAGCCTGGGTCGCCATGATTTAATTAGCGCGTAACGCATTAAAGCCAGATCCGCGTTAATTCCCCCTAGCGCGTGAGGCACGACCAGTAGACATCTCCATAACAATTCCATTTGCGACTCACAGGTGAATTCGCGCGCATCCGTTTGAATTAGTGCCCCCCCCCCCCCCTGAGAAAGGACAATCTGGGGGATAGGCTTCAATTAATCGAGCGCCGCCCCGCTGCGAGGTGTTTATATGAGCTGAGGATTAGATTAGGCTGTTCAGTCCCGTCTGGAGGGAGCCTCAATGGAAGAGGGGGGAGGGATATGTGGGGGGAGGGGGAGGGGGAAGGTTCAATCGGAAAGGGCTGTGGGGGATGTGTGGGGGGAGGGGGTGGGGGATGTTTGTTTGTTGTTGTTTTACGTCCTAGCAACATCTAAGGTCATATCAGGACGGGTGCCGACTTGTGACAGTGCGCACTCATGGCGCATTTAAAGGCTGTCCCACTGGGAAAACCAGGCGCCGCCCCATGAACCTAGTATCCCACTCAGTCACATTATAAGTTCAATTGAAAGGTGTGTGTGGGGAATGGGGAGGGGGGAGGCTAGGGGGAGGGCTAGGGGGAGTTCAATGGAAGAGGGCTGTGGGATGTGTGTTGGGAGGGTGAGGTTCAATTGAAGAGAGGTGTATTGGGGGTGGGGAAGGGGGGGGGGAGGTTCAATGGGAGAGGGCTTTGAGGGATGTTTGTTGGGAGGGAGGTGCGGGTTCAATTGAAGAGGGGGGTGTGGGGATGGGGAAGGGGGGGGAGGTTCAATGGGAGAGGGATGTGGAGAATGTGTGTTGAGAGGGGGGGTTCAATTGAAGAGGGGTGTGTGGGGGGTGGGGAAGGGGGAGGGGGGAGGTTCAATGGGAGAGGGCTGTAGGGGATGTGTGTGAGGGGGAGGGGGATGCGGGGTATGGAAGTTGTAGTATCGTGTCCTCAAGATCTTCCTCGTCAGGAATATTCTCCTTAAAATTCACTCTAATTCCCCATCACTTTTTCGATTTGATTAATATCAATAGGTATTAATTAATATAGTATCAATAGGGAGTTTAACGCCCCTGCCCTGCAGAGTTGTAAACCACTGCCTTGTGGTACAGGTTCTTGACAGAACCGAAGGCTAAGGGAGCAAACCCTAAACAGAAAACCATGTCACTGTGGCAGCATTAAGGGCGGTTGATGTATGGAACTCCCAACATCTCCCGACCAGCCACTGCAGGGACAAATAGTTTTGCACCTGTCTTGACATGTTCTTGCCGGTGTGAAACCTGTATTTGCTCCCCGAGAGAGTGCCGCTGGTAACTTGCAAAAGCCAGCAGCACTTCAACACTTTTGTAGGCAGCTTTCATGAAATGTAGAGACATTAAGACTGACTTATGGATGCAACTCTCACAGCAGAGAGCTAAATGGAGAGCAGCAGTCAAGTAATGAAAGCAGTCTTTGTTGCATCACGACCGACAGCATGATGATGATGATGACCTGTCCTTAGATGACCTTAGATGTTGTTAGGACATACACCCCCAATAAACAATGAGGTAGTGATGACATTTTAATGCATTGCTCACTAATGCCTTGCTGCAAAGCCTTTTTTGAAAGGTAAACATTTTTTGTTAAATTCTACAGAATAACACAATTGTCATTGTCGAAGATACGTTGCAGTTAGTTACACTGCTGGTTTTTATTATTGTATGAATGTCGCATTGTATGGGTAGACAATTGGATGATGCATATGTGAGGACAGGGTAACTACAAGATACTCTTGTAATATAAGTATTTTATATGTATTTTATATGGTTTAACAAAATTTATTTGATGTGCTTTATATTTATCTTTTATGTATTTTTTATGTATTGTTTTATGTATTCTATATTATATATCATGTATATGTTATATATAGTACAAATTATATATTTTGAAAAGCACGTGCTAATTCATTGAATGAATTAAGAGACTAAGCATATGAATTATAATAGAAAGTATGGACTAATAATAATGCAAATAATATGAATAATATATGAGTAAGGCATTAATAATGAAATGAATAAGGACAATAATATGAATAGTACTAATATGAACAATACTATGTTGGAAAAGAATATAGATAGCAATATGACTAAGAATGTAAATAATACTAAGAATATAAACAAAGACCCTATAAAGTATAATGCTAAGACGGCTCACTCAGTCTGTACTGTGTAATCAAAATGATCAAACCCACCACTTGGTGCGCTGGCTCTTCTCTTGGTTAAACAGTTGCTATATTATATATTTAAATGTGTATATGAATGTGAAATATGTGTGATGATGATGATGATGATGCTGATGATGATGTGTATTTGTTCATAGCAATTTCATATTGATGTGTATTCATACTTATGCCCCTGTCACACTACGACGTGACTACGTCAGCGTAGGCAGAACGTGAAAATAATTATATTACGTCGACGTTATGGGCGTAATATGCAAATTGTGGACGTGAGCGTAACGTGAAAGTAACGTTGGTGTACGTCGTGACCTTAGCTGTAACGTGACAACGTTAGGGGGGAGGGGTAATTGGCGACGTGACCGGGCGTTAGTGTAACGTGAGCGTAACGTCGCCGTAACGGGTGCGACGTGGACGTAACATGACCGTAACGCCACCGTAACGTGACCGTAACGTGACCGTAACCGTGACCGTAACGTGACCGTAACGTGACCGTAACGTGACCGTAACGTGCAAAACGCTGGCCACACGTTGCTCCCACCCGGGCCGTCGGTCTGATGTGACATAACGTGACTCTAACGTCATTTACGCTGCTATAACGATCGCGGAACGTCTACCTAACGTCATTGTCACGTCATCCCGACGTAACGGCTTCACGTCGAGATACGTCGAAAGTTTTGAACAGGTTCAAAACCTTGACGCGCGCCGACGTAACACGACCTAACATGACGTAGCTCGACGTCACTCTAACGTCATTATGACGTCATCATAACGTAACCCAACGTACGGCAACGTAATGACGAAAAATCGTCACGTTAGGCTCACGTTGGCTCGTTACGTCGTAGTGTGACAGGGGTATAACCTATCTCATGTATAATATAATTGTATGTGTTTACATATGAAACACCAACCAGGAGCCGGGCTGATCAAACCCACCACAAGGTGGCACTGCAAAATTTACATTAACATGGGAGAGATAAGGAGCGAGCAGTCTTAGTATTATAGGGTCTTTGATAAAAATATGAGAATGAATAAGAATATGAATATGAATAATTGAATACAAAAATGAATAAGAACGTGAATATGGTTGTGAATCAGAATAAGGATCAGAATAACGATAAGAATATGAATAACGTTAAGAATAAGCATATTACTAAGACTTTGAATAAGAATATGAATAAACATATAAGAATATGAATAACAATATGAATAAGAATTCAAATATAGAATATAAATATAGAATATGAATTGGAATAAGTCTGGATACACATATTAATAAGAAAATAAATATAGAATATGAATAATAATGGATACGCATATGAACAAGAATTTGAATAAGGTCTTGAATCAGAATAAGGATAAGAATATGAAAAACCTTAGGAATAAGCATATTAATAAGACTGAAAAAGAATATGAAGAAACCTGAATAAGAATATGTATAAGAATATGAATTAGATTATAAATAAGACTGCATAGGAATATAAATAAACATGAATAAGCATATTAATAAGAATATGAATAATGTTATCAATAAGCATATTAAGAAGACTATGACTAAGTATAAGAATATGAATAAGAATAAGAATATGAATAAGAATATGAATATGAATAAGAATATGAATAAGAATATGAATATGAATAAGAATATGAATAACAATATGAATGAATAAGAATTTGAATACGAATATCACTAAGAATAAGAATATGAATAAGAACATGAATAAGAATCCGATTAAAAACATGAATAAGAACATGGATAAGCATATTAGTAAAGATACGATAAAAATATGTATATTTATAGTGCCCTCAATAGGGAGGGGTGCTTCCATAAGCTAAGGGTTCGTACAAGAAAACCAAGAACTACCTCCTCATAATTATCACAAATAACTCCATCCAGGCGACACCTTCATGTGTACATTGTACATTTCACTCCAGGTGAAATGTACAATGAACTGTAACAGAAATGAGGGGGTCAAGGGTCGGACTAGTAGGAGGTGATTCGGTGAAGAAGCTTGTCATATTGACGCCGTTGACTGCCTCAGTGAGTGTGGTACACAGAGGTCCAAGTGTGAACCGATGCTGGCAGATTGTGGGTTTTAGTTTCTATTTATACCTTTTTGGCGGTGGTTAAATCAACATTCTCCATCCTGACCGCGAATCCGATGCGCTCGGAGGGAGTAAGTAGGCACAGCCTGGCAGAGCTCGGTGCCGATCTGCCGACCCTCCTGTCAACCGCCCTACCCCCTACCCCCTACCCCCCGCCCTCTGGGAGCTTGTTTACGTGCTCTCACGACTGGATGTGATGACGGATTGTCTCCTCCAGGGGGTGTGCAATATGTGGTCCACCGCAGGCATTGCTCCCATAAGCTAAGGGTTCGTACAAGAAAACCAAGAACTACCTCCTCATAATTATCACAAATAACTCCATCCAGGCGACACCTTCATGTGTACATTGTACATTTCACTCCAGGTGAAATGTACAATGAACTGTAACAGAAATGAGGGGGTCAAGGGTCGGACTAGTAGGAGGTGATTCGGTGAAGAAGCTTGTCATATTGACGCCGTTGACTGCCTCAGTGAGTGTGGTTACACAGAGGTCCAAGTGTGAACCGATGCTGGCAGATTGTGGGTTTTAGTTTCTATTTATACCTTTTTGGCGGTGGTTAAATCAACATTCTCCATCCTGACCGCGGAATCCGATGCGCTCGGAGGGAGTAAGTAGGCACAGCCTGGCAGAGCTCGGTGCCGATCTGCCGACCCTCCTGTCAACCGCCCTACCCCCTACCCCCTACCCCCCGCCCTCTGGGAGCTTGTTTACGTGCTCTCACGACTGGATGTGATGACGGATTGTCTCCTCCAGGGGGTGTGCAATATGTGGTCCACCGCAGGCATTGCTCCCGCCTCCAATAGATGAGATCACCGTTCCGACTGCGCAATGCACTGAAAACGGCGTTGGCAGCAAAGGAAATGCATATGGCCATTGAGTTAGCTGATACGCATAGGGAATAACTTCGATTTTATTCAAAATTAATAGAAATACATAACAATTTGGCATAAACATGTATGCATAGTTGCAATAAAATGATCTGATAAATATAACTAACACAAAACTAGCCATAGTTAAACATTTTGAGCTTAGAAACATACAATTCCACACAAAACAATCAGTCACTTTATCCACATCAGTATTATTAATTCTTGTTCTACATATTAGAATGCCAAATGTGTCAACAGACACTTGTTTCAGAGAAATATATAACCGATATATGATTAACCATACTCATTTTCTAGTTCTACATATGTCATTAACCATAGGAACCATAGGATATAAATAAAAACATGAATACAATAAATAAAACTGACACTGGCTATGTCTCTAACACTAGATTTGTCTAAATTTAAATGCACATAGCATAAGATGTGCTCATTATATTGATGTAAATGCAATGCTGGATAAAAGATTAGCATCTTAATTTATTATATATATTTTTTTAGTTGGTATTCTATGTTTCAAACAAGAGCCGAGATGAGCTGAAACTAGGACATTTCATAGCTGCACCCAGTGTCTTAGCATTGGCCATGTGCTTCGGGGGGGTTTGTTTATCTTCCACACATCTCACAATGCAATGCGCGGCTGGAAAGGTGATGTTGTCTATAGTACTATAGTAGTGGCTGTGTTCCCGAGTATATATATAGGTCATTCTCAGGAACTGTATACCACGTTGTTGGTTTCCATGTTACATTATTAATGAGGTTGCCTTCTTGTTGGTCCATCGCAGATAATACAGCAGGCATTGCTCCCGCCTCCAGTAGCGGGAGTGCCCGCCACTGTAATAGTAGGTTGATTGTTGGAGTTGTACGTCCAATAGACGAGATCACGGTTCCGACTGTGCATGCGCTGAAAACGACGTTGGGAGCAAAGCAAAGGCGTATGGCCATTGAGTTTGCTGATACGCGTAGGGCAAAACTGCCATTTTATTCAAAATTAATAGAAATAGATAACAATTTGTCACAAACATGGACGGAAGGATGCAATATAATAATATAATGAATATGTTTAAGACACAACTCTCCATAATTAAGCATTTTGAGCTAAAATGAATAAAATAAGTAAAACTTACTCTGGCTATGGCTCTAAAACTAGTCTGAGGGCCCAGATTTGTCTAAATCTAAATGCACAAGGCATAAGATGTGCTAATTATATTGATGTAAATGCAATGCTGAATAAATTAATATCTTAATTTATTATATATATTTTCTTAGTTAGTGTTCTATGTTTCAAACAAGAGCTGGGATGAGCTGAAACTAGCACATTTCATACCTGCACCCAGTGCCATGTGCTTCTCTCAGGTTTGTTTTGCTCTGACCCATCCCACAATGCACCGCACGGCTGGAACGGTGATGTAGTCTATAGCCGATGATAAAAATCAATGTGCTCTAGGGGCGTCGTTAAATCAAACAAACCCTTTATGTCCTGGCAACATCTAAGGTCATATCAGGATGGGTGCCGACTTGTGCCAGTTTGCACTCATGGTGACTTTATATCACTGCCCACCAGATATCCCACTCAGTCACATTATCCTGACACTGAGCCAACCAGTACTTGCGCCAGGCTAGGATTAGGAAGTGACAAATACTAATTTTGTAAGACATTGGTTTGTCTCGACCGGAAATCAAATTCCTGACCTGCCGCACCGGAACCTACCGATGTGGCCACCGCGTCCAGTAAAACCTCTTTATGCCGACCCCTCCGCAGATCGATCACTCCCCTATATCGATCACTTTATTTGGGTCCCAACAATACCATTGTAAGGATATTCTAACTCACTAAACCGACAACCTCCCTAAATGAACCACTTAAAATCGGTCCCATGGTCGGTCGGTTTAGAGAGGCTTTACTGTGTATATATATATATATATATATATTATATATATATATATATATATATATAATGTGTATATATATATTATATATATTATATAATGTGTATATATGTATACTACTTTAGTAAGTTTCTCAGCCATTTCCTATTAGGGATCGGATAAGGGTGGGTGGGAGGCACAAAGTACTGGCTCGGAACGTGAGAAGTGTGAGGTATGTGAGAACCATCCGGCTTGTGTCGGCAGGGGGCATGGCGGAGAGGTACGGCGCTTTAAGAAAGATCAAGGGCATTCAAATATTTAAAAAGATTCTGATAGTGTATTTATGCTGCCCACAACAGTTATATTAAGTCTAATGACTTCTTTTCACCAGACGAGATCATGCTATTCATAGTCTCATTACTCAGTTAAATAAAGTTTGAAATAAGTCTTGTCTTTGATCGGATCAGCTGAACAGGGTGAGCAATATGATAAGGATCTGCAGCAAAGGCTTCAGTATCAAAGATTCATATGCTATAGGATCGATATTTAAATAAATCTATGTAACACAAGAAACTGACTGTGCACGATGGTTTTGGTGTATTGGTTAACTATCGGAACCATTGAAGCTGCACCGATCCTAAGTTAGATGAAACATTGAAGGCCACAAATTTCCTAGCTTAAAACCAAATCACTAAAATCCCTGTCACACCTCACCGGATTGGGGGAAATGGATAGAAACTGAACAAAGTCCGTTTTGTATCCATACAAGTTTTAAACATGCACAAAACTAGGAACGGATGCTGCCGGATGGACATCTATGGTTCTTGTCCGGTTTTAGTTTGTTTTGACCATTGGCCATTTCATCGCCGTTTAATTTCCGTTCATCCAGTGGCCATTGACTCGATAGCACAACATTTTGACACATTTTAATACATTTTGATAGTTATCACCACCGGACTAGACAATTCTGACCGTTGCTCAATCCTGCGAAGTGTGACAGGCGCTTTACCTAGATTTAAACCAAGTTAGATACTCGTGAACTCATTATAGGTCGCTGTCAATAAAAGACCATCCCATGCTCTGTATAAAATAACATGGTGTCCAGTATTTGGGAGATGGAGTCGAGATAGATATTGCATGCTTTCATTTAATTAACTGAGGCCACAGTCACACTAGGCTTACTAGCAATTTGATCATGATCGCCAACCTTCTTGTGACCAAAATGGTCGCAAGAAGTTGGCGACCACCAGGACATTTTTGCCACCACTTTTCTTGTTTGTAGCAAGAGTTCTCAACGTGGTTGCAAGTCTAGTGTGACTGGGTTGGTTTGTTGTTGGAGTTTTAGTTCCTGGCAACGTCTAAGGTCATCAGGATGGTGTCTCACTGGGATACAAGCAATCACTCAAGGTCTGGTGAACATATGGTGTTTTCTGTGGTGGAGTGGTTAGAGAGTCAGACTTTTTTCGAGGTCGGACTCCTAATCTGAAGGTCGGTGGTTCAATTCCCAGTGCCCCACCTCTGGCGATTTGGATTTCCACCACTGTGTACAACTTACACTGTCATCAAAGGACAGTTGCTCTCATATCATGTCTATGTAGTGTAGGAGGTTAAAAATCCCTTGGGTCGGTGAAAGTGTAGGCTCGGGCTTTCTATCGACAAACAGTCTAATACTGAAAACAAGTCTATTCAGACTTATCCATGATAGGGAGTATAAATTTTATTTTAAAGAAAAAGATCCCACAATAGGTAGAAATTCCATACTCCTACACGTATAAGATAAAGTCTGGCTTTTCAGAAACACCTCTGAAAGAAAATGATTATTTTAGATATGTGTCATTCTCAGAAAGTCTGTACCACATTTTTGGTTTCCATGGTACATTGGTAATGAGTTTGCCTTCTTTTGGGGTGTGAGTGTGTGGGTGGGGGGGGTGGTAGTAAGTCAAATAGTTTTTGTTGGTTCTATCTATTAAATATGTTAGCAATACTACATATGTTTAATCTATCCCATGAAATGTATCCAAAATATGCTAAGATGATTTTGTGCTAAGGTAAGAATATGGAAATTAGCATATCGACACCATGCATGCATTCAAACATTTTTGTCAACGTTTTTTCTCATGAGAAAAAAACATTTCAGTATGTGTTGGATTTGTTGTGTGCTGTGTGTTATGAATGGATGTTACACGGTCGTTATGAATGGATGTTACATGGTCGTTATGAATGGATGTTACACGGTCATTATGAATGGATGTTCCACGGTCGTTATGAATGGATGTTACACAGTCATTATGAATGGATGTTATGCTGTTGTTATGAATGGTAAAATGGATGTTACACAGTCGTTATGAATGCATGTTACATGGTTGTTATGAATGGATGTTACATGGGTGTTATGAATGGATGTTACACGGTCATTATGAATGGATGTTACACAGTTGTTATGAATGGATGTTACACGGTCATTATGAATGGATGTTACACAGTTGTTATGAATGGATGTTACACGGTCGCTATGAATGGATGTTACACAGTCGCTATGAATGGATGTTACATGGTCGTTATGAATGGATGCTACACGGTTGTTATGAATGTATGTTACATGGTCGTTAGGAATGGATGGTACATGGTCGTTATGAATGGATGTTTCACGGTCGTTATGAATGGACGTTACATGGTTGTTATGAATGGATGTTACATGGTCGTTATGAATGGATGCTACATGGTCATTATGAATGGATGTTACAGTGTCATTATGACTGGATGTTACACGGTTGCTATGAATGGATGTTACACGGTCGTTATGAATGGATATTAGATGGTCGTTATGAATGGATGTCACACGGTCATTATGAATGGATGTTACACAGTCGTTATGAATGAATGTTACACAGTTGTTATGAATGGATGGTACATGGTAGTTATGAATGGATGTTACACGGGTGTTAGGAATGGATGATACATGGTCATTATCAATGGATGTTACACAGTTGTTATGAATGGATGTTACACAGTCATTATGAATGGATGTTACACGGTCATTATGAATGAATGCTACATGGTTGTTATGAATTGATGTTACACGGTAGTTATGAATGGATGTTAGACGGTCATTATGAATGGATGTTACACAGTCGTTATGAATGGATGTTACACGGTCATTATGAATGGATGTTACACGGTTGTTATGAATGGATGTTATGCAGTCGTTATGAATGGATGTCACACGGTCATTATGAATGGATGTTACACGGTCGTTATGAATGCATGTTACATGGTCATTATGAATGGATGTTACACAGTCGTTATGAATGGATGTTACACATTCATTATGAATGAATGTTACACGGTTGTTATGAATGGATGTTACACATTCATTATGAATGGATGTTACACATTCGTTATGAATGGATGTTACACAGTCATTATGAATGGATGTTACACGGTCGTAATGAATGGATGTTACATGGTTGTTATGAATGGATGTTACATGGTCATTATGAATGGATGTTACACGGTCGTTATGAATGGATGTTACACGGTCATTATGAATGGATGTTACGCGGTCGTTATGAATGTTACACGGTTGATCTTAATGGCTTCATCAATTTGTATGAGATCAAAATTCAACTCTGATATATATACACACAACATATAAACCTTCATATAGAATATCCATTATAATTGTATTTGCAATGTCCAATAGTATTAAGTTGAATATTTTCCCTTTTGCTTTCTACGTCACAAAAGTGGTACATAGTTCCTGAGAGCGACCCATGATGATATAGACTCTTTTTTCCCAACTGAATCGAAAACAATAACAATTGGTCTTAAGCAGGTAACTCTACAAACAAGTCCAATTTATGGTCCAGTATTTGCCTATATATATATCTATATATATATATATATACATATATATGTTGAGCTATATTTATCAAGTTTATTGCCCAAACACCCCCACCCCTCGCCCCACTTCCCGTCCTTTCTCGGAGGTGTGGAGAGTTGCCGATGGTCCCCATAGATACTATGTTTTCATCATCATATAGACAGGTTTTTATTGTCAGCCTACATTAGTAGCCGCCCACCTGTTCTCTTACTGTAACAAAGGTTCACCTGACAACCACCACTATTTGAACTGCGATTACATTTTTTTGTTTAATCAAAGAATAAGAAAGCTGGATTTATTTAGTTTCCAGAACAGTCACACGGGGGAGGAAGCAATAGAAGGGTGAATTTATAGTGTGAATTCACTGTGAATTTATAGTGCTGCCCCGCTAGGAAATCCATGCCATGACCCGCTATCCAAAACAGTCATCATATCCTGACACTGAGCTAACCAGTCCTTGCCATATCCTATTGATGCCGAGAGCCATGCTAGTAAGCGACAAGTATCAATTTTGTAAGTCATTGGTTTGACGCGAGTGAGAATTGAACTCCTGAACTCTCGCACAGAAGGCATGCGCTCTACCTATTCGGCCACCATACACGAAGACAGCGGATGGTGTAAATGGCAGGAAGTAATAATGCAGAAAGCGGGTTATATTACCATACATTTGCAGAATATTTGCAATCAATCAACAATTAGTCGAGGGTTGGATGCAATGGTTCTCCACTTGTCCCGATGTTGTGCTGTTCTGATAGACTGTGAATAATTCAAGCCTGTCCACTGTGAAATATGTGTAAACCATGATGTTCTTGGTCTCCCTCTCCCTCTGCTGCCATTCACCTTCCCTTCCAACAATGTACGGTATATTGAACTCTGACGAATGATGTGGCAAAAATAAATAACTTTCTTTGTCTGTATTAAGAAACCTAGTAATGACAATGTAAACCCAAAGCCTAAAAAAAAATATTTGCAATAGATATCCAATAAAGGACGTTAGCTCAAATGGGAATTCAATACTAAATACACAGGAGCATCAACTCTTACATGAACTTATGGAGTTTTGTTCCCCTTCGAGTCAAAATCAATGAATTTATAATTGATAATTAATTGCCTCATGACTCGTGGGTAGAAAATATATTAGTGGTATTTGACTGGGCTATGTATGTTATCCTCAGAAAACAGGACAATCTTCAAAGGGATGAAATCATAAAGGATATACAACTCAGTCCATGAAGAAAAAGAACCGGAGAATTTGTGATTGATTGGACAGCACCCGCTTAACCTGCTCTATTTCACCTGGTCTTAAGATTTCTATCCCCCGAGTTGGTTGGTTGATTGTTGGAGTTTTACATCCTGACAACCAGATGGGATCACCCAAGGAGTTGTTAGACCGTCCACCTCCCGTGTTGGTAGACTGTGTGATCGTTGGTTCGAACCCTGGTCGAGTCAAACCAATGACTTAAAAATGTATACTTGTCGCGTCCTAGCCAGGCGCTCGCCATTATTAGGATAGGGCCAGGACTGTTTGGTGTCAGGATAATGTGTCTGGGTGGGTCATGGTGTCGGTGGTCTGATTTCCCAGTGGAGCAGCACTATAAAGTCGCCATGAGGGCACACTGTCACAATTTGGTACCTGTTCTGATATGACCTTAGGTGTTGCGATGACGTAAAACAACAACCAACTGGAATTCAATATTGTATACAAATGAGCTGGACGCGATGGCTGAATCAGTTGAACCCCAGTGTCCCGTCTTAGTGGGTCATGGGATTGGAACCCGCGTGGTCGAATCCTAGTCGATTCAAGCCAATCACTTGACAGTTGACAAACTTCTGGCTATTTAGCCTGGCGTTCGGTAGCAATATGAATGGGCAAGGAACGCTGGGATGAGAAAGTCAAACTGCCTCCGATTGAAATTTCCCGCCATTAATTAAACAATGTACAAAAACCCATATTTATATATATGACCCAAAAATGCAATACATATTATGCATATATACGCATATATATATGTATATACATAGGATTGTTGGTAAGATATATATATATATCTTTAAAGAGCATGAGATCTTTTGGGTGCATATTTATGTATGTATACGTACATCTACATATGAAGACGACATATAAACGGCATTCCAAAAATGGAGATAAAACATTGGAAGCAATCCTTCAAAAGGTTTTTGTTTTGTTGTATTCCTACTTTTCGGTTCATTGCTCCATAAACCGGTGATCATATGAAAAGTGGAATTAGTGAGAATTACAATTATTTTCAGCTAACAATTTTCTATTTAAGCTACAGTTTTGGATTGGCGCTTACGTGGTTATGGGCCTGAACTCTTCATATATAAACCCCTGATTAAGAATTGTGTACAGAGGTATTCAACTCTGGCTCTGTTTCTCTGTCTCTGTCTCTCTCTCTATCTCTCCCCGTCCTGATATGACCTTAGATGTTGCTAGGACGTAAAACAACAACAAACAAACTCTCTCTCTCTCTCTCTATATATATATATATATATATATATATGCGCTGTTCAGCCTTCGAAATAATCATTATGTATACAAAGCTTCGACTGTATATTTAAAATGTAATGTATATGATAGTGCATGTCTTCAGTAATATAAAGCCATTCATTTATCTGCTGCCCAATTCAAAATAAAACCAAACAGACAATAACACCTCAGACCATTTGCACAATGATGCACTTTGATATAATGTATAATAAACCCAAATGGACCTAGACAAGTCATTACGCCTCTGATACAGTCATAGAACACTCCAGTGTCTGAGCACCCCCACCACACACCAAACTGATAACTCCCGACAAGGTGTGCGCCAGGCGCCCCGCGCGCCCCCACGCGGAAGTGACGAGAAGCACGCCGACGCTTGATGCCAGGTGACGCTCTTTGTAGTTCGGCCGTTCGCCGCTCCTACGCTGGGGGGAGCTGTGAAGCTACGAGTGCCTGCCGACATCTTGCGACCATTAGGTTCACGCCGGGCGCCTGACTTCAAAGCGCAGTGGCCCAGTTACTGGTCCAGGAATAGCAAGCTTGTGTTTGCTCGTCTGTCCGACGGGAATGGCGCGCGGGAAGCGAGGAAAGAGTTTGTGGGTGTGAGGAGTGGGCGCGTGGGGGTGGGGGGGGGCGGAGAAGGGGGTGATGAGAAAGCAAACTGGGATACTATATAGGGTATGCACCGACGTCACGCTAAGCGGAAGTGCGGCCATTGCGGCGATAGTAACTACAATAATAACACACTGTCACACTGCAAACTCAATGGCTATGAGCAATCTTCATACAGAAAAAGTGAAATATCTATCAAACTAATCCACCTAGAAGCAAATCGGTTGGTACACATATAGAAAACATGTTTACCAATAAGATTATATTAAATTGATAAGGTTAGGGTTCTGGGATTCTAATAAAACTAATGTTTTGCACTGTGTGTACCGGCAAACTCAAGCTAGTCAAGGCATTGTCAATGGTCGTGAGCAATCTTCACCCAGAAAAAGTGGAATATCTCTAAAACCACACCCCCTAAAAACAAATCGCTTGGTAGACATATAGAAAACATATTCAATGAATAGATTATATTAAATGTATAAGGTTAGGGTTCTGGATTTCTATTAATTTTGAGTGAAATAGACGTTTTGTACTGCGCATACCGGCAAACTCAAGGCATTGTCAATGGTCGTGAGCAATCTTCATACAGAAAAAGTGATATATCTCTAAAACCACACCACCTAGAAACAAATCGCTTGGTACACATATAGAAAACATATTCAACGAATAGATTATATTAAATTTATACGGTTAGGGTTCTGGAATTCTATTAATTTTGAATGAAATAGACGTTTTCCACTGCACGTACAGGCAAACTCTATGGGATGTTTACTAGTTGATATCGCCACAATGGCCGCGCATCCGGTTCGTGACGTCACGTGAATACCCTATATTGTTAGTTGAGTTGGTTAATTGTCAGAATTTTACGTCCTGGCAAAACAATGTGTTTGTACATTACTTGAGCTGGGAAAGTTTAAATCCCAGACAATTGGTCTTCCTCATGCCACTGTTTCTTGACCTATCCTAGTGTAGTGGTCTGCACTGACCTCTCAGGCAAGTAACCACATAGACAGGTAGGCGTGGGGAGTGTGTTGATATCAGGGAGCCTAGGTGGTGTAATGGTTAGCACACTGGCCCGGAATGCAAAGAGATGTGGGTTCGAGTCCCGCTCTAGGCACAATATTTCCCATTTTCATCACCCCCACGACACTGGTTGCCATGATCAGGATCCTGTACAAGCTTTGCGCTGTATGGTTGTTGAACCTACCCTGTGTATGTATGTGTTAGTGCATTGCCTGTATGTATGTAATTGTAAGCATTACAAGACTTACAATTCCAGGGGGACGAGTGTAGTGGTCTGCACTGACCTCTCAGGCAAGTAACCACATAGACAGGTAGGCGTGGGGAGTGTGTTGATATCAGGGAGCCTAGGTGGTGTAATGGTTAGCACACTGGCCCGGAATGCAAAGAGATGTGGGTTCGAGTCCCGCTCTAGGCGCATTAATTCCCATTTTCATCACCCCCACGACACTAGTAATACTAATATTACTATGCTAAGTAACGATATGTATCAATTTTAAGTCATTGGTTTAACTCGGCCAGGGTTTGAACCCGGGAGGTTCGAAACCCATTCGGCCATAGCGTCTGGTATCTAACATCTAAGGCTATATTAGAATAAATAACATGATTGCGATATTGACATATGTGACTAGTCTATGGCGTCAACATCCATTTCGCATTATATTTATAGCCTCGGTTCCATATTTGGTTGGTTGTTGGAGTCTTAAATCCTGGCAACATCTAAGGTCATATCAGGACGAGTACCGACTTGCGACAGTGCATTCTCATGGCACCTTTATAGTGCTGGCCCACTAGGAAATCAAGCCATTCAGTCACCGGGTCAGATATTAAATTCAGCACCACATATAAGTGAGTGGTTTTGACTGATGGCTGCTGCGGTTTGTTTGTTGTTGTTTTATGTCCTAGCAACATCTATGGTCATATCAGGATGGCTACAGACTTGTGAAAGTGCACACTCCCCGTGACTTTATAGTGCTTCCCGACTGGGAGACCAGGCCGTCAGCACCATGACCTAATATCCCACTCAGCCACACTATCCTGACACTGAGCCAACCAGTCCCTATCTGGTGCAGTAGTTATCTGGCTAAGATAGTACGTATATATATATATACAACATACCATAGTTAGACTAATCTGAGCTTATTTTATAATACAAATATATGCAATAATAACCGAGAGAGAGGGAGGGAGGGAGAAATATTAAGACGCAAGGGGAAGGGTTTCGCTGTATAATGTTTCACAGTCTGATGATCCTGGATTTCTTCCATTTCTGAAATAAACACATTGAACCTTATGAGCTACTTTACTTTATGTAGAGATAACTTTAAGTTTAAATGGCTCGCTTTGAATTCATATCAAATTAATTGGACCATCTGGGGGGAACCATACTCATGCCATGGAATATTGTTCTATGTCGTGATGCCTAAGTGGATCGGTTAGGAAATATACTATGCCAATAAGTTTTCCTTTATTTCTGAATGAGGATATGGACAATAAAGGGACGGCCGAATGAGTTAGAGCGTCCATCTCCCGTGTTGGTAGATCGTGGGTTGGAATCCTGGTCGAGTTAAACCAATGACTTATGCTAGATACACACCTACCGTTTATGACTCGCGCACTAAAACTTTGCACCCGTCGCGACCCGATCACGATTAAAACCGAAGATAAGGGATGCGCACATATACTGACTGGACCTGCACATATAACGTCCGATTCGCGGCTGCGATCCATGCTCCTGGTGGGTTTTTGTGCGAACTACCTCGCCATCAGCGCCATCTAGCATTTTCCTTGCGCCGATTCGCGACTGCGCTGCACGCACCTGGTGGGTTTTGCGCAAACTACGTCACCATCAGCGCCATCTAGCAGTTTCCTGTAGCAATGCTATTTGTTTTGTTTACATTCGTCGATTAGAAAACATTAATATCGCCGGCGGCGGAATTTCCTTGCGCCTGCTACGTACTTGTTTAGTTTACATTCGTCGATTAGAAAACATTAATATCGCGGCCATTGAATAGATTTGGGTCTAATATGTAGCCGGCGAACCGGTGGAATTTCCTTGCGCCGGCTACGTATTTGTTTAGTTTACATTCGTTGATTAGAAAATATTAATATATAGCCGCCGATTAGAATATTTTGGTTAAGACACTGTCACATGTCCTTTTTCTGGGCCGGCGATTCGTTGATCGTTAAAACTCAGACGCGAACGGTCGGCGGCTAGCACGCATATACCGTTTAAGATATGACCGACCGCACGCACCTCCCGATTTGCAATCGTCCCGATTCGTTTTTCGAATTGCTTGCGATTTCAGTTTTAAGGCCTAAAACTGAGTTGTAATCGCAAATCGCAGACGTCTGGTGTGCTATGGTCCCGCACCCACCTACCGACTAACGAGGTCGTATGTGCGAATCGCGTCGTAAATGGTAGGTGTGTACCTAGCATTATAAATTGATACTTGTCGCTTCCTTGGCAAGGAGCAGTGAAAGGAGGAAGACCAGTCATCCGCGACTGAAGTTTCCCCTGCTTAAACAACTAATGTACCCCAAAAAAATATTTAAAAAATAAAAGGAGTTAGGTGTAATTTATCCACCTGAATCTAAGGCCGTAATCTATTAAACACCTGGGATGACTTGAACCATTTTTTTTGCACATGCACCGGCCCCACAACCTTGAGTTGCATAAACGAATTCGCTTGGGGTGAAAAAATGGGGGCTTAATCAAAAACCTTTTATTTAAAGCTGCATAGTCCGATGACAACATTAAATTTTCTAAATCAAAATAATTATCTAAATTGGATTCTACATATCTACCTTTGATACTGGTGCACTTATTACACATTTGTTGCCACACATGGGAATAGTGAGGCAATTGAATAAATATAACCTGTTACTGCAGAAGGCTATGATGTCAGAGTTTTGGCAAGCTTGCCAAAATTAATTTAGTATGGTTGCACTTCAAATATCTCAAAAGTTACCCATTTAAAATAAAAGTTACTTCAAGCTAAAGTAAGGTACATTATAATGATCAACCTAATGTATTTATCTCAGAAAATGTCAAAATGTCAAAAACCATCGGACTATGCAACTTGAATAACCGATATACCTACAGCAAAATAGACTTTAAAATATTGTATGATGGTATAATGTAGTTATATGTCCAATTTAATCTGGATGGTCTTTTATTAAATTAAAAGAAAAAACAACAACCCCAGAAAGAGCTTTGCAGTACATGACACACAGGTGCCAGCACACATGCTCCTGACACCCCCAGCCAAGACATGGGGCATTGGGGTTGGGTCGTTTTGTGGGCTCACCTCAGGGTGTTCTTTTTGAAATCCTGACGACTCGGATCACCCGAGTGGTCCAAGGAAAACTATGCACCTAACCACTCCATAATGTAAAGGTCTAATCAATACACATGTATGTATCAAGTGTGTAGGAATACAACATATAACTGCTATTTTTGTATGTGAATTGTCAAACTATACCATATGTAAGTCTTTGAATGTTTGATATTGTTATTTCAGCTGATTTGGGCTAGCTGCATATATTGTAAATAACTGTATAGTCACATGGCTGGAAGACCAGTGCCACGGCGCTGACAAAAGACTTTATTCAATGAATAAACTATATTTACCAAAAAACAAAAAAATTAGAACAGGGCCTAAGTAGGCACTTAGAGCAATCGGAAATCTCCAACCCCGCGTAAGAAAGGTGTGTCAGTAAGTTATGGCTGCGCTGGTGGGTATCTTGAGTCTCCAGTAGTCCACGGGCACTTAGTCTAATCGCAGATCTCTCACCATCGATGTCGGTCACATGTGCAAGCGAGGCAACACGATAAATGGATAGGTCCGTCGTACACTATTGACAACTGTTCACTATTCAAAGGTAGCCTCATGCTTTACCGTCTTCGTAATCGTAATTGTGAAGGGAATCCAGGGTGTATTCGTGTCGTAGGTAGGGTGTCTTCAATAAAGAAGCTAGTATAGAGTTATTAAGTAAACAAGTGTATTCAATAAAGAATGGATCACAGGATGTATTCACTAAGGAATGGATCATAGGATGTAATCAATAAAGGCATCTTTTAATCGTGTATTCAATAAAGAAGGGATCATATGGTGTATTCAATGAAGAATGTATCGTAGAATGTATTCATTAAAGAATGGATCATAGGATGTAATCAATAAAGATATCTTTTAATCGTGTATTCAATAAAGAAGTGATCAACTGGTGTATTCAATGAAGAATGTATCGTAGGATGTATTCATTAAAGAATGGATCATAGGATGTAATCAATAAAGAGATCTTTGAATCGTGTATTCAATAAAGAAGGGATCATCTGGTGTATTCAATAATGAAGGGCTTGTATGGTGTATTCAATAAAAGGGATCATGATATAGTCAATCAAGAATGCGTCATAGGGTGTATTAAAAGACGAACTGTTTATATGGTGTATTCAATAGAGAAGGGATCCTGATATCTATTCAATAAATAAAGGATCATATGGTGTATTCAATAAAGATGTATTCAGTGAGGAAAAGGAAATAGAATGTACTCAATAAAAAAAGTTGTATCCAATAAATAATTGAAGAGAGTGTATTTAATAAAGAAGGGAACATATCGTGTTTATTCAATAATGAATGCGTCATACAGTGTATTTAATCAAGAAAGAAAGAAACAAGGTCTATTCACTAAAGGAAGCATCATTATGTGTATGCAATACAAAGTGGAACATAGAGGTTGTATTCCATATAGAAGGGGACACAAGTGCATTGAATAAAGAAAGGTTCATAGTATTTCCTGAATTAAAAAAATACACTTAACCGTTCATAGGTACAGTTAAATAAACATTTTGACTTGCGATATCAGACCCACCTTATTGACTGATGATATGTTTCGAGAACTACATATTTACGACTGAGCCAAATCAAGGGAATTATGTAATTTACATACCGTATATGTCCCAATAGACGTGCACGGCGTGAGTGCAGACACATGGATGCACATCTATTCAAAGTTAAAGAATTTCATGGATTTGTTTTTGTTGTGCCTCTGAAATAAAGTGGGATTGTCTTATTTTATGTGCATTCAGTCTGAATATGATCGTAAATTATCATTTGTTTTTGTCGTGCCTCTGAAATAAAGTGGGATTGTCTTATTTTTATGTGCATTCAGTCAGAATGTGATCGTAAATTTGTGTGTGCTTTCAATCTTGAAATGGGGGGTGTGCTTCTATTGGGTAGCATGCTTCTATTGGGACATATATGGTACATATATATGTATATATATATATATATAATGATATATATAATGATATATATAATGATATATATATAATGAAGTTGGGGTCGGACATCCACGCAGACAAGCCTGCTTTGAACTATGTTTACTGTTTATCTGTTTATTTATTTATATATTCATATATATCTTTATCTATTTACAGTTAACACCACAACGGACAACGGTCAGTTTTCTTTTATTTATTCATATATATTCATAAGTATCTGTTTATTTATTTATTCATTTCTGTATTCATATATAACTACCATCACAACGAATACCTGTCAGTTGTCCGTGGCTTCAGGTTGCAGACTTCGATGGTTTGGATATATTTTAAGTGCAACCATGCACAATTAATTTTGGCAAGCAAAAACTCCATAGACTTCTGCAGTAACAGGTTTGATTAAAGGTGCTTGATTAAAGTTCCACAGTCCGATGGTTTTGAATTTTTGTATTTTTTCTGAGATAAATACATTAGATCGATCACTAGTATCTACTTTACATTAGTTCAAAGTTACATCTATTTTAAAGGTAAACTTTTGAGATATTTTGAGTGCAAACATGGAAAATTAAGAGTTTTGGCAAGCTTGCGAAAACTCTGACACCATAGACTTCTGCAGTAACAGGTTCTGTTAAATTGACTCAGTATTGCCTTCTACGCAGAAACAAATGCTTAATAAGTGTATCAGTATCCAAGTTAGATATGTGAAATCAAATCTAGATAATTGGTTTGGTTTAAAAAAATTGATATTTCATCAGACTATGCAGCTTTAACTTACCTGAGTAATCCATTCTATATGGCAACAATGTTTAATAAGCGCACCAATATCTAACTTAGAATAAAATCTAGATAATTGGTTTGGTTTTGAAAATGTGTTGTTTTCATTGGACTGTGCAGCTCTATGTCAGGGAAAGGAACACGAAAGAACCCGGGTTTTAAAAAAAAGTGATTTTCTAACAACAATGGAAGACACACCTATATAACCAAAGAACTTTTCACTGGTATAACGAAAGGATACAATTTATCTACAGCGCACTTACTGTCTTACTTACTTACTTACTTACTTACTCATTAGTGTTAGCGCGCAATGTCTCGCACCGTGGTCATATTGAAAAAATATATCTAAAATAAGTTGGCTGTAGTTCAAAATATCAGTGGCGAGTACACAATATCAATTGAACGCAACAACGAAAAAAAACACAACAGAAACGTGACACAGACAAGTCCCGTATAGATGATAGCATCTACTCAGTAGAGAATGGGGGACTGGGCGGGGAGGGTGATGGTGATGGTGTTGATGGTGGTGGTTATAAATGATAGTTTAAAACGAAATAGTCGTCATGTAGATGTGGGGGTGGGGAGGGGTGAGGGGGGGTGGAGGAGATCGCCAGTAGGATGTGGGTGTGGGGGGGGAGGGGTGCTGATACACTGTGACCGTGATTCCATGACCCCTAACTACCACCCACACCCACACACTCTGCGTCCTCCCCCCCCACACACACCCACACACACCCACACCCACGCCCACGCCCGCCCCTGACACGGGGGAGTAGAGATTGTAGCGCTGCAAAACGATTACGGGCGTGCAAGTGGGGTGCTACCATTCATTTCCACGGGTGAAAGAGTGCACATTTCGCCATTAGATCTGGACTGAGGCATGATGAACGCGCTGACCCGGCGCCGAGGTCAGGGTCACTGAGTGGTTGGGAGTGTGCGGAAGATGGTGGGGGGAGGGGTGTGGGGGGTGGGGCTCGTCGCCACACCCCCTCTGCTGGCTGGTCACGCTGGGCTCTTATCTGAAATGGCATTATAAAAATCACCAGCGCGTCGTGGAGCTTGTTCACTCAGGTTCGGGGATCGGGCCAGATGGGAGCAGGAGGAGGAACAGCAGGAGGAGGGATAGGAGGCACTGGAGGCAGGGGAGGAGGAGGCATAGGAGGCACAGGAGGAGGATGAGGAGCAGGCAGGCACAGGAGGAGGACGTGGTTGGGACGCGTCATAGCTAGCCCGAACCATGTTGTCATAGAGCCGGCATACATACATATTTTTTTATTTAAAAAAAAAATTATTATTATTTTCATTATATAGTGTCACTTTAGAAGTTTAAGTGGAGTACATTGGAAGGCGCAGAGGCTCTCGCAATATACATATATTTCTTTTTTTTCATAACAGGGTTTTATAAGATATTTAATCGCCACGCGTGTTAAGCTTATCAATACCCGGGTTTGTTTGTTTTGTTTGTTTAAGTCGCAACTTGGATACAACATATACAATGACGCCATTGATCGATACTATGTAAAATTACTTTATTTAAAGAGATTAATTGACAATTATTTTGCGTGTGTATCCATATTTACAATGCTGTTTGTGTTTCGAGTTGTGCCTATCACCATGAACACGACGTACACAATTGACAACTGCCATGCGCGTGTATGCATGAATGACGTATTTGTGTGCCATTGGCATTGTTTCACATTCAATTCGTTCCTATAACAATACACAAACATACATACACACACGAACTATGTAGTATCCTACTATGAATTCGGACACAACATACTCATACATGATATGATAGACACGAAACTAAAACATCAATGGCGATTTCCAATATCACCTATAGAAATACATTACATGTGTGGGAAAAAGTTGACAGCTGGTAGTAACCTAGAGCATATTTTACTACTGCTGTTTTTAATAGTAGTCAGTAGTTTCCCGACTCAAAAGCTAATGGCGTTTCATGGTGGGACAGGTTGACCTACATTTCTGGCTTCCAGTTCCCACTATCGTCAGCCAGAAGCACTGTCCCAGACAGAAATGCTTGGGGGGGGGGGGGGGGGGGGGGGGGGGAGAAGCGCTTCAGGAACCGGGTCAGTGTGCCACTGGAACGCAGCCCTTCCCGCATGACCTGGATTATCGCCCACGCGGCCGCCATATTGGTTCTTATATGCAAATGAGCGGTCCAGTGGCGCCCCCGTATGAGAAGCGGAAGAACCAGTGGGGACCGCGTTCATGTTAGAGCAGTGCCGGGAGGAGTGCTGCTCCAGTGGTTATGTTATTGATAGTTGCACTTAGCTTTGGTCGGTAAACTGCCCTATAAAACAGAGGCAGCCTATAGCTCTTTTCGGCTCTTCTCACATCTGTCATTGACCGGAATACACGCGGAAATATGTCTATTGTGACCCGGTTCGACAATAACACGCGCAGTGTTGGTTTGGTTTTGGTAGGGCCGTCTATTGACAGTAAACGAATTAGGAAAGAACAGACGTAGCCGATGGTTAATATATCTTTATTTCAAGAGGGAATATTTCATTTAGTTCAATGGGTGTCTTGGAAGTAAGATTTTGAGTAATAATAATATATATAAAATTTTATTATTTATCTTAACATTTATACATATAAATTATATCCATATAATATATATTTACGAAGTTATTATTCATGGGTTGGTATTCAATCTAAATCTTTATCAATTATATATATCGAAATTCATACATATTATATATTCAAATTATATATTTAAATTATATATCTACGGCATGACCCAATATTTTATTTGTGTAATAAGTTATATAATAAATTACATATTTAAATTGTGTACATAAATTATATATCTAATAAAGTTTTCTTTATAAATTATATATAATTAAAATTGCATAGTCCGATGAAAACATAACATTTTAAAAGCCAAAACAATTATCTAGATATGATTCTACATATTTAACTTAGATGCTGGTGCACTTAATAAACATTTGTCATCACATATAAGGGGATATTGAGTCAATGAATAGAACCTGTTACTGCAGAAGCCTATGGTGATAGAGTTTTGGCAAGCTTGCCATAATTAATTTAGCATGTTTCCATTTCAAATATCTCAAAAGTTAGCGATTTAAAATAAAATTACTTCAAAGTAAAGTAAGGTACATTATAATGATCAACCTAATATGTTATATCAGAAAATGAGAGAAACTCAAAACCATCGGACTACGCAACTTTAATCTATTGTCCTTAAATTTATCCTGAATGTAAAGGTAAAGAAAATACAACAACCTTATTTGTTTCTAGGATAATTTAATATAAAACAAAGGAATGCACTACACCTTAAGAATTGCGATGCCGACATCTTAAATAAACCACCAATTGGCCCATTTTCGTGAGGCTGACTCATATATATAACATTCGTTGATTAAGGAACAATTCTATTTCAACTCAGCAAGCCCACCTTAGGCCTGTTCACTAATATTCAATATTAGGGAACAGGCTGTGTACTACTATTCATTAAAACCTGTCCACATGTATAATCACACCTTATGCCTGGTACGCACCTACCGTATAGGATTCGCGCAGTAAAACTCGTGACTCGACCCGACCCGCTTAAAACTGAAAACGTGCCGATTCATTTTTCGAATCGCAATCGTAATCGGCCGGTTTTAGCCCAAAAACTGAGGTTTTATGCGCGAATCGCAATCGCTAGGTGTGCGCTCCCCGCGCACACCTAGCGATTTTTGTGTGTGAAACGGGCAGTTTTAGATCGTATACGGGAGGTGGATGTGCACAAACGGTAGGTGTTTACCAGGCATTAGATGAACTACAACACACTTGTCCCAATACCTTTTGCCCAAATCCATGAAAGCATATTAATCTTTAAACCAGAATTTATTGCACATATATTTAATGTGATATACTTCCAAATCCAAGACTGTAAGGGTCCGTCCTGATATGATCTTAGATGTTGCCAGGACGTAAAACTCTCAACAGCCACTCAACCAACTATAATCGCAATATATTAGCGGTGCTTAAATTGATGAAATCATATTATTTTCAAAAACAGCATGAATGTATTGCGAAAATATGTAACAACTTATACTAGCAAAACCAAGACTAAGGTTTATTGGTGTAAAGGTTGTTTTATTATTTTCAAAGAGCTTTACTTGTGAGTTTTTTGGCACACTTATATAGTGTTTATTCATTGGTGATTTTTTGGGGGCTGTCCCAGTTTGCTAGACCAAAGCGTGCTGGCTACGACGGGCGTCTACGTGACCTAGTTAACAAAGTAATGATCCATTGTACTTGAGTTCAACTGGTGTGTACCCATTTGTTTGAATATGTCCGTAGTTAAAGCTACATAGTTTGCTAAAGGCATACCATTTCTCACTTCCCGCTATTCGACACTGGTGCACTTATGTTAAGAAATACAGTAAAACCTCTCTAAACGACCACCTCCACAGATCGACCATCGCTTTATTTAGGTCCCAAATGATCGCCAATACAAAACCACTGTAAGAATTCTTTTTAAAACTCCCTCTTGTTCCTAGAAGCGAATATGAAGGTAGTTTGGTAGATGTGGGTGTTGAATATTTTGGTGAATAAAGGTGCATGTTAAGGCCCTGTCACACCTCACCAGATTGGTGGAAACGGACAGAAAAGTAACAATGTCCGGTTTGTGTCCGTACAAGTTTTGAACATGCACAAAACTAGGAGCGGATACCACCGGACTGACGTCTACAGTTGTTGTCCGGTTTGATATCGTTTCGTCCGTTGACTATCTGTTCATGTCCGTTTCATGTCCTTTCGTCCAGCGGCCATTTACCCGATAGCGCAACATTTTCACACATTTTAATACATCCGGCCTAGACAATTCTGTCCGTTGCTCAATCCGGCGAGGTGTGACAGCCGCTTTACCATAACAGTGACTTTAATACTATGAGTCCCTCTGAGGGAAGATTTTGAGTAATATATACCCTAAAACCTCTCTAAATTGAGCGACCATGGGACCGATTTTATATGATCCATTTAGGGAGGTGGTCCGTTTAGGGAGTTTTGTTTATTCTTACATATGGGCGATCATTTTGGACCCAAATAAAGGGCTTGACATAGGGGAGTTGTTGATCTATGGATGTTAGAGAAGTTTTGCTGTATATTAATTATCTTTATATAAATGATCAAATATCAACAATTTCCACCCCTTTATAATCAACAAAGCTCCAAAATGAAACGAGGAAAGTGATTATGATTAACCTAATGTGTTCATATTTGTAATTTTAAAAAGATAACGTCAAATACATCGGGTTATGCAATTTTAATTATCACTAAAACATTCAATTAAATGGATTATGATGTTGGGTTCATAAAACTAAAATTGCTTTTTCCGATGGTTCTGGGATTCTGTCATTTTTTGGGAGATAAATACATTAGATTGATCACATTAGATACAGACATTAGATTGATCACTATAATTTACTCTACTTTAATCTGAAGTACCTTTTATTTTAAATGGCTAACTTTTGAGATATTAACACCATAGGCCTCTCTGCATTAACATGTTCTATTAAATTGCCCCAGTATTCATATTCTAAAATGGATCAGTAAAATCAAATCTAATGTTTCATCGGATAATGCAGCTTTAAATTGACTCAGTATTCCCGTTTATGTAGAAACAAATGTTTAAAAAGTGCACCATCTAAGTTAGGTACGTAGAATCAATTCTAGATAATTGCTTTGGTTTTGAAATATTTATGCTTCATCGGACTATGCAGCTTAAACTAAACTCTTCAAACCTGATTCATTACACAACACTTGCTATCCGGACCACACTTCGTCCACATCTCTCTCTATCTCCTCTGCTGGCCATACTCCTCCTTGATATCTCTGAAAAGAGTTCCAGCAGGGGGAGCCCGCCAGCATTTCACTTTCTACTCTTACTCTGTCCATGTCTTTGGTCACCATACAACAAAGAGACACGGTCCTTTGACTCAACTCTCATTTTTCTTTCCTATACTCTACCCTTTCTTTTCTCCAGGGCTTACTTCTCCACCTGATCAAGGGAGTTGTTTGCTTTGGTGGGGCTCTGTACCTTATCATTTCCCTCGCTTTGTTTTTTTTGCTAGAACCTGCTGGACCCACCTTTACCCGTCCCTTCCTCCTGAACCCTTGCTGCTGTTGCTGGATATGAGTGCTCTGCTATCGCCGGACCGGTGTGATTCAGGTCCACCCCAACGATTCGTCGTTTTGATTGTTGTAAAGACATCCCCAGCTTCTACAACCGTCCCACCTGAAGATTAATCTTCAACCAAAGATTGGACCAAATTATCAGTTTGCAGTATTCAGACAATCCACTGATACACTTGCAACAAATACCACCTCTCACTTTCCAATGTTGCCAACCCTTAGCAACAAATACCACCTCTCACTTACCAATGTTGCCAACCCTTATGGTTTCACCGTAAGGTGTATGATATTTTATGTACCATCATCACCTTACGCCAATACCATTAATATAGTAATAGTATATCAATCTTACAGATTATTGCGGAGAACAGTCGGCGGCATTGCTGTCACAAGAAAAATGCCCCATAGAATATCTAACATTAACAAACATTTCTGGGGGAGTGTATGGTGTGAAGCCGCTACCACCTTCAATATAACATCCCTTAAGATCTTCTGGTTTTTCATTTTCCAATGTTGGCGACCCTGACTTACTAACTACCACCTGCATGCCATAGACGTTGCTGCACGCTCACCTCAACCCCCTCCATCCGCTGCATGGCGCTGCTATCTGTATGGTGTGCTGGTTGTCTCTAAATCCATCCGTCGCTATGGCAACCCTGTAGATCCGAATTTGTGTGTTGATACAAACGACAAATTCGTACCTGCGAGGTATGGTGTAGCCGGCGGACCACTACTGTCCACGTCAACTCACGCGGCCACCGGCATGACCTTCTGAAGGTCAAGGTCAAGTAGATGAATGTAGACTCACTGACATAGGTAGGACTCTAAATCACCTGCAGCCATGGCGGCTAGAAACAAATTTAATCCTACTGTAATTTCAATATAGTCTCAATATAGTAATTTCAATATAGTTTCAATATAGTAATTTCAATATAGTCTCAATATAGTAATTTCAATATAGTCTTAATACAGTAAATTCAATATGGTCTCAATATAGTAATTTCAATATAGTCTTAATATAGTAATTTCAATATAGTCTTAATATAGTAATTTCAATATAGTCTGTTTTTCGTCGTGTTGAGGTGAGTTGTATATAACCACAAATATATTCCAGTAAACGCCGATCCCAAAATGAAGTTTAACTAAAAGATCCTCACCTGAAAATAATTGTAATTCTCACTAGATCTTATTCCCACTGGTTTTATGACTATGGAGCGATGAATAAAAGGGTAGGAATGTAGGTTGAAGGTTTGATTCCAATCTTCTGCTCAATTTTTGGATCCGTGTTTACGCCTGAGCTATTCATATAGTAGGGATCTTCCAAAGTATTCGGATAGTCCGGTGATATATAATTTAGTTTTATTTAACCACAAATATATAGTACGGTTTCCCCAATGGGATAAACAGTAATGAGTTATATTCAGGTATTATGCAGACAAATACTCCAACTTAATTAGGTTTGACATGAGATTAATTTACACTCAGGTATCTTTTTCCAGAAAAGACTCCAAATTAATTAGGATTTTGGTTCCCCGACATGGCATTCCTTCAACTAACATGAATATAAGATATATATATAAAAGTAATTTTAATTCACAATAATTCCGCTTTTTTTATGATCACATGCTTATGGAGCAATGAACAAAGAAGAAGGAATATAAGAAAATTAACTTGTTGATCGTTTGATTCCAATGTTTATCTCTATTTTTGGATGGGCATTTACATGATTTTGCGCCGGAACTATTCAAACCATCAACAAGTTAATTTTGTTATAGTCCTTCTATTTTGTTCATTGCTCCATAAGCATGTGATCATAAAAAAGTGGAATTACTGTGAATTAACATAACTTTTATGTAAAACAATCTTTTATTTAAACTACATTTTTGGATTGGTGTTTACATGCTTTTGCGCCCAAACTCTTCATATATGTAGTGCGTGTAGCTCTGACATGTGTTCTGGTTTTAATTCTAATTACTATCTTTGCCACTGAATAATTAGCTCTGGCTCAGCAAAATGGCTAAAACTGTTGTATAATTAATTGTTCAGAAAACACTAATTCTATGTTGCATACAATAATCAACTCAAAATGAAACATTTGTACTTGTAGTGAATGGTATCTTTGGCACTGAATAATTACCTTAGCTTAGCAAAATGGCTAAATTCACATGTACAACATTAACTAAATTCCCTAATAGCTAGCGCTAAGGCCTGTATAATTCTAATGATATGCTATACACGATAATGAACCCACAGGTAGCATTTAGAGAATACGTAACAATTTAAAGGATGTAATTATATGTTGTATACAATAATTAATTCACATGTGTTATTTAGACAAAAATAACCCAAAGTAAAATGAGATGTAATTAATTACACATGTGACACATATTACTCACTGCAATCAGTTCATCTAAGCAGATGTAAGATGATTATTTAATAAGTTTCCTGAAGATGGTGCTAACTCTTTAATTTTTGTCCATTGTAACGATTGACACAACACATCACATAAACAGTTACACTGAAAACACAAGGACATTTGCTTCAAACCAATATCTATTCTATGGGGATTATGAAACACCATGTAAAAAACAAATCAGTTTATCCTGAGCAAATGCATAAGTAGATAGTATGTGGATCATTACAATGCTTAGCACCTTTTGAGACAAACTCATATATTGTTTGGCGGTTAGTTTGATTTATGCTTCAAAATGACACTAGCTGGAGGCAATGCTCTAGGCGGGAATATCAGCAGTTAGTATTAGTGCCTCAGAGCGTTCATTCAGTTCAAAAGGTTCAAAATGGTGGTTTCCCCATTTAATCGCTTCCTTTTTAATATGTAATTCAGTTTCGTATGCTATCTTTTATACACAATTAAAAGGTTTTAAATGACGGATTTCCAATTAAATCGCTACATTTCAATATTTAGTTAAATCCGAAATATTATCGTTTATGCAAAAATAAATGGGTTAAAATATTAAAAATGGGGGATTCCTTTTAAATCGCCCCCTTTTCATATTTAATTTAAATCCAAATACCATCTTTTATACACAAATGGCATATTATATTCAACTCCAAATCCTATATTTATCTTTTTTACAAAAATAAACAAATATTCAACCCCTTCAAAACCAATATGACTTGACCAAATTGCAAAACTAGAGCAATAAGCTTTAAAATGGCGGATTTCGTATTAAATCAGTACCTTTTAACATTAAACAATTCCTATCTTTTACACAAAAATAAACGAATATTCAACCTCTTCAAAATCAATAAATACAACTTGAGTAAAACCAGAACATTGAAGGGCTAGTTTGCTACTGGGGTTCAGAATTATATTGTTATTGTCTCTTATACACAAATAAACGGGGTAACCTGTTTAAAATAGCGGATTTCCTGTTAAATCACTTCTTTTTAAATATTTAATTCTACTCCAAATCTTAGATTTCTTTCAGACAAGAGTGAATATTCAACGTTTTCAGAAACAAGACCACTTGTAAAACTAGAACAATAAACTCTAGTTTTCCTCTGGTGTTTAGAATGCTATTGCTATTCCTTCAACAGAAATATACAAATACAGGGGTTATAATCTTTTTTTTAAAGCGGATTTCTGATTAAATTATTTATAATATTTCAACTCCAAATCCCATCTTTCACACACACAAAAAAAACACGAATATTCAACCCCTTCAAAACCAACACCACTTTTGCAAATTGCAAAACCAGAACAACAAAAGCTAGTTCACCTCTGGGGTTTTACAACGATATTATTATTATTTCTTTCAACAGCCTGAACTCGTTTCTGCCATTTCCGCTCGCCCACCCACCCACTTTCTTTGTTACCTTTTGCTGATGGTATTTTCTGTCTGTCTGTGCGTCGCCTATCCGCAGGCAGACGACCGGGTGGTCAGTCCCAGTTGGTATGTAGCAATTATGTGACGTTCACTGCCCACCAACTGTAATGGCCTTACCCGGGCTGCATCATTGGCCACCAGGTCGTTAGGCTAATGGACGTCTAAAGTTAGCCGTCGCACTTGGTTTTCTGTTGTGCCGCTTCCTGTTGAATGTCGAATGTCGTCTGCTGGTTGTAATTACCACCCGCTGCTTTGTGTGACTGTGAGCGTCGGCAAAAGAGTCTACCGCTTTCTGGAAATAAAAAAAAACAAATGCAACTTTTAAAGGCACATATAAAATCACACATACCCCTCAAAAAACATCCAATGAAATTGATTGCAATTTGTTTAAAAATCGGTGATTATTTGACTTGGTTTGGTACGGTAACGCAGACGACAACATTCTCCCAAACATCACCGGCCGCGTCTGCGCCACGCGGCATTTTCTGGAACTAAAGCTTCAGTGCTGCCGAAAATGGTCGCCAGGAGGGGGTCTCGAATGAACTGCCACCTGGTGTCAAACGCGAGAAGCTCGATTTACCGTCGCGAAGGCGTGCGTTCTGTATGTGGCCTAGTTAGTTCTGATGCATAAGTTTGAGCTAACATCAAAAGATGATGTATAAAGTGTATGGATGAACAAAGAAAATAAGACTAGATTATTCACGAGAGCGACGAATGTAAATGGATCGGCCCAGCAGAGAGAAATAACAAAACAGGCTTCGACTTGTGCGAGAACGTTGTATTTCTATTCACCAATTTCAATTCATCCCTAAAGCAATCCACATAAGTCAACGTCACCGCCCTATGTCGGCGTAAAGGGGGGAGACGATCTAGATCTATCTTTCAATGAAGGACCCGTTCACTTGAGTACAAAGCTTTGCGAGATTTCGTTTCTGGCGCGTCCCGAGAGGGGGCGTGGCGTATCTTCCATGGCCCCACATGAAGTCGAGGCCTGGGTCTCTCAAAACAAACAGGACCTTCTCACCTCCCCCCTCGTTGATTATAATGAAGTTCTATCTCTCTGTCTCTCTCTCTCTCTCTCTCTCTCTCCCTCTCTCTCTCTCTGTGACCATGTGCACACCCTTGTGGCAACTTTATAATGCTGCCCCACTGGGAGAACAGGCCACCAGCACCAGCACCAGTCATATTATCCTGACTCTGAGTCAACCAGTTTTTTCCCTATGTTAATAATGCCGAGCCCCTGGCTAGGAAGTGACAAGCATAAATTGTTAAGTCATCGGTTTGAGTCGCCCATGGTTCGAATCTGTGGGTTCGAATCCTATGATCTACCAAAACGGGAGACGGATGCTCAACTCATTCGGCCATCCATTCTGGTAAAATGAAGTTGGCAGCCCTAGCTCTCCCTCCTCCCCTCCTCCCCCCCCCTCAACCACCTCTCTCTCTCTCTCTCTTCCTATCTCACTGTCCCCTGCCGGGCTTGTCTAAACACCCTGAATGCTGGTGAGAATTGTGTCACGTGACTGGCGGTTTTCTAACTATCGGCGGCCATCTGCGCCATCTCAGCCCGACGTGAGATGACAGCCGTGATGGACACGTGATCAGACCCTCCCTCCGCCCCCCCCCCGCTCCCCCGGTCCACGCAGATACCGACCGCCGTTCAAAAGCCATCCATCAAGGCGGGGAGGGAGGGGGTATCTGATCCAACTTTTGGGTCTTTGCCTTGGCAAATGGCGAGGATCAAAACGGCAGGCTCGTGTGTGAGATATTCAAAGTAGCCGTTTGGATAAAGACCACATGTCCCTCCACCCCCCCCCCCCCGCACACCCATGACAACACCCATGACAACACCCACCCTATCCTAACCTATCCATCCCGATCACCATCAGAACATCAACTGCACTCCAACAACCCCCAAACTTCACCCGCTCCCTCTCCCCCTCCCCCTCCCTCTCCCTGTCCCTCTCCCTCTCCCTGTCCCACCCCCTCTCCCTCGCCCTCTCCCCCTCCCCCTCGCCCCTTCCCTCTCGCCCCTTCCTTCTGCCTCTGCCTCTCCCTCTCACACTCACCCACACAGTCCCTCTCACACTCCCCCTAGCACACACCAACTCTAAGCGGGTGCAATTTAAAATGTGGTCGCTATCTGCGCCTGCGCGGGGTCCCTTGTGTTTTCGATAAGGTCTATAGGATTCTCATTGCCGAGTGCTGTGCATGTGGACAGTGGGGCACCGAACAATGGTCAGATGAATCAGAATGAATCCTATTCAGGGCATTCTGCTTGGTACAGACATCTGTCAGCTACAATGCTCCCCCCTCGCGTTCTCTCCAACTCCCCTCCTCTCGCCCTCCTGCCTTCTCCCTCGTCCCCTCCATCTCCCTCTCATCTCTCCTTCGCCTCTCTCCCCTCCCCTTCCCCCCTGTATCCTCTCCCAGTCCCCCTTCTCCCCCTCCCTCGCTCCCGTCCTCTCTCCCCTTTCTCCTCTCCTCCCCCTTCCCCTCTCCCCCTCTATCCCCCCACAGTCCCCCCTCTCCCTCTCCATCTCTCTCCCCTAACCTCTCCCCCCTTCATTCTCCCCCCCCCCTTCTCCTCCTCTCCTCCCCCTTCACTCTCCATCACTCCCTCCCCTTTCCTCCTCTCTCCTCTCCCCCTTCATCCTCCCCCCTTCCTCCCCCCCCCCCCCACCCCCCCCCCCACTCCCCTCCAGATGTCTGCATTTCCACGCTTCTAAATGGATGACTCTGGCTGACACTGACAGTGCCTCAAAGGAAAGGCGAGTGACGCCCCGTCGTTAGGGCCTTCCCAACATGTGCTGGTCAGATAATATTGTAGCTCCAGATTGCCATTCAGACTACCCTTGTCACAATGCTCCTCTCGCGAATAGAAATCCGAACCTGCATGCATTTGGATGGCATCCTCATTGTGGGGGGGGGGCCCCCCCCCCCCCATCTACCTCACCCCTCTCCCTCTCCGATGCCCTCTCCCTCCGTCTCCTCGCTACCTCCCTACCCCTCTACCTCCCTACCTCCGTCTCCCTCGTTCCCTACCCGTTTTGGTGGAGCGTGAATTTCAAATACACCGGCTGGAACCCTGTCCGAGTCAAGCCAATGACTTAAAAATTGACACTTCTCGCTTCCTTAAAAATTGACACTTCTCGCTTCCTTAAAAATTGATACTTGTCGCTTCCTAGCCAGACCCTCGGCATTATTAGGACAGGGCAAGGATTGGTTGGCTCAATGTCAGGATAATGTGAAAGAGTGGGATATCAGGTCTTGGGGCTGGTGGTCTGGTGGTCCCAGTGTGGCAGCTCTATAAAGTTGCCAAGAGTGCACAGTCACAAGTCGGTACCTGTCCTGATATGACCATAGATGTTGCCAGGACGTAAAACTCCAACAAACAACCAACCAATCCCCTTCCTTCCCCTTACTTCACCTCCCTCCCTCCCCCTCCCTTCCCCTCCCTCCCTCCCCACACACTCCCCCAGATCTCCGCCTGCCTGTGCTGGGATTCTCCTATTGATCAGGGGGAATTTGTGAGGGTTTCAAAAGAGCCTTATCTATGCCCGCCGTATCTACACCGGAGCGCCGCCTATCGGCGACGACTGAAACCCGGGGGCTTGAAGGCGAAGATTACGCGTTTTAAAACGCCGGATATGGCGTTGGAACCATGGCAACCGTCGGTTTGTGATCCTAGGCACGACGTGGGGCATGTGTTGGATTAAAAGGGTGTTATTCCGACGGTTGGCTCTGTCATGCAGAGAGGGGCGTGTGTGTGAGATTTTAGATTGTAGATTCACCCCGTACTACAAAGTAGAGTAAAGCTTGTTTTATTTAACGACGCCTCTAGATCGTGTTTGAGATTGTAGATTGTAGATTCACCCCGTACTACAAAGTAGTAAAGCTTGTTGTATTTAACGACGCCTCTAGAGCGTGTGTGAAATTGTAGATTGTAGATTCACCCCGTACTACAAAGTAGAGTAAAGCTTGTTTTATTTAACGACGCCTCTAGAGCGTGTTTGAGATTGTAGATTGTAGATTCACCCCGTACTACAAAGTAGAGTAAAGCTTGTTTTATTTAACGACGCCTCTAGAGCGTGTTTGAGATTGTAGATTCACCCCGTACGACAAAGTAGAGTAAAGCTTGTTTTATTTAACGACGCCTCTAGAGCGTGTGTGAAATTGTAGATTGTAGATTCACCCCATACTACAAAGTAGAGTAAAGCTTGTTTTATTTAACGACGCCTCTAGAGAACATTGCTTGTTGCATCATCGGCTATTACACGTAAAAAATATGCTCATTCTGATATATTTCTTTCGAGGAAACCCACTGCCGCAACATAGGCTACTCTTTCCGATAAACAGCCCCATTTGGCCACTCGTTGCTTACACATGCTTTTCTGCTCAAAGGGGAACCTCCCCCTGAATGTATTGGGTGTCAGTCACCGCTGACACTCAAACACATTTGACTAAGTTGAATTGATTTTTTGGCCCTGCGCCAACAGTTCTACACTGCAGCCAGTATGCATGACCTTTTTACTAAGGTAAAACAGGAAAACATTTTAGCCTTTTTGAGGACAGCTGGACTGTACCACCTCATATAGTTTACTAAATAGATTGTATCAATTATTAATACAACTTTTCTTTTTCTATGGGAATTTGTTTCCCTTGACCACAAATATATGATTGTGAGCTTTCTAATTTAATGAGTGTCTATTGGCACATAATTGATTATCTGCTTTTACATGTAAAAGCGATGGTTTGAACAAAAAACAAACATTTCTCGCCGTGAATATGGCCTATGCTGCCGACATGGCGTAAAGCAACCACCAATCAATCAATCGATCAACCGATAAACAGCAAGGAGTCTTTTATATGCAATTTCCCACAGACTGGTCAGCACATACAACATCCTTTAATCACCAGTTGTGGCTCACTGGTTGGAATGAAAGATATCCCTACCTTCAAATGGGTCCACTCAGCAGGATCGATAGGATGACTGATATCTTCACAGATGGACAGGCTACCTCCTGAGCTATGTCCCACTCCCCTGCACTGCAGACTACAGTAGCCGAAGTAGGGGTGAAGAACAACCCTATAGAAAAAGTGGAGAAAATGTGGTTAAATAAATTAAATGATCACATAAATTGTTAATCTAAAAAGCAAAATATATTCTTCACATACTTTGATATATTTATCCGCAACTTTTGCACTGATTAGTAGATTAATCCAGGAGATGCCTGAATTTAAACAATTTGAATTGACAGATCACATGTTGAGGGAAACCATATACAATCAGATTATAGCTATTGAATTGTAATCAACATAAGATAGGAATACCAAACTAAGACCATCAACAGTGAGACACATTTTCTCCAACTTTTACATCGGGTTTGTAATTCACCTCTGAACAGAGTCATAGGTGAATCTTTCATCGAGTGAGATTGGTGCCTGCCGCTACTATGACTACAGCCTTTCTACCCAGCACACAGGACATATGCGCCGCTGTTACCACGCCGCTCCACAAGGGGGCGCCACCGGTGTGGTCGTATCCAACCACTAAAAAAAGAAAGAGAAAAAAGGGTAATACCCCCAGGACCCCCTGGCCAGGCCTCCAATGTCCCGGCTCGGTGCATATGCCCTGAATTCTTAATTCTGGTGGCGACTGAAAATAAATGAAAACTCACTAGGATCAATTCGCCATTTCTGGTATGTGTCACACGCTCAAAGGTGGCTCAATGTTTTGGATACTATACTATACTCTACTATTTAAAATCGGGGATTGCTTTTTTGCTGTCGTCGTTCCTTTATCTCATGCAATCCACTTTCAGTATGCTGTCGTTGATGTGTCGCTATGACTAATGCTGGTCAACTTGGTGAGGTTTCCAAATCATAGGGGTCCCGGCCGGATGGTGGAGGAGGGGCTTGTGGGGGGGGGGGGGGGGGGGGGGGTAGTAGAGGGCGGGGGGGGGGGGGGACTTCGCCCGCTGCGCTGAGCCTTCTAAACCCCAGGAGATCGCTGCAACAGGGCAGGTCTGTCCAGTAGAGCCTGCCATGGATAAAAAGCTCAGACCAAACCTGACATTGTTTGCATAAACCGGACTATGGGGGTGGGACAGAGGCGTCGCTGGGGAGTGGGGGTGGGGAGTGGGGGTGGGGGTGGGAGTGGGGTGGGGGAGGATGGGGTCATGGGGGTCATTGCCCGGGGGTATGACCACCCTGACACCCTGACCCCCCCCCCCCCCCCGATCAAACGAGTGTCCACGCACACGGACCTGGTTAGTGTTTTACTATGCTTGTTACCCCCTCTCCAGAACAAAAGGAAGTTAAGGAAGGCTACAGTTCTAATAAAGTTTTAAGAGTTCAGGTGTAAAACCATGTAAACGCCAATCTAAGAAATTTATTAAAATAACAAATTTGTACCTGAAGTTCATTTTAATTCTCACTAATTCCAATTATCAGGTGATGAAATGGTTATGGAGCAATGAACAAGAATATATAGGAATCTAAAGAAATAAACCGTTTCAAGGTTTCGCTCAATTTCAATTTTTGGATTGCCGCTTAAGGGGTTCTGTGCCCAATCTCCTGATATGTGTGTCTACAGATCCAGCCTTCTCTGCTAATATATTCAATGTTTAAGGACTATATAACATCTTTGGTTAATCCCCCTATGTTTTGAAAGTAAAGTAAACAAACTGAAGGTTCAAAATAGGTATGACTGAGTGGGATATCATGTCATGGTACTTTTTGAAACTATAACATCAACTCTGGTTAATTCCCCTCTTGTCTAGTTTGGAAGTCAATTAAAAATAGTTTAACCACCAAAGTTCGATAAAAACATCATCTTTTCACAATGAAAAAAAACCACTTCTATTGATTTAATCTTAGCAATCTAGATTGCTAAGATCACATGCTGCCTACTCAGGGGCGGTGCTAGGCAGCATGTGATGTTGTTTGTTTGTTGTTTGTTTGTTGTTGTTTTACGTCCTAGCAACATCTAAGGTCATATCAGGACGAGCATGTGATGTTCGGGCAGATGACCGTCGTCATAGATACGTATGGAACCATTTATTCAGTGTGTTGAACAATGACGACGGTCATCTGAAACATACAGTAATACAATGTATAAGTACTAGTACTATTGCTAATGAACTTACTGAGAACACAGTCATAACCCTCTACAATCCAATTTACACTTCGCAAGTATTTATTGTTTCACTTAGAGGGAACATAATGTGTACATTTTAATGAATATCATAGTTTCAATGTGCATGCCAAATTTGGACAAGTTAACTTTTTTTTTTTAAAGCCAATGTTAGCTTGTTGTTTCAAACCAAATTGAGGTCAATTATATCGATCAACATACTATAGTTATCTTTTTTTTTAAAGGTGAAGTTCAAAAAGCATTGGATTATGCGATTTAAAGCTAATTTCATTAGACTATTCGTTAGTTCACGGTGTGACTATGATGCCATTAAAATCCCTAATAAAGTGAAAGCCTGATTTTAAACAAATTTGGATATAACGCGGTTCGGCATCAGGCCTGGACTTCTTTAATTAAAAAATAATTCAAAGGAAATTCAGTGAACTGAAACCCGATTTAGCACAACCTTGTTTTTTAAATTTAAAATGTTTGTTTATCCGCGATGCCATTTCATGGACTCCAACGATCGCCTTATGCCTGGTACACACCTACCGTATATGATTTGCACACTAAGACTCGCGACTCAACCCAACCCACTTAAAACTGAAAACGGGCCGATTCATTTTTCGAATCGCGAATCGCAATCATAATCGGCCCGTTTTAGCCCGAAAACTGGGTTTTTAGTCGCGAATCGCAATCGCTAGGTGTGCACGGGAAGCGCACACCTAGCGATTTTTGTGCGCGAAACGGGCAGTTTTAGATCGTATATGGTAGGTGGGTGCGCACAAACGGTAGGTGTGTAATAGGCATTATAATAACCAGGATTTTCCCTGTAATCCCCAACATAAATGGATGTGATTCATCCCTCCTGGCGTTAGCAATCACAAACCAAATTCCACCCAGCTTCTCCCATGAGTAAGGAGAGCGAATTACAATCGGTGATTATTCCCGCTGACCAGTCCCACAATGCATCAGATCTGTGCACATGCTTGCGGACCAATCAAATCGCTGCGTTGGACCCTGAACCGGCCCCCTTGGATTAATGGTCACAATCACATGGGTGTTATTGCCGACGCTTGGTGGCGCCACTGGACACATCCAGATGTGGGTGGGTGGGTTCAATTGAATCATCTTGTTGGGGTGCTCTTAATGAATTGTACTGGGCGGACAGACTAGCGGCGTAATGTGTGTACTCGGCCCCGCGGCTAATCGCCGAATTCATAAGTTGACATGGGGAGCGTGTGTGCTGCCGATGGCCATTGACATTAGAACACTTATTTGGCTATTTGGTAGAGATAAATGTGAACAGGATGGTGGCGGGCTGAGATTTATGTCCGTCACTGGGGGTGAGTGCCACGTGCCGAGCGTAATTGGTGCTGAGAAGCGGCCAGCTGAGTTGAGATCAGCGCCACTTTGATGGCAATACTTCACTCGCAAATCACCAGCGTCCGTCTCACGCTTTGGTAGATTGTGGGATTTGAAGCCACGAGTTTTGAATGCTAGTCGAGTCAAACCAATGACAATATGATACTTGTTGATTGATAGCCAGTCGCTCGGCATTATTAGAATAGGGCAAGGACTGGTTGGCTCAGTGTGTCAAGGATAATGTGACTGAGTGGGATATCAGGTCATGACACGTCGTCTCCCAGTGGGACAGCACTATAAAGTTGCCCCGAGTGTGTACTGTGACAAGTCGATGCCCTTCCTGATATGAGCGTAGATCGTTGGTTATTGGAGTTTTACATCCTGGCAACATCACTCACAAATCACCGAGCTGAGTCTATAGAGAAATGTCTTGGAGGTGGAACACCAATCACCCGTCTACAAGAAAAGTTCATCACTTTAAAAAAAAAAAAAAAAAAGCCCAACAAACGAGGCCCAAAGAAAAGCAAAACAGTGATATATTCTGCCTAAGCAATTGTCATTAAAGTTGTATACCTCAATGGTTTTGGGTACCTGCCATATTCATTGATAACTATAATAGATTTATTGTTAGAACCTTTCACATGGAAACTTTTTTAATTAATTTTTTTTTTATTGAGGCTGTATTTATACTGTCCATAGCATATAAGCCTGGGTATTCAGGCTTGTTTTCAATGCTGGCCAGTTGTAGTGCCTTATCCCACAGTAGCTGCTGATAAGTTATTTGATTGCCTGCATTTCAGCAGCAGATAGATAGTTGGTTGGTCTGCTTAGTAATCTATGTTATTTGTTTTGATTTCTTTTGCATATAGGTGTTTTATTTTTTCTACTCTTACTACTAGACTAGCCTCCACCTATTTACATAGCATAGGCTTGTACGTAGCTGTGTTAGCTGTGATCATGAATGACTAACCTGCATCCCTGTCAAAAGTCGCACGCCGTCACCTTCAATAATAGCAGCTTCACCAGTCATCCTATTCACTGTAGATAAAGGTGGATAATTCAATGTCTTGTTATTAAATATGTATAATCCGATCTATTCTAGTTTAAAGCTGCATAATACCCCTGTCACACTACGACGTAACGAGCCAACGTGAGCCTAACGTGATCATTTTTCGTCATTACGTTGCCGTACGTTGGGTTACGTTATGATGACGTCATAATGACGTTAGAGTGACGTCGAGCTACGTCATGTTACGTCGTGTTACGTCGGCGCGCGTCAAGGTTTTGAACCTGTTCAAAACTTTCGACGTATCTCAACGTGATGCCGTCACGTCGGGATGACGTGACAATGACGTTAGGTAGACGTTCCGCGATCGTTATAGCAGCGTAAATGATGTTAGAGTCACGTTATGTCACGTCAGACCGACGGCCCGGGTGGGAGCAATGTGTGGGCCGCGTTTTGCACGTTACGGTCACATCACGGTCACGTTGCGGTCACGTTACGGTCACGTTACGGTCACGTTACGGTCACGTTACGGTCACGGTTACGGTCACGTTACGGTCACGTTACGGTCACGTTACGGTCACATTATGGTCACGTTACGGTCACGTTACGGTCACGTTACGGTCACGTCAACTACGCGGCATTCACGTCCACAATTTGCATATTACGCCTATAACTTCGACGTGATATCATTATTTTCACGTTGTGGTTACGCTGACGTAGTCACGTCGTAGTGTGACAGGGACTTTAGCTGATGAACAGATAATAGAGCAAAATATATATTAGTTAGAACCAAATCTCTGACCTAGATTTCAACGTAGATATTTAATTTATATTCTGGTGTACTTGATTATTTTTTCTTTGGGAAATTGCCACGCGCTAACAACACTGAACTAGGTGAATTTGCCTAATTCAAGTAATTGCAGTGCAACGTCGTTATCATTGCATAGTTAGAGAATCCCTTCAAATTCCAGTCACGTACAATTTCTGTTGTGGTAAATATACACTTTCTGTGTTCAGTCTTAATTAAAACAAACGTATCATAATTTAGGTCTATGTGGGTCCAATGTGTATTCTCCCTAATTTCGTGTGACATTGAGAGAAAAAAACTATCTCTGATTTGGTAAAACCGAGTCACTTCAATTATTGTAATATTTTTGGATTTAACATTTTTTCAAATTTGTATTGAAGCTGTATTTATACTGTCCATAGCATATAAGCCCAGGTATTCAGGCTTGTTTTCAATTCTGGCCAGCTGTAGTGTTGGTGTTATCGTATCACACAGTAGCTGCTGATAAGGTATTTGATTGCCTGCATTTCAGTAGTAGATAGATAGTTGGATGGTACGGTTAGTTGCCTATTTTAGTTTCTTTTTTAATTTTCTTGGCATATTCTCCAAGTGTCTACTCGTACCTTTAACATGGTAAACTGGTATTATTGTTACGGATAATGCATTTGGCAAATTTCGTTTTAAACGCGGATAATCAGATGAATGCAACAAATTATCAAAAACTAAAACAATTGATACAATGTTCCCAACTTCGTCACCGTTGCAATATGGAACCTTCATTGTAGTTTGTTGATTCGGTCTTCTTGAACCATGCTCATAACCCTATTAGCAAAGGCTAAATGCCCGGTCAGATACACGTTAGTGGACGTAGTTGAACATAGTGGAGGCTAACGTAGTTGAACGTACTGGCATTCGTACTTCTCCGGTACATCGCCACATTGATGGCAATACTTCACTTGCAAATTACCAGCGTCCATTGCACGTTTTGGTAGATCGTGGGATTCGAAGCCATGAGTTTGAATGCTAGTCGAGTCAAACCAATGACTTATAAATATGATACTTGTTGATTGATAGCCAGTCGCTCAGCATTATTAGAATAGGGCAAGGGATAGGTATGTGAGCGGGCCTTAAGAGAGAGAGAGAGAGCTCTCCAGAATTTCAGAACGGGCACTCATATTAATTTGACATGTTTTCACTTTAAATAAATATCTCCAATGTTAAACCCATTAAGATAAAACCAATATCAAACTTGGCTTACAGTAATCGACTTAATCTCGTTATCTAAAAACATGACAGAACCTCAAAACCATCAGATCATGCATTTCCCCGATAACAACTCCATTCATCCAGTAAATATCTATATTGTGTTCCCTTGGAATAAACAAAATAGGTAGAAATTGGGAATATATATATTCCCAATTTTATTCACATACAAGACATCATCAGCACAGAGAAACCATGATCTTTCGGTATTCCGTTATTCAAAAACAATTGAAGACTTCCGGTGCAAAAACCGACAAATGCCGTTCGGGTTGAAATGAAACTGTGACTAACACAGTACCAGGTTTGAGCTGAAGCTGCCATCATTCTGATAATCAAATCTGTGTTTCCGCAGATGTTGCCACATCCCCTATACAGTGCATTACCCAATATGAAATTGATAGCATTTACCACTAAAGCACAACACCAAATTATATTTACAGAAAATATCTATAAGTATAAACAAAAAAAATCGGTGGTTGCCCCTGATCTCTGAAATAATATCATCCAGAAACCCCAAAAGAAGCACTGATATCATTTCCCACCCACATTCCCCGCACCCACCGCATCAATTCCACCCACCAGTCTCCATTTGATCTCTTCTTGCTGAACGAATACTCGATCCGATTACAACTCGGCAAGCCTTACTTATCATCAATTGCAATGGCGTCTTTAATACCACGTCTAACTGGCTTAGTTCATTTAAATGCACTAATTGATACCCACTTGAAAAGCAGGCGCAGACAGGTTGCGATGCATCGACTGCGTCGTCCATCACCAGCTTTCACAGTTCCGCAGTGAACCGCCTCCGCAACAACTCGCTCAGCAAAAGTTTGTCTTTGCGGAGCCAAGTTGAGCCGGATGCGTTGTCTTTAGTTTGGCAGTTTGTGATTGAACGTCTGCAAGCTGTAATGTAAGAGGCGGAATTCTACCAAATGACACTCTTTGAAGGCGTCATAATCACTCCTTTAGATAACAGAAAAAAAGATAGAACAATAAAAGACCAAGTATAGTAAAATTACACCCAGCGCAGAAATCAACTAGCGAGGCAACCTCCATTGCGATTCGGTTTACATAAAAAGAAGCACTCTTTCCATCTTCTTGTCAGCGCACGAATGTAGAGTACCCCTCGCCCCCACGCTCCCAGCCCCCTCCACCCACCCGCATACAACCCGCTGTATCGTACGGGCGTTATTTTGTTCGTTTGTTAACAATCCTTTTCTACATCGGCGCAATTGAACAAACAACCAAAAGGGAAAAGAAAGATTGAAAACATTCAACAGCAATGACATTTTTTTTTTAATGAAAGAAAGAAAGGAGAGGAAGATGGAAAAAGGTCAGGCCACTTTGTAGTTGCAGCGTTGTGGAGACGCCGATCCATCGTGTGTGTGTGTGTGTGGGCGGGGGGTGGGGGCTATACCGGATTGAACCTCACTTTGTTTGTGTCGCCTCACTTCAAAGCAGGCGCAAGATGGAGTCCCAGCCGCTCCGGGCGAATCCCCCGCCCCGCCTTTTTTTTCCCAGTTTATTTTCTTCTTTTTTTCTTAGTACCCCCCCCCCCCCTTCCCCCTCCACACACACACACGCACGCATGCGCACGCCCTCCTATTTCCCTTACCCCGGCAGCCGCCACACAAAGGGGCCAGCGACAATTTCACCGCGAATTGGAAGTAAATGAAACTTAAGGCGCATTCTTTGTTTGCCTTTTAATTGATTGTGAATGATCGGCGCGAGAAGAGGCGAGGCTATGCTAGGCTGGGCTGGGCGGGCGTACTGGCAGGGCTGGGCGGGGCGGGGCGGGGTGGGGTGGGGTGGGGCGGGTCCCGGTTTGAATGGAGCGAGGCGCGGGCCGGCCCGGTGTTGGGCCGGGTATCCATCACGCAGCCTGCTAACTTTGCGACAGCTCCTTCTGTGGCAACCCGGCCCGCGCCCACTGCGCGCAGGCGCATCGCTCATGTTGCATCATATTTTTGTGTCATCCTCTAAGGCTGAGTCTTATTACGTTCGGGCGCGCTTCCCTCCTGTCCTCTCACACCGCGCCCCCCCTCCCTCCCTCCGTCGTCGCGCCCTCGCCTGGTTTACACGCGCGACCGGACGCGACGAGGCACAATGCTGTGCAACGGATCGCCCGTGCTGTGGGCGGCGTTCGCCACCAGGGGGCGCCACCCATGCGCGCCGACAATGGGGAATTTGGGTAGGGTGGGGGTGGGGTTGGGGGGCGTGCGGGGAAGCAGAGCTGGTTTCCGGTTGTGATGTGTGTGTGTGTGTGTGTGTGTGTGGTGAGGAAGGAGAGCGGGTTTCTGGTTGTGGTGGTTGGTGGTGGTGTGTTTGTGTGGTGGAGGATGGAGAGGAGGTGGCGGAGGAGAGCGGGTTTCTGGTTGTGGTGTGTGTGTTTGTATGGTGGAGGATGGAGAAGAGGTGGGGGAGGAGAGTGGGTTTCTGGTTGTGGTGGTGGTGTGTGTGTTTGTGTGGTGGAGGATGGAGAGGAATTGGGGAAGCAGAGCAGGTTTCTGGTTGTGGCGGTGGTGTGTGTGTTTGTGTGGTGGAGGATGGAGAGGAATTGGGGAAGGAGAGCGGGTTTCTGGTTGTGGCGGTGGTGTGTGTGTTTGTGGAGATGGAGAGGAATGGGAGGAGAGCGGTTTCTGGTTTGTGTGTGTGTTGTGTGGTGAGGAAAGGAGAGGGTTTCTGGTTGTGTGGTGGTGTGTGTGTTTGTGTGGTGGAGGATGGAGAGGAATTGGGGAAGGAGAGCGGGTTTCTGGTTGTGGCGGTGGTGTGTGTGTTTGTGTGGTGGAGGATGGAGAGGAATTGGGGAAGGAGAGCGGGTTTCTGGTTGTGGCGGTGGTGTGTGTGTTTGTGTGGTGGAGGATGGAGAGGAATTGGGGAAGGAGAGCGGGTTTCTGGTTGTGGCGGTGGTGTGTGTGTTTGTGTGGTGGAGGATGGAGAGGAATTGGGGAAGGAGAGCGGGTTTCTGGTTGTGTCGGTGGTGTGTGTGTTTGTGTGGTGGAGGATGGAGAGGAATTGGGGAAGGAGAGCGGGTTTCTGGTTGTGGCGGTGGTGTGTGTGTGTTTGTGTGGTGGAGGATGGAGAGGAAGTCGGGAAGGAGAACGGGTTTCTGGTTGTGGCAGTGGTGTGTGTGTGTGGTGGAGGATGGAGAGGAGGTGGTGAAGGAGAGCAGGTTCTGGTTCTGGCGGGGGTGTGTGTGTTTGTGTGGTGGAGGATGGAGAGGAATTGGGGGAGGAGAGCGGGTTTCTGGTTGTGGTGGTGGTGTGTTTGTGTGGTGGAGGATGGAGAGGAGGTGGTGAAGAAGAGCGGGTTTCTGGTTGTGATGTGTGTGAGTCGTGGTGGGGGACGAGGTGGGGGAGGAGATGCGGTTTCCGGTTCTGGTGTGTGTTGGAGTATCCTGACAACCTCTAAGGTCGTATCAGGATGGGTATCAATTTCTGACAGTGTGCACTGATAGCAACTTTATATTGTTGTCCCACTACAGTAACAGGACCAGGACCAGAACCAGAACCAGAACCAGAACCAGGACCCATTTTCCCCCTTAGTCACATTATCCCGATTCTGAGCTAACAAATCCTTGCCCTATTCTAGTTACGGCGAGTGTTAAGCAAGGTAGCGACAAGTATAAATTCCGTGCGTCATTGGTTTGACACGACTGGGAATTGAACGCTGTGTGTGGAGATGGCGGGTCTTGGAGGATAGGCTTGGATGTGGGAGTGATATAGGGGGTAGCTTCCTCTACAGGATAGCAGGGATGAAAGATCTCCCCGGTTTGGTGGATTTCGCCGATTTTATTAATTATTAACGATGAAGAAAATTTAAAAAAATGGGATGTATATGACAACAATTGGGTGCTTCGAATCCCATTCTTATATGACCTTAGATGTAGCTAGAAGAAAACCTAAACAAGAAGGTTTTAGGTATGGGCGATAATGCAATCATAACAAGGCTCGTTGAAACCTGACTTCCGGTGTGTTTCTCACGATTCCCTGACAGTTTTAAGTCTATGGGAGAAGAGCTGCGTTATCACGGAAATTTGTCGTCGGTCTAATAATGTTGGTTTGTTTTCCGCGGTATTTGCTGGAGACCACTTTCATCTCTGAAGATAGCCAACTGCATAGAACCTTCAGTGACCCGATGATATTGTTTTGTTTGTCATTCATCAACACCGGACTGACATTTTCATGAATTCCTCTCCAATACAATCCAATACAATTCCCTCCCCCCCTCCCGCCCTCCCCCCTCCCCCCGCCGCCCCTTGGAGCCCGCGGACATATTTTCTTTACCGCCGATGTCCACCCCCCCGACCCCCGTTCTGAATAAATTATAACCACTTCCCCAGCGATGTGACATACGTCGGCCTCATAGGGTCGATTCATCCACGACGCGCGCGGGGAAAATTAATTTAGATGGCACATTATCACTTTGACAGTGTGCGAATGGGCGATAATTGAGGCACCATTGCCCCTCCGCCGTCCCGACCCAATTCTCACCTTGACTCGGGCGGCGCTGATTAGGTGCGAAAATCAAATTAATCCATGCAAATTCATCTGCAGGCCATGGCACTGCTGATGAGAAATTCAGCACGGGAGATGAAATTTGTCTCCGCAAACCAGATTTGTCTCCGCAAACCAGATTTGATGTAATTGGATCGCACCGTGCATAGGCCGTGAGGGCCAGGGTAGGGGTGGGTGAGGGACTGGTAGGGAAAGCGCTAGGGTTTTGGGGGTGGGGGTGGGGATGGAGGGGGGGGGGGGCAGCGGCGGGTTGAGGCGCGGAGGATTGGTGGTCAAAGGTCAACAGGTCAGTAGCATTTATGACGTCGACGAAAAATGCATGCGCGATGATTGTAATGAGTCAGTGACGAACTCGCTGACCCCTAGCTGAGACAGGTCGGTGAGGGGGGGGGGGCATTGGGGTCGTGTGGGGGTGGGAGTGAGGGAGGAGAGGAGGGAGCAGGCGCAGTGTGACTTGTACATCTGGCTCTTTACCTTCACCCTGGATACTGTGGCCAAATCGGTAGAGTGCAGGCTTCCTGCGTGGAAGTTCGGGAGTTTGAATATCAGTCGAGTCAAAGCGATGACTTACCAAATTTATACTTGTCACTAACTCGCCTGCTGCTCGGCCTTAATAGGATAGGACAAGGACTGGTTAGTATCAGGATAATGTGACTGTATGGGATATCAGGTCATGGTGCCAGTGGCCTGGTCTTCCAGTTGGCAGCACTATAAGGTTGCCATGAATGTGCACTGTCGTAAGTCGGTACCTGTCCTGATATGACCTATGATGTTGGTAGGATGCAAAACAACAACAAACAGCAAACTTTACCTCTATATAAGATATTCTATAATGTATGGTGCACTTTCTCAGTATGCATGAACATTCTGAGTTCTACTTTCACTCAGGATGGACTGACACATATTGAAACCACAGAACTCACAACTAAATCAGCATATATCATTTCTCAAATCCAAATTGATATGGTTTGTATTCAATGTAACTTCAATGCTTCGTAGGGAAGTTTTCATTATACAGGGTCTGAATTGTGTTTAGATACAGACTCACAAGTACAGATTTGACACAGGAACTTTGGCTTTGTGGCTCTGGCTAATTTCTGTCCTTCACTGTAGACTTACTTAGCACCTCGTGGTGGCCAACATTGGTACGAGTATTGCCTTATATTTGTTTGTAATGTTGGTTGAAGTTAAAATATCCTAATAATTTGTGTACATCAGATAATATCTCACTTTCTGTATGTCTATTCCCCAGGCCGGAATTGTGTTAAATCAATTCAAACACTGTACAATAGAAATTTCACCAAGGAAACAAGAAAGTAAAACAACGGACATGAGCCATTGAAGTTACATTGAATAGACCATAACCATTTGGATTCGGGTAACGACTTGTGACAATTCGCACTCATGGCGACTTTTAGTATTTCCCCATTGGGAGACCAGGTCACCAGCACCATGACCTGATATCTCACTCAGTCACATTATCCCAACACTCAGCCAACCAGTCCTTGCCCTATCCTAATAATGGCGAGCACCTGGCTAGGAAGCGACAAGGATAATTTGTTAAGTCATTGGTTTGACTCGACCAGGAATCCGATGATGTACCAAAACGCGAGACGGAAACTCAGCTCAACTCATTTGCTCTTCTATTACTGTACAGTATAACCCCGTTAAACCAAACTTGAAGGGACCCTAGAACTTTGTTTGGATTAAGCGATCATTGGTTTAACCAAGCTTTGTCTTTGACTTTGAATTGGCTTTGGCTAAAAGGTGGGTGCATTATGAATGTATGTGGACACCTTGATTAATGTTTTTTTATGTATATACAGTATAACCCAGTTAAACCAAGCTCGGTTAAACCAAATGTTCGGTTAATCCAAACTTTTTTTGGCGGACTGGCAAAATACTACCATTTATCATATAAAAAAAGTTTCAGATGACCTTATAACCACATGAAAGTTTGGTTTAACCATACCGGAAGTGGCCTGGGGCCCAACAATTTTGTTTGGATTAACCGATAATTTGGATTAGCCGACTTTGGTTTAACCACCTTTTTTATATAAGTATTTTGCTGGGCCACCGAAAAAAGTTTGGATGAACCGATCGTTTTGTTTAACCAAGCTTGGTTTAATGGGGTTTTACTGTATTAGGAAAAACAGCAGTGGTGTTAAGGCTCTGTCACACATCACCAGATTGGGGAAACGCAAAGAAACCAAACAAAGTCTGTTGATATCCAGCAAAGTCTAGTTTGTGTCCGTTGCATATCTGTTGATATCTATTGATATCCAGTCTGATCCATTACAAGTTTTGAGCCAGCAAAAAAAATTGGAACGGATGCCACCGGATTGACGTCTACGGTTCTTGTCTTGTTTGAGTTTGTTTAGTCCGCTTATCGTCTGTTGGCTATCCGTTCATGTACATTTCATGTCCATTTAATGTTCATTCGTCTGGCAGCCTCTGACCCGATATCACAAGATTTTCATACCTATCATGCCCGAACACCACCGGACTAGACAATTCTGTCCGTTGCTCAATCCTGCATAGTGTGACAGGCACTTTAGTATTACTCGTATGAGCGGAATAGCGCCGCACCTGTGTGGTTCTCCTGTAAGTTGAAGGCAGCTGGTCGCGGTGTCATGCCTGGCAGGCATCAATCAGGCACCAATCGGCATGGCGTGAGTCGGTGGTCAGCCAAACCCGTGGGTAACGCGCCTACAAGTAGACGTCTTTAGCGTCACCTCCCCACGCACCAACAACACCCGGCGCCCGCGGCCAGACCTAATAAATAAATGAATAATAATGCCAATTATCGCCACAACGCTTTCCAGTCACCCATCCACAGCTTAGCAGCCACCAACCAACCCAAGGAATCGGTCGGGGGCCACTCGGACAGGTGGAATTCGATTATTTCACAATAACAGCAGGTTTTTTATTGTTTACATTTGTTAAAATATTTATCTGAACACATATTTTGTCAGCGCCGAGACACTGGTCTTCCAGCCGTTGAGACTGGTCTTCCAGCCATTGATACTGGTCTTCCAGCAATCTCATTTGGTTTGTATATGGTGGTGAGGAAGTGGAATGTGCTTAGTTGTGTGAAGCAAAGCCAATTATGAAATGATATAAATATCAGGATTTAATTTGAAGATCTTGTTATTTTTGTTTGTTGGGATGGAGCTAGGATACCGTTTGGGTAACACTCCATTGGGTGCTAGCACCATCTTCGGTCAAAGGTCATTAGTTCCAACTCTCACCACTTGGCGGTGACGGGAGATGGAGATACGGGCACCGGTGAAAGGGTTGGGGATGCCATGCAAATCAAACGAAAATGCTCTGAATATCGCACATTAATTTGAAAGGACTTATTATTTGTGTTTTTTGGGGGAGTGAAACTTGGCCGATGGAGCATTACACAAATTTTGTCATGCCGCCATCTTTGATCAAAGGTCATTAGTTCCAACTCTCACCACTTGGCGGCGAGGGGAGATGGAGATACGGGCACTGGCCAAGGGTTGGTGATGCCATGCAAATCAACATGAAAATTCTGTGAATATCGCACATTAATTTGAAAGCACTTTTTGTTTGGGGGGGGGGGGGGGAATGAAACTTGGCCGATGGAGTGTTAGCCAAACGTGGTCATGGCGCCATATTTGGTCAAAGGTCAAATAAAACGAAAATGCTGACGTGGCATGATTAATGGACGCTAGGTTCCGTTTTGGAGATAGCATGTCAGGTCACAGACGCTGGTCTTTTACCCTTTATCTGTCATTGTGCATAGCACCCTGAGATGGGAAGCTTTGTTTCTATAATGTAGAATTTCTAGTTTATTTAATTATAAGTATTACTGCTATTAATTATAGAGAAACCCTGTTAAAAAGCAATTCATTAGGGCCCATGCAATATCACTAAAAAAAAAAGAGAGCGGATTTTTGGTAAACTCAGGGGGTTCCCTCTACTGAATTTTCTTTGGTTAAAGAATTGCAGGTCCAGTGCCTCATTTCAATCAAATCTGTCTGTATTCGTGATAATTCAATTAACTGAAGTGTTATTATTACTTTTAAGTATTATTCAGTCCTGATATGACCTTAGATCTTGCCAGGAGGTAAAACAACAACAAGCAACTAACCATTCCTAATATTATTACTATTACTGTTATTTTTCGTTCTGATTTGACATGAGGTGTTGCTAGGACAACAACTTTTATGTTCCACTGTCTACCGATATATGCCATCCCTATAATTTGAATATGGAAAGAGCATCTGAAATTTGTTATATATATAAAATTGTATACTGCCTATTATGGATAAGTCTGAATAGACTTGTTTTCACCATTAGACAGTTTGTCGATAGAAAGCCCGAGCCTACACTTTTACCGACCCAAGTGATTTTTAACTTCCCACACCACATAGACATGGTATGAGAGCAACCGGCCTTTGATGACGCTGTAAGTCATACACAGCGGTGGAAATCCAAATTGGCAGAGTTGGGGGGGGGGGGCATGGGGAATCGAACCACCAACCTTCAGATTAGGCGTCCACCCTAGACAAAAGTCAGACACTCTAACAACTCTGCCACAGAGAACAGCATGTAAACGCCAATCCAAAAATTTAATTAAAATAACAGATTTTTACCTGAAGCTAATTTTAATTCTCACTAATTCCACATTGCCTTTGATGAAATGTTTATGGAGCAATGAACACATGAATAGGGATGGGACAAATTAACCTGTAGAAGGGTGTAGACCAATTTTTATCTCAATATTTGGATTGACCGTTACTGGGTTTTGCGCCGGAACTCTTTATGTGGTGTATAACGTATTATGCGAGTATAAAAATATGAAGGGAATTGTTTCCTTATTATATTATATTATTATATTACTTGATACCATTGTTATTCTCCATAAGACTCCTCACTTGACCGGTGGCGCCTCCTGCGCTCACCCCCACCCTCCACCTGGTGCCGACATTGTCAGTCGCACCGGAGGATTTATATATATATGTATATATATATATATATTTATATATATATGTGTGTATATATATGTATATATATGCAGAATATATAGAAGTGACAAAATTCACTCCATCAGTTATAGTCGTATATAAAACGACAATATTCAGCCTCATCAATTATAGTTGTCAAGCCTTCCACGGACGATGGTAATGATTCAAAGGCAATATCCACAATGTAAGTTATCTATGACAGGAATCTGTAGTTGATTATCTATGGATCTAGTGGAGTACCCCCACTCCTCCCTTCCTCCACCCTCATCCTTCCTGTCTCTTCCCCCGCCTCCCTCCCCCCACTTCCACCCTCCTCTCTCAGCCTGCCTCTCTCTCCCTGCCGGCTCTTCCTGCCTCCTCTCTTCACATCTCTCTCTCTCTCTAGTTGAATGCTTCATCCACTCCCCCCCCCCCCTCCTCCACACATCCGCTGCTCAAGTGGCTATTGGTCCCCCCACCCCAACACTCACATATTATCGCTCACTGAACTATTGTCTTCATAGAGAACTGCAGTTGGTTGGTTGTTGGAGTTTACATCCTGGCAACATCTAAGGTCTTACTAGGACGGCTACCAACTTGTGACAGTACACACTCATATCGACTTAATAGTGCTGCCCCAATGGGAAACCAGGCTGCCAGCACCATGATCCGATATCCCACCCAGTCACCAGTCCCTGCCCTATCTATCCTATTAATGCCAAGCGCCAGGCTAGGAAGCGACAAGTATCAATTTTGTATGTCATTGGTTTGACTCGACTGGGAATTTAACTTCCGATCCCATGCATGGGAGGCCTGCGCTCTAGCGATGCGGTCACCGCATCTGGTGAGAACTGTAGTACACACTACCTGTACCAAACTCCTACTACTATTGGGATGAAAGATCTCCGCGATTTCGCGGATTTCCTAGATTTTTCCTAGATTTATCTATAGGTGTATACTAATACGCTATTCAAACGCCGCAACAATATGTGGTGCAGATGCCACAGCACTATTAGTAACAGTGTATGCTACTAATAAATGCTCCAAACGCTGCAGCACTATCAGCGTATACTACTAATACGTGCTTCAAATGGCCCAGCACTATCAGCGTATACTACTAATAAATGCTTCAAACACCGCAGCACTATCAGCATATACTACTAATATGTGCTTCAAATGCGCAGCACTATCAGCGTATACTACTAATACGTGCTTCAAACAGCGCAGCACTATCAGTGTATACTACTAACACATGCTTCAAACACCGCAGCATGGTCAGCATATATTACTAATACGTGCCTGAAAGATATATGTATTAAACCCAACTTCCAGGAATTTTCCGCGATTCCCTGACAATGCTAACTCTATGGGAGAATATCAGCATTTCCGCTTTTTCCCCCAGAGACCGCTTTCATCCCTGGTAGTAGTTCAATCAGCGAACGCACACACTTCCTTCAGTTTGTTCGCCCATTGATGGCGGGAGTCCTTTGTCCAGGGACAGCGGGTTCTTCGTTAGGTTGGCTCTGCATTGTGAATGTAGGCTAAAGACATGCGACTCTTAGATATTAGAGCAGGTGTTAACTTATAGCGGAGAAACATTGCACAATGCTGAATACAAGACCACTGACTCTGGCGCTGAGCACGTCCATTCTGATCAGCACCAGCAGTCCTTTTGTGAATTTCCCTGTGGATTGGCATACAATACAGAAATATTACCGTATGTGTCCCAATAGATGCGCACAGTGCGAGTGCAGACACATGGATTCACGTCTATTCAAAGTTAAAGAATTTCATGGATTTGTTTTTGTCGGGCCTCTGACAAAAAGTGGGATTGTCTTATTTTATATGCATTCAGTCTGAATATGATCGTAAATTTATGCGTGCTTTCAATCTTGAAATGGGGGGTATGCTTCTATTGGGTAGCATGCTTCTACTGGGACATATATGGTAATACATATAGATATATTTATATATATATATATATCCGAATGTCATTATTATATTAGATTGTCTTATTTTATGTGCATCCAGTCTGAATACGATTGTACATTTTGATTTGTTTTTGTCATACCTCTGAAAAAAAGTGGGATTGTCTTATTTTATGTGCATTCAGTCTGAATATGATCGTACATTTATGCATGCTTTCAATCTTGAAATGAGGGGTCTGCTTCTATTGGGTAGCATGCTTCCATTCGGACATGTACAGTAATTCCACAACATGAATTGAATCCATTCTTGGAGTTTCATAGCATGTCTACCTCCCATCGTATTTATATTCGATCCTACATCTCCTTTCTCTCTTTCGGTTTTCATGTGCAACTCTTTCCATTGTCGTACTAAAATTCAGAATGATATTAAACTTCAAAGCTGCACAGAAAACATAGAATTTTCAAAACAGAAACTCTTACCAGGATTTGATCCTACATATGCAACTTCGATACTGGTGCACTTATTAAGCACTTGTTTATTTTGTTTGTTGTTGCTTTACATCCGAGCCACATCTAAGGTCATATCAGAAAGGGTACAGACTCATGACACTGCACACTCATTACAACTTTATAGTGCTGCCCCCTGGGAGACCAGGCCGGCAAAACCATGACCTGATATCCCACTCACATTATCCTGGCACTGAGCCAACCAGTCCTTGCCCTAGCCTAGTAATGCCAAGTGCTCGACTAGGAAGCGAAAAGTATCAATTTTGAAGTCATTGGTTTGATTCGACCAGCGTTTGAACCCACAAACCCATGGGTTCGCATCCTCGATCTCCCACAACAAGAGACGGATGCTCAACTCATTCGGCCATTCTGCCTGGTCCTTAAGCACTTGTTGGGTAGAAGGCACTGCTGAAGCCATTTGATCTTATAATTTTGATATTTGCCAAAACTAATTTTCTAAATATTTCAAATACATCCATCATCAGCCATTTAAAAGAAAGGGTACTTGAAACAGAAAGCAAAGTAGATTATAACGATCAGCCTAATATATTTCCCTGGCTAAAATGGGTGAAAAATCAAAGCCGTTGGACTATTCAACTTTACCAACACAAGCAGCCCCGCGCTTGGCACTGGTATTATGGTATCCCCGATAATTAAAGTTGCACAGTCCGATGAAAATATCAAATTTTCAAAACCAAAACACTGATCTAGATTTGATTCTACATATTCAACTTAGACACTGGTGCACTTATTAAGCATTTGTTGCTGCATAGAAGGGCATAATAAGTCAATTAATAGAACCCGTTACTACTGAAGTCTATGGTGTCAGAGTTTTGGCGTGCTTGCCTAAATTATTTGGGCATATTTTGAAATCAAATATCTCCAAACTTAGCCATTTAAAATTAAAGTTACTTCAAACTAAAGTAAAGTGGATTATAACGATTAGTATAAAATATTTATCTCAGAAAATAGCAGAAACTCGAAAGCATCGGACTATGCAACTTTAAAGGTATATAGTCCGAACGTCTTGAGGTTCTGACATTTTCATATATATATATATATATATATATATATATATATATATATATATATATATATATATATACATATATATATATGTATATATATATATGTATATATATATATATATATAT
>CM059199.1:2836272-3012460 GCA_030323885.1 Branchipolynoe longqiensis
GTCTAAGGGCATTGTCAACAGAGTTGAACATACTGAAGGGGAATATATTTCCAATATCTTCTCTACTCCTAAACCTGATGGTTCAATCCGAATGATTTTAGATTTAACTCAGTTGAATGAAATCATTGAATACAAACATTTCAAAATGTTTTCTTTAGAAACAGCTCGTGATTTAATTACCCCAGGGTGTTGGCTAGCGAGTGTTGATTTAAGGGATGCGTACTACACCGTTCCTATTCACCAGACAGATCGGAAATACCTACGTTTTCTCTGGAATGGCCAACTTTTTGAATTTACATGTTTACCTAATGGTTTGGCCTGCGCACCGCGTCTGTTTACTAAGTTGTTGAAACCAATTTTTGCACACATGGCAAAATTGGGGCATTGTATGTTTCCATACATAGATGATTCTTTTATTATGGGCCAATCTTTCACGCAATGTGAACTCGCTGTTAAAGATTTATGCAACATTTTCACCAAATTGGGTTTCTTCATACATAACAAGAAATCGGTTTTTTCTCCTACTCAGGAGCTTAAGTGTCTCGGGTTCATTCTGAACACCACGGCTATGACCGTTTCGCTTACACGCCAAAAGAAAGATAAGCTTTACCGCACAGCGATACAGCTGTTAGACACTTCTAGGCCAAAGATTAGACAGGTCGCGGTCCTTATCGGGGTCATGGTTTCGTATAGTCCAGCTATTCTATACGGAGCGGCACACATAAAATCCCTCGAAATTGATAAAAATTTGGCGCTGGCCCGCGCAAAGGGAAACTTTGAAAAGACCATGTTTATTTCGGAGAACGGCCTAGCCGACATTGATTGGTGGCTAAACCACTTTGACCATTCCCCCAATCCCATTAGAATGGGAGAGCCTGACACTACCGTTACCACTGACGCGTCTCTCCAAGGGTGGGGAGCACATCAAAATGATGTAGCAACGGGAGGAAGATGGCTAGAATCGGAACTCCCCGATCATATTAACGTTCTAGAACTAAGGGCCATTTACTTGGGATTAACCAGTCTAGTAAAAATACCCAAAAATAATGTACGTATCCTCACGGATAACACCACAGCTATGGCTTATGTCAGAAATATGGGAGGTACAAAATCGATTAAATGTAATGCAATGGCACTTCTCATTTGGAACTGGGCTCAAACCTTTGATGTCTGGTTAACTGTTAATCACATTCCAGGCACACAAAATTGTCTAGCTGACAAGATGAGTCGCCAGTTCCATGATCACTTAGAGTGGTCACTTAATCCATCCATTTTCAAACACATTTGTCACACATGGGGTTCACCTCAGATCGATTTGTTCGCTTCGCGTAATAACTTTAAAATTCCAAAATATGTTTCGTGGCACCCGGAACCCAATGCTTGGCACATTGATGCCTTCTCCCTAAAGTGGCGACATCATTTCTTTTACATTTTCCCCCCCTTTACTATCATTAGCAAAGTCGCCAGAAAGATTCAAATGGAGGGGACACACGCCATACTCATCGTCCCCGAGTGGCACACGCAACCGTGGCTACCGACGTTACTAGCCACAGCCAAAAGCAGCCTTCGCTTCCCAAGATTCCGAGGAAACCTCAAACATCAGGGACCACTAGAACGCCACGGAAACGTGTCGACAACTCCGTTAGTGGCATTCCTTTTTTAAATAAATATTTAGAACAGTTTGGCTTAGACAAAATTACACAACAGCGTTTGGTTGATGATGCGTGGAGAAAAGGAACGGTGAAAATGTATACTACGTATTTAAAGAAATGGGGTATTTATTGCCTGCTTAAGAAAGTCAAGCCAATGACTCCCACAGTATCCCAGGTAGGACTCTTCCTACGTTACCTAGAGGACGAAGGCCTAGGATATGGCGCTATTAACGCTGCCAGATGTGCTCTGTCGATAATCCTACCGCGGGTTAATGGACAAACAATGGGTAAACACCATGTTATTTGTTGGATCATACGATCAATTTATCAGAGGAATCCGCCTAAACCCAAATATAATAGGTTTTGGGATGTTTCTCTAGTGTTCAACCTCTTCAAGAAATGGCCAGAAAATAAGTTTCTGGACGTTAAACTTTTAGGTTTCAAAGTCGCAGTTTTGCTTCTCCTGGTCACTGGACACAGAGGCCAAACTATAGTTGCCCTGTCGCTGAATGGTCTAGAAATTGACAGTAAAGAGGCCACGTTTGATTTATCAACTTTATTAAAATCAAACCGATTAGGTGACCCCCTTTCTACGATAGGGGTGTCCAGTTTCACTCAGGATCGCAAGTTATGTGTCGTATCTGCGATACGAAATTATATATCCAAGACAAGATTAATAAGAAACTCAAGACAGCTATTGGTCAGCTTTATTAAGCCACACAAGGCCATTTCCAGGGATACCCTCGCCCGATGGACAATGAATGTGTTAAAACTGGCGGGAGTAAATACAGACAGGTACTCATCGCACTCTACACGTGGTGCAATGGTGTCCAAGGCAAGATTGCTAGGCATCTCCGTTAAACGGATCCTAGCTCACGCGGGATGGAAAACCGCTACTTCGTTTGCTAGACATTACCACAAACGACTAGAGAAGCCTCAGCCGATAGCGCACAGGCTACTCACCAACTGAAAGAGAGAGGTAAGAAAAACATTGGTTTTTCCTCTTTTTTGCCATACAAATCGCTTTTCCATTGTTGCATACATAAGACATAATCACTAAAGAATAATAACAAAACAAGAATATCAGGATAAAAATTATTTTACGTAAAGGTCTCCCTAGCCTACGGCTAGCCAGAGGCGGCATACCGAGGTAAAATAGATTAGTTAGACGAATCTTACCTGGGTATAGATGATGGATAACTATTGTTTTACCGAGGTAGAAGCCTCGGTTAGACGTGGGCGAGGGCCCACCCACCACGCCCTGCCACGTCTAGTCAATCACTCAATTTAGCATGAGGTCACTTGACCTTAGGTTGTTTTTTAGAATCATTTTTATCCTGAATTAGTAGGTAAAGATTGCTGGACCCGGATGTGCTTCCTTCTCCCTCGCCCACGTCTAACCGAGGCTTCTACCTCGGTAAAACAATAGTTATCCATCATCTATACCCAGGTAAGATTCGTCTAACTAATCTATATATATATATATATATATATATATATATATATATATATGATATGTTGGTTGAGACTTTCCTTTAGTTTGAAGAAACTTGTTTTGAATGTCATACCTCTAAGATATTTGAAGTGGAAAGGTTCCCAAATATCTTTGACTCAATGTGACTTATTATTCAATTCCAGGCACCAACAAATGGTTAACAATGTTATTTGTATACCGATAATATACATGAAATAGCCTATACATATATAGCCTATATATATGTTACATCAATATATTTATATATATATTTTTATATATATTATATACATAAAGGATATTTGTATCGATGTACTGTTCCTTTCGAACCAGAATGGGCTTACCCTGTAGGCTGAGGTTGGCGGACTTGGGAGGGGGGAGGGGAGGGGGGGCTGGGGGAGGGGGGGAGGGTTCCAGAACAGGTCAATCAGTCTTCCACCGAACACCGGTTTAATCAGCGCGCGCCCTGTTTTCCCGCGCAAAACCGACCCGGGGCGGCTCGACGCAGACGACATTTAGTCGGCGCTCCGGGTCGGGCGTCTTGGCGGGAATCTGGTTGTAAAAGTTTAATGGATGTAAACAGGGGCGGGGTGCAGGGGCGGATGATGGATCAGAGGTGGAGGGTGGGTGGGGAAGTGATTAGTGGGCATTGGGCAGGTCTTTGAAGTGACCGCCCAGCGTCGCCATCGCTCAGGATGTCTTCTGTGGGGGGGGGGGGGTGTTTTGGTTTTGGTATAGTTGTTGGAGTTGGACGTCCTGGCAACATCTAAGGTCATCAGGATGAGTACTGACTTGTGACAGTGCACACTCATGGCAATTTTATAGGACTGCCTCACTGGGAGACCAGGCCGTAAGCACCATGAGCTGAATTCTCACTCGATCACGTTTTCCTGACATTGAGCCAACCAGTCCTTTCCCTATCCTAATGATGCCCAATGCCAGGGTAGGAAGGTTGGGAGTTCAATTCCAAGTCGAGTCAAACCATTGACTTACAAAAATTTATACTTGTCAATTTTGTAAGTCATTGCTTTGACTCGACTGGGAATTGAACTCCAAACCTTCCGCACGGGGATGGTGAGGAGTTGGAATAGGTTATATGATCAAGAGTGGTAAGCTCAGTATCGGGATAATATGACTGTGTGGGATATCAGGTCATGGTGTCGTGGTCTGGTCTCGTAATATGACAGCGCTGTAAAGTGGTCATGAGTGTGCACTGTCACACGTCGGTATCCATCCTCATATGACCTAATGGCCCTGTCACACTACGATCTAACGATGTCAACATAGGGAGAACGTGAAAAATGTCGAACTTCTCGGCGTAGTATGCAAATTTGGGCACAAGTTGAACATGGATGCAGCGTAGTGGACGAGAGAGTAACGGCGGTAAAGCGTAGTGATAGCGTCATTCAACGAGAGAGGACAACGTAATTACGCTCAGGGAACATTATGTACATTATTCCATCACCAGAACTACGTTGCGTTACGTTACCTTATGTTACTTACGTCATGACACGGTGGCGAAACGTTGAATGTACGTTGAACATACGTTCTCCTGACGTTCTCCTGACGTTATCCTGACATTCCCATTACGCCGCGTGGACGTTTCCACTGGGTTTAATGTGGGTCAATGTAGTGGAACGTAGTTGAACGTAGTGAGCAGCATTTGACTAAAGTCCGTTTAACGTCATTGACGTTCGCCGAACGTGTACAGAACGTATGGAAAACGTAAACCCTTATGTTCGAGTTACGTCGAAAGTTTTGAACCGGTTCAAAACTTTGACGTGCGCCGACGTCACACGACGTAATGTGAAGTAGCTCGACGTCAGTCTAACCTCATTCTGACATCATCATAACTTAACCCAACGTAAGTCGAAGTAATGATGAAACGTGATCACGTCAGCCTTACGTTTGCTCATTATGTCATAGTGTGACAGGGGTATTAGACGTTGATAGGATCTAAAACAGACGCAAATACCATGGTGTGAGAAGTGGGTGGGTGGAGAATGTGTGTGGGTATCTATGGTGCGTGTGAGTGAGTGAAATTGTGTGATACTTTGTCCAACTATGTGCATCGGAGTGTATGTGTGTGTGTGTGTGTGTGATGATTGGGTGTATGTATTGTACAACCCCTTCCACCCCCACCTCCCGCTCCCCTCACTCACCAACCCCTTTATGCCCAGTACCCTCCACCCCCACACCCACACACACACCCTGACCGAACCGGAAGGCGCGCGGATTTCCACTGTGGATAATGCTAGAAATAAGCTATTGAATAATGGACCAGTATAATTAGAACTCCCAGGTGAGGAGCCGGGCGGGACACACCGGGCGGGACACACCGGGCGGAGGCGGGGTTCCGGGCCGGGGCGGGAAGGCGGGCGAGGGACGATCCCTCCTACGGTAATCCCATCCATTAGCTCAACGTCACCATACATCTATACCCACTGACAGGTCGCGCGCCAAAAACTACTCGGAGCAGCTTCTCGAAAAGGCCGCGCCGAACACGTTTTCTCCCATTGCCTGCCTGTAATTTCGACATGTTCTTAAAACCAGTGGATTTACCCCGGGCGCGCGTTTCCATTAGGACCGATACGTCAACGGCTGACAGGCCGGGGCCGTCCCCTCGCCCCGCCCGGGATCCACTGCCGGGCGCCCCGGGGGCGGAGCCCCCCGATGAGACAGGGTGGTTGGGTGGGTGGGACTTTGAGTGGGTCTCGGGGAGGGAGGGGGTAGTATAAGAAAATGTGGCACAGGACCTGGGTAAATACGAGACGCGGAGCAGCCGGCGACAGACGCTGGGCTTGCGTCCCTGCTTCTGCGCAGTCTCCGCAAGACAAGATGAGGTTGTTTAGTTGCTGTTTTATGTCCTAGCAATATCTAAGGTCATATCAGGACGGCTATCAACTTGTGACAGTGCATCTATTACTTTGTGGGTTCATTGGTTTGTTGTTATTTGCCATCCTAGCAGCATCTAAGGTCATATCAGGATGGGTACTGACTCCAGTCAGTGCGAGCTCAGAGCAACCCCTGGACCACTGGCACCATGACCGGATTTCTCACACAGTGACATCCTAAGAATGTTCTAACCAGTCCTTGTCCTATCCTGTTAATGCAGAGCGCAAGGCTTGGTAGCGACAAGTATCAATTGTGTAAGTCATTGGTTTGACTTGGTCGTGATTTCAACTACTGAGCTTCCGCATGGGAAGCCTGCACTCTACAGATTTGTGTCGTGCAAGACAAGAATAATTCACTTCAACCAGAGGGTGATAAAAATAACTGTTTGTTTCTTCTCTCCATTCCCCACTCTCGCTATATCACTCAGTCCATCCCTCCTCTCCCCCCACCGCCCCCTCTCCCTGCCAGCCTTCCCCTCTCCCACCAATAACAAAATATCCCACAGAAAGCTACCATAAGGGAAGTGGATCTCTATATATGCATGAGTTACAAGACATAGCCATGATGAAGGGAATGGGTGGGTGGAGGGGGGGCTTGTTGTGTTTTATCTGAGCTGCAGTGGAGTTGTGTATTTGTGTTATTGTTCCACTTTATTCAGGAACCACTTAGCGCTAATCGTGGGAAATATATCCACCGCCCACCTGACATTAATAGTACCCTGCGTCAGGTGGTACCCAACAGGAATTCCCAGCCATTCTCATCTCATTTGGACCAGGCGGGATGGCCAAATGAGTTGAGCTTCCGGCTCCCATTTTGTTAGATTGTTTGATTCCCTGGTCGAGTCAAACTAAGGACTTACAAAATTGATACTTGTCACTTTGTAGCAGCGCATTATTAGGATAGGGAAAGGACTGGTTGGCTCAGTGTCAGGATAATGTGACTGAGTGTGATATCATATCATGGTGCTGGTGGTGTGGTCTCCCAGTGGGGCAGCACTATAAAGGCAGAATGAGTGCATGCTGTCACAAGTTGGTACCCATCCGGATATGACTGGCGTAATATGTATTTGTTAACGAACTGTGAATAACTCCAGCCATGTGAATATATTCTTAATATGAGGCAAGAATGTGCAAAGGCTTAATATTACTGTGATCCTAGTTTAAACAATTTTATTTATCACATTCGCTGATTAAGCAGAGGAATTTTTATTCACAGAAAATAGTTTTTTCCCCTCAATCTCAGTCCATTACTGCCTACCCTACCCGGGTAATGCTGAATGCCAGGATAGGTAGTGACGGGTATGCATTTGCTGTTGACCATTTGCTTCACTCTGGGCATGATTCAGGACGAGAGTTCGAATCCCACAACCACGGGGGAAGCGGTCGCTCAACTCAGGTTGTCGTCCTATGAGGTTATCTCAATCAATCAATAGTTCCGTCCTCTAGTTGAGGGTTGGATGCAATGGTTCTCCACTTGTCCCGATGGTGTGCTGTTCTGATAGACTGTGAATAATTCAAGCCTGTCTACTGTGAAATATTTGTAAACCATGATGTTCTTGGTCTCCCTCTCCCTCTGCTGCCATTCACCTTCCCTTCCAACAATGTACGGTATATTGAACTCTGAGGAATGATGTGGCCAAAATAAATAAGTTTCTTGAGGTTATCTGGTTCTATAATAATCTCTACTGGGGTTCGGTGTGTGTGTGTGTGGGAGGGTGGAGGGGTGCTAGTAGAAACCCTTCTGTCAAATAATTTTCTTTCCAGATCGGATCTAATTTGTATGTTACACATGACGCCTGGACCGGCTTAGTCTAAATCGGCCTAGTCCGATAAAAACATAACATTTGTAAAAGAAAAATACGTATGTACATTACAATCTACATATCTAACTTACCGGCTTAATCTAAATCGGCCTAGTCCAATAAAAACACATAACATTTAAAGCAAAATACTTATGTACATTTCAACCTACATATCTAACTTAGCGGCCTAGTCTAAATCGGCCTAGTCCGATAAAAAGCTAAATACTTCTGTACATGTCAACCTACATAAGTAACTTACCGGCTTAGTCTAAATCGGCCTAGTCCAATAAAAACACATAACATTTGTAAAGCAAAATACTTATGTACATTTCAACCTACATATCTAACTTACCGGCTTAGTCTAAATCGGCCTAGTCTGATAAAAACACATAACATTTGTAAAGCAAAATACTTTTGTACATTTCAACCTACATATCTAACTTACCGGCTTAGTCTAAATCGGCCTACTCTGATAAAAACACATAACATTTGTAAAGCAAAATACTTATGTACATTTCAAGCTACATATATAACTTTTAGACAATGCTGCGTTTCTTAAGTATTTGTTGCTATATAGGAGGGCATCCCTAGTCATTTAATACAACTTGTTACTGGTGAACTCTATGGAGTTGAAATTTTGACAAGCGTGGACAAATTAATGTGGAATATCTACACCCCAAATATCTGATGATAAGTTAGTCATTTTACGGCATTCAAATTTAAGTAAGTTAGATTACACAAATCAACATAATACATGCTTACACCTCTCCGAAGTTAGTCATTTTACAGCAACATTACTTCAAATTAGAGCAAGGGAGATTATGGGAATCAACCTATTGTACTTATCTAGGAAAATGACAGAAACGCAAATCTATCGGACTATGCAAGTTTAACTGTTGTGTTCTCTGTGGCAGAGTGGTTAGAGTGTCTGACTTTTTTCTAGGTCGGACTCCTAATCTGAAGGTTGGTGGTTCAATTCCCCATGCCCCCTCCTACCTCTGCCGATTTGGATTTCCACTGCTGTGTATAACTTACAGCTTCATCAAAGGCCGGTTGCTCTCATACCATGTCCATGTGGTGTGGGAGGTTAAAAATCCCTTGTGTCAGTAAAAGTGTAGGCTCGGGCTTTCTATTAACAAACTGTCTAATCGTGACACACTTATCCATGATAGGCAGGATCAATCTTTGAAGAAAAAACAACTTAGTTTAAGATACATGAGAATGGACGCACAAAATTCCAAGGCCTGCTTGCAAATATTCGACTGTCATCTAAAATTGTCACACAACCAGATAAGTGCATCAACTGGTAAACATTCATTGAAACTGCCCCCGCCGTAGTATTTGTTGTAGATTAGTTGTTTAAGCAGGGGAAATTTCAATCGTGGACAATAGGTCTACCTCATTCCACTGCTCCTTGCCCTATCCTAATAATGCCGAGCGCATGGCTAGGAAGCGACAAGTATACATTTTAAAGTCATTGGTTTGACTCGACCAAGATTCGAACCTACGATCTACCAACCCGGAAGTCGGACGCTCTAGCCCATTCGTCTATGCCGTATCTGTATTGTATGAATGTGTGGGGATGTTTGTATTAGGGGGGGGGGGAAGTTGGTGGGGAGGGGGAGGAGGCCGGCAGGGTTGGCCCTCTCCTGGCACAGAGCCAACTGGCGTGTCCGACTGACCCCCAGTCCCACTACTACTAGCCCACAGACCAGTAACCATGGTAACACTATCGATCCTCCCATCGTACAGGCGCTGGCGCGGGGAGCTTGGGATTGTGATAAGGGTTAGGGATGGGAGCGGCAGGCTTATCTGTGGTGCGGGGGGGAGGGGGAGTTGGCGGGGGGGGGGGTGCCCGTGAGACAGCCGCATATCCCCACGCTCCAAGTTGTATCATTTATATGCAACGGTCCCCTCGGCGTAGGTCTGCGCCCGAGGAACAAGGCTGGCACAACTCGGCCAAGCGGCGGCCGGGTAAGCCCTAGAGCTTTCCATGCTGCTAGTGCTAGCATATGAATAGACAATTATATGTCAAATATATATACAAATATATATATGAAGAGCTCTTTTCCAAATTTCCAAGGCAATTAACGCCAATCAGAAAAATTAGTTTGCAATGCCAATGTCAAGTTTGTAGATCATGTTTTGGAAAAGATGTCTTCATTTATAATGTAAAGAGCTCTTCATATGTTACATATATATACATGTCTATATAAATATATATACAGTACAATCCCATAAAACCAAGCTTGGTTAAACCAAACGATCAGTTAATCCAAACTTTTTTCGGCGGCCCGTCAACATACTATCATTTATCATATTAAAAATTGGTTAAACCAAAGTCAGTTAATCCAAAGTATTGGTTAATCCAAACAAAATTGTTGGGCCCCAGGCCACTTCCAGTACAGTTAAACCAAACTTGCATGTGGTTATAAGGTCATCTGAGACTTTTTTATATGATAAATGGTAGTATTTTGCTGGACCACCAACAAAAGTTTGGATTAATCGATTGTTTGGTTTAGCTGAGCTTGGTTTAACGGGGTTATACTGTATATACATAAAAAAAATAAAAATTAAAGTGTCCACATACATTGTATATTATATTCACAATGCACACACGTTTTGGCAAAGTGAACTCAAAGTCAAAGACAAAGCTCGGTTAAACCAATGATCGGGTTAATCCAAACAAATTTTTAGGGTCCCTTCAAGTTTGGTTTAATGGGGGTATACTGTATATGTATATATAAATTTATATTGACATGTATATATATATATATATATATATATATATATATATATATATATTTTACCTCGGTACAACGCCTCGGCTAATCGAGGCCGAGGGAGAAGGAAGCAACATCCGGGTTCAGCAATTAGCATATCCGCTCATAACTGGAGGAACGTTACGAGCAGCTCAGCAGTTTTCACACGGATTACTACTCTTTCTACTGTAAGTACCGGAACATAAACTGACAAGATTGTTTATGAATACATATAGCACACGCTCATAGACTTGTTGTTGAGTTCTTATTTGCTAATAAGTAATAATCTCAAGCGTGGTGTTTAGCCGGTGCTGTAGATTGAGGCATCCATTTTATTTTTGCCGCCCGTTGCCGAACGGAGAGACACGTTGACTGGAGTCATTTCGTCGCTTAGATAGTTTTTGCCGCCCGTTGCCCAACGGAGAGACATGTTGGCTGGAGCCATTTCGTCGTTATGATAGTTTTTTCTAAGGCGTACCTCCGAGTATCATAATATTTTCTCCAACTTGTTGGCGTCGTAGCCACAGGTGGGAGAAGTCTATGGTACAGAGAGTGTGGGCGCGACCTACACTGGTCCCGCCCCGCGTTGGTATCGGCTCGCTTGCGACCGTTATATACCTCCGATGCTTTAGCTTACTCACGCCTGGGTTAATAACTGGTGTAAATACAGTTTTATTACCCCGGTAAGACCACCTGGCCTCATAGTACTGTTCCACTGGTTCAGTTTACTTGAGTTGTGGGTTTAAAACGCCTTTTGGTTGTTTTCAGACCCTTCAGGATGGCCACGAAGCGGGGTGACAAGGGTGCACCTCATACCCTCAGTGAGGGGGACGCGGCGTCCGGACGCCAGTCAGCCGGGTCACGTGATCGTTCCCCTGAGCCGGGACCCTCGCAGCTAGCGGCCAACGAGCAGATGGTCAAGCTCATACGCGAGCAGCTGCAACAGCTGCTCCCTACACCCAAAACGTCAACAAAAGCAGATGCCTCCCAATCCGAACTATCGGAGTGGGAGGATCTGTCGGACCAGCCTACTACCGACTCGGAGGTGGCCTTGGGGCGCAAACGAAAGCACCCCAAAAAGTACTCGTCTGGCGGAGATGAGTACTACAAGGCCAGGAACAAGGTCCGGAAGGTAAAAAGGACAAAGAAAAAGTCCAAATCAAAGAAGAAGAAGTCAAAGTCTTCTTCCTCTGACTCCTCTGGTCATTCGACTACCACGGAGTCAGAGTCGGATGACCCACATCCCGGTACCTTTGCCAACATCACTGTAAAGGTGGCAAGGAAAATCAGGACGGTCAAGAAGCGGCGAATCAACACCTGCACGCTCCTGAGAAAGAATGTCAGAGGTCACTTTGACACCTTCAAACCCGCAGAGACTCTGACAAAGCTCGCGGAGGAATATACGGGCATCAAAGGGATTCCCGAGGCCACCATCAAAGAGATGGACGAGGACGTGACAATGAGCGAGGACAGGAAAAAGTTTGAGACCTGTCTCCATACCGTACATAAAGGAGTCCTGGTGGCACTGCGGCAATCATGCCGGTGGCCAACCGAATGATGACCGGGAATAAGTTCACCACGGTTACTAAAGACATGAACGCGGCTATCGCGTCGTTAACTGCGACGAGCAATTTCTTGTCGTACAGGCGTTTCGAAAATGTGTTCAAGTCCGTTACCACCGACGCTGGCAAACAAGTTGCCCGCTCCAAAAAGGTCGTCGACAACGACGGGAAAGAGTTTACTCTTTTCTTGGCGCCTAAACCCATCAAAGGCAAGCCGCTTGACCACAGCAAAATGTTTGGAGGGCAGCTACAATACCTGTTCAAACAGGTAGAAACTCAAGCGAAGCAATCCAAACACCTGGACGGGAAGAAGGATTCCAATGTCGCTAAGTTTAAGAAATCCAGATCGGATTTTCGAGGACGGCGGACCGGCCAGTCGACCAACCGCTTCGGCAGCCGCAACTACGGCTATCAACCAAGGGGACGCGGCCAGAGGAACCAGTACGGCTGGAACGACGGCAACCGCCCCTTCAGGAGAGACAACCCTCCCCAGAAGCAGTTCCCCAAACCAGGCAACAAGTAGAGCCTGAGGAGCAACCCAGTGTAAGCCCTTTTTGTGCTGGCAATGTCTCTAATCACATTATGAACTGGGAACAACTGACTCATGATCAGTCAGTTCTCGATATTGTTAGAGGAGTTTTCATTCCTTTTACACAAACGCCTTTACAACATAAAGTCCCTTTCCCCTACCGCTTAACGCAACACGAAAAACTAGCGTTAGACATAGACGTAAACAAATTTCAATCAAAAGGTATCATTACTACCGTCCAACATACAGAAGGGGAATATATCTCAAATATCTTCTCAAGGCCCAAACCTAATGGCGACATTAGAATGATCCTTGACTTAACTATTCTAAATACTTTAGTCGAATATAAGCACTTCAAAATGTTTTCGTTAGAAACAGCCCGTGACCTAGTAAGCCAAGGCTCGTGGCTCGCAAGCGTAGACCTCAAAGACGCTTACTATACCATACCGATTTATGAGGCCCATCGAAAATTTCTTCGATTTTTGTGGCAAGGCCAATTGTACCAATTTACATGCTTGCCAAATGGCCTCGCCTGTGCTCCACGGTTATTTACAAAGCTACTTAAACCAGTATTTGCGGAAATGGCCAAAAAAGGCCATGTCATGTTTCCATATATTGATGACTCGTTTATTGTGGCACGCACAAAGAACGATTGCTTTTTAGCCATAAATGACTTATGTGATACATTAACCCACTTGGGGTTTTTCATTCATGCAACCAAATCGGTTCTACAACCAACATTCCTATTAAAATTCTTGGGTTTCTTTATTAATACAAAAGAAATGACAATCTCCCTAACATCAGACAAGATTGAAAAATTTAGTACTACAGCCTCTGACCTTTTAAACATAAAACGACCAAAAATAAGGCAAGTCGCAGTACTCATTGGCCTAATGGTGGCTTATGCGCCAGCCGTATTATACGGGAAAGCACATATTAAATCCCTCGAAATAGATAAAAATATCGCGCGCAATAAAGCTAAGGGAAATTTCGAATGCCAAATGACCATCGCCAAAGCAGGACATGATAACATCCAATGGTGGATGGAACATTTATTTAATTCCCATAATCCCATCCGTATGGAAGAGCCCAACACAACAGTTACAACTGATGCGTCACTAGAGGGGTGGGGTGCCCACAGAGGAAATGAAGCTACTGGGGGCCGCTGGTTAGATAACGAAATAGATCATATAAACGTCCTAGAATTAAGAGCCATCTACCTAGGACTTACAAGCTTAGTAAAAATAGATAAACTTACCGTCCAAGTTTTAACTGATAATACTACCGCAATGGCATACATCCGTAACATGGGTGGGACAAAGTCCACAGCTTGCAACGAGATAGCAAAACTCATTTGGGATTGGGCAGAAAAACAACATGTTTGGATTACAGTAGCTCACATCCCAGGTAAACTAAATACGTTGGCCGACAACAAAAGTCGCCATTTTCATGACCATTTAGAATGGTCCCTCAGCCCGAACATATTTCTAGCCATTTGTCAGGAATGGGGCTTGCCAGACATAGACCTTTTTGCCTCACGTAAAAACAAAAAACTTGATAAGTATGTATCCTGGCACCCAGAACCACATGCGTGGCGAGTGAATGCTTTTTCCCTCACTTGGAATAACGCATTTTATTATATTTTTCCACCATTCAGCTTGGTCAGCAGAGTAGCCAGAAAGATCAGGCTAGACAAGACCCATGCGGTATTGATAGTACCAGACTGGAACACTCAGCCCTGGCGGGCCATAGTCGAATGGGAAGCAAAGAAGGTTTTAAAATCCCCAAGAGGGCAGGAAAACCTACAACATCAAGGAAAAGTGACGACACAAGGGGACGTGTCAACAACCCCCCTACTGGCATTCCTTTTCTAAGGGCGTATTTACAAAAATACGGCCTAGATAAAATCACCCAAGAAAGGTTGATTTCACATGCCTGGAGACCAGGAACTGTAAAAATGTATACTACTTACCTTAGGAAATGGGGAGTACATTGTTTAATATATAAGGTTAAACCAATGGCCCCCAAGGTCGCTCAAGTAGGCCGTTTCCTCCGCATGTTGGAGGATGATGGGCTGGGATATGGGGCTATAAATGCAGCGCGCTGCGCACTCTCCATCATTGTGCCAAGAATCGAAGGACAAACCATTGGCAAACATGAAGTAATTCATTGGATCATGAGAGGGATCTATGAAAGGAACCCCCCAAAGCCGAAATATAGTCGGTTTTGGGATGTTTCAACGGTGTTTAAACTCTTCCAATCCTGGCCGGAGAATAAATGGCTCACGGTCCAAAAGTTAGGCTATAAATTAGCAGTATTATTGTTGCTAGTTACAGGACATAGAGGACAAACTATTGTAGCCCTTTCTTTGCAAGGCCTTGACATTGACAAAAAAGAGGCCACGTTTGATTTAAACGTTCTGTTAAAATCTAACAGGACAGGAGATTCTCTCTCGTCTATTCATTTAGATAGCTTCCCACAAGATAAGAAGCTTTGTGTAGTTTCAGCCATTAGAACATACATATCCAAGACAAAGGGAATACGGAATTCCAAACAACTCTTAGTGAGTTTTATCAAGCCACATAAAGCCATTTCACGTGACACACTAGCCAGATGGACTATTATAATACTCAAGTTGGCTGGCATTGATACGGAACGTTATGCTTCGCATTCCACAAGGGGTGCTATGGTGTCCAAAGCGAGGAAGTTAGGAATCTCGGTTCGCAGAATCCTGACCCACGCCGGCTGGAAGACGGCCAAGTCGTTTGCCAAACATTACAACAAACGGCTAGAGAAACCAAGCGGGGTGGCAACCCGCCTACTCACCAACTAACAAGAACCGGTGAGATGTACAAACTTTGTTTTACTACTGATACATACATGTTCATCAGATAATTGGGGATAAAAATGAGGCTACGTGAAGGTCTCCCTCGGCCTCGATTAGCCGAGGCGTTGTACCGAGGTAAAATAGTATAGTTATACGAATCTTACCTGGGTACAGATGATGGATAACTCTTGTTTTTCCGAGGTACAAGCCTCGGGTGATCGTGGACTAGGGCCCACCCGCCACACCCTGCCACGATCATCACTGTCGCTTGTGCCAAAACGAGAACATCAGATTTCCATCATTTAAGCTCATTTTTATCCTGAATAATTAGGTGAAGATTGCTGAACCCGGATGTTGCTTCCTTCTCCCTAGTCCACGATCACCCGAGGCTTGTACCTCGGAAAAACAAGAGTTATCCATCATCTGTACCCAGGTAAGATTCGTATAACTATACTATATATATATGAAGAGCTCTTTTCCAAAACACGATATATGTACTATATACTATATATATCCAAATATATGAAGGGTTCAGGAGCAAAAGCTGACAAACCCCATTCAGGTCAAAATGAATCCATGCACGACTACCAATACCAGGTTTGAGCTGAAGCTGCCATCATTCTGATAGTCACATCTATTTGTTGGCGGCCTCTGAGCGCCAACCATCGCGCTGATATATGGTTGGTTGGTTGGTTGGTTGTTGGAGATTTACATCCTGGCAACATTTAAGGTCATATCAGGACTGGTACCAACTTGTGACAGTGGACAGTGGGAAATCAGACCACCAGTACCATGATTAGATGTCCGACTCAGTCACATTATCCTGACACTGAGCAAACCAGTCGTTGTCCTATCCTATTAATGACAAGTGCCAAGCTAGGAAGCGGCAAGTATAAATTGTGTAAGTCATTTGTTTGACTCGACCAGGAATCTTTCGCACGGGAGGCCTGTGCTCTACCTTCTGGCGCTGATATCAAATTGCATGTGTGTGAATGTGTGAGTGTGTGAGTGTGATTGTGTGATTGTGTCTGAGTGTGTGAGAGTGTGTGGGTATGTGGGTGTGTGAGTCGGTGTTGGGATGTGAGTGTGTGGGTGTGTTAGTGTGAATGTGTGGGTATGTGAGCGTGGGTGTTTGAGTGTGTGGGCATATGAGTGTGTGACTGTGTGCGTGTGTGAGTAGGTGGGTATGTGAGTGTGTGGGTGTGAGTGTGGATATGTGAGTATTTGAGTATGGGTAGATGAGTATTTGAGTGTGTGCGTATGTGAGTGGGTGTGTGTGAGTGGGTGGGTGTATTAGTGTGTGGGTATGTGAGTATGTGAGTGTGTGAGGGCGCCAATCTCTATATGATGGCGAAGTGAGTGGGTCCGGGAGGAAAGCCTCCGAGTGCCAACCACCGCGCTGATAATGATATAAATAAAATGAAATCCGATTATAAATATTTTTTTAAAGCAAGAAACTTTATATACACCGCCCTAAAGCAATCCGTCAATCCGCGATGAAGACCTACACGAATTTAACCACATTAACACCACAACTGCGACCGCTGATCGGTCTCTAGCCAAGTTCAAACTAAGAGATGGGAGTAAACAGATCAAGTGTGGTCGGATTAGCAGTGTTTAAGCCGGCGTCTCTGCTCGCGATAATCTGCCCCATCTAATTCATTGCTCCACGAGCAATTTCACCAGAAAGGCACATCCATCATATTTCAGCAGAATCGATTCGCTAAAATATGAATCTGATTTTAATGATAGGCGCGATGCTTTTAAGAACAATCTCAGATCAATGGATCTCTTGTGGCGGCTGAGGAGCTGAGTAACAACTGAAGTGGTTTTAAGCCACTGCCTAGCAATGGCTGCTTACTACAGTACAATCTCGTTAAACCAAGCTCGGTTAAACCAAACGATCGGTTAATCCAAACTTTGTTTGGCGCCCCGGCAAAATACTACCATTTATCATATGAAAAAGTTGGTTAAACCAAAGTCGGTTAATCTACGTTATTGGTTAAGGCAAAAAAAAATTGTCGCGCCCGAGGCCACTTCTGGTATGGTTAAACCAAACCTTCACGTGGTTATAGGGTCATCTGAGACCCCACCAACTTTTTTATATGATAAATGGTAGTATTTCTCTGAGAGCGCACAAACTTGTTTGTAGGATAAAAGGTAGTATTTTGAGGACATCCAAATTTTTTTTGGATTAACCGATTGTTTGGTTTAACTGAGCTTGGTTTAACGGGGTTATACTGTATATACATAAAAAAACAATATATTACATTCATAATGCACCCACGTTTTTGCCAAAGCCAAGTCAAAGTCAAAGCCAAAGCTTGGTTAAACCAATGATCGGTTAATCAAAACAAATTTCTATGGTCCGTTCAAGTTTGGTTTAACGGGGTTATACTGTAATACTAATCTTGAGGGGTTGGGGGTAGTCTCACTGATGGAGAATTGGTTATGGATACGATTGCAATGCAATAAGGAAATGTTAAATGATAGATTAAACCTGAGTACATTCGCCCTTCCTCCAGTATGTGTTAATGAGTATATCACATCAACGGTGAACCTACTGATTGATTAATAATACACATAACTGGAATATCTAACACTAACAGCAACATGCTGTGATTAAAGTGTCCAAGGGAGTTCTGGCACACTGGTGTACTTTCTAAGGACAGGGCATGGGTGAAAGGATGCTGTAACAAACCACAATGGGATGGGATCCTCTCCCACAGGCCTGTATGTCATCTGCGTAGATGTACATAGTAAACTAAGTTATCATATACAGGTTAGGAAAAAACTTGAAAATTAAAAAAAAACTAATATAGAAACTACTAACACCCAAAACCGCAAAGGTTGGCCCGAGAAAGATCAGGTAAAGACTCCTGAGTGCGGGACCAGACCAATCTAGTACCACAGCTGTCCAGCATTGAAAACAAGCACCCTCACGGGAGCTTATACGTTATGGGCAGAATAAAAAAACTTGTCACCAAAAAACAAACAAACAGTTTTAGCCTTCAGAAGTCGCGAATCGCAATCGGTAGGTGTGCGCGGAGGGCACACACCTAGCGATTTTTGTGCGCGAAACGGGCAGTTTTCGATCGTAAACGGGAGGTGTGCGTGCACAAACGGTAGGTGTGTACCGGCCAGTTAGATATGTAGAATCAAATTCAGATAATTGTTTTGCCTTTGAAAATGTGATGCTTTAATCGGACTATGCGGCTTTAATGGATCAGCTGAAATGTAGAATGGAGGGAGGGAGGGATAGAGGGAGTGGGGTGGGTGGGGTGGGGCTCAGGACACCACTGTTTATCGATGCCTCCTGCAGTGCCCCTGGGTTTGAGGGTATTGACCCGGAAGTTCGCTGGTCCACAGAGACAGACGTCTGGGTGGCTGGGGGCTTTACCGTATTGACTTGTCGGCGCCGGGCTAGGATCGAAGCGCACAGCACATGTTGGCCAAGTAGCCGAGGTGAGGGTGTAGGTCAGTCAGCAGCCCCCACATCCCCCCCCCCCCACCACATCCCCCACACCCCACTGCACCATCTAAATAATCCATGCCTTCATTTTAAAATATTTGTTTTCGTAAAGCAGTTTATTCATCATAACATAATTTTTTGTCAGCGCCGAGGCACTGGTCTTCCGACCGTTTACATTACATTGTAAATAGGTAGATCAGCGGGTACTTCGGTACGCATATTAGTAGATACTGAAGGATGATAGTGTGTTAGTGGGTTAGCCATAATACGTTCAGTGTTATGGGCTAATGCCAAGTACACACATACCGTATAGGATTCGCGCACTAAAACTCCCGATCCGCTTAAAACTGAAAACGGGCCAATTCATTTTTCGAATCGCGAATCGCCATCGTAAAGCTAGCACACACCTACCATTTTAGCCCTAAAAATTCTGAATCGCAATCGGTAGGTGTGCTAGGGGAGTGCACACCTCACGACTTTTGGGCAGTTTTAGATCGTATACGGTAGGTGGGTGCGCAAAAACGATCGTAAACAGTAGGTGTGTACCGGGCATTAGATGGTGGGTCGCTGCAAACACTCTGCTGCTATTATCAGTATGGTGTGTGTGATGGAGGTGGCTGAGAGAACGGACTCCCCACCAATTCCCCACACTGAATATGGTATGCTCTGCCACCTGATATAGAGGGTGGTTTGTTTTCATGTACTATTTGTAATATATGTGTGCAAGGATTTTCCGCTGTTATGGCCTATGCCCTGGTCATATGAGGTGAGCACCTGATCTCCACGTGGCAGGCAAGTGTATATTGAATCCCAATTTTTAGAAACCCCGGCCCATTCAAGTCAACGGCTTATACATGCGTGCGAGCCTGACCATCGGTTAGACTAGGATAGGGCAAGGAGCAGTTGAATGAGGAAGACCAAATATCTGTGATTGAAATTATTTTTGGGTAATCACTGGATTTACCAGACTTCTTTTAAAGTCGCCAGCTGGAACACTATTTGGGAAGCCGAACCATGTCATATGCAACGATATCGAACATCCTTGACTATTCGAAAAATGTATTTGTGCTGAGGGTGTGTGTGCCAACTGCCTTTATATGCGTATATGTATTTATAATTATTTATTTGTATTTATTTGTATATGTGTGTATTTATATGTATGCATTGTATAAGTATGTATATGTATGTATATGTTTTTATATTTTCGTATGTATTTATATGCATGTATGTGTATATATGTGTATCGATGTGTATTATTATGTATTCATGTGTATACATGTATATTCATATGTATTCGTATGGTCATATGTGTTCATACGTATTCATATGTATCTATATGGACATATTTACAGACATAATATAATACATGTAAATACCTTTTTTTATAGCATCAATGATGACAAATGTACACGAAAATAACATCGAATTGTGTGGGTTCCAGCAATCCAGCCTACACATTAAGACACGCTACATGACGTCCCTCCCCTCCCCTCCCCTCCCCTCCCCTCCCCCCCCCTCCCCCCCTCCCCTCCTCCCCTCCTCTCCTCTCCGCCTCCCCCCCCTCCCCGTCCTCCCCTCCCCCCGCTCCCCTCCCCCCCCGCTCCCCCTCCTCTCCTCTCTCCCCTCCCCTCCCCCTGCCCTCCTCCTCCCCCTCCCCTCCCCTCACCTTCCCCTCCCCTTCCCATCCCTCCCCGCCCCTCCCCTAGCCCCTCCCTCCCCCCCCTCCCCTCCCAGTCCTGCTCGCGGCGCCCGTCGCTGGGTTAGTGTCGGGCGGAGTGTGCTTGCCATGAATGATCAGCGCCTGAATGACTGACCACTCCTCCAGTAGGCTACTTCACCATACCTGAAAGCCTCCACTCACGTGCCCCCTGCCCCGCCCTCTCACCACCCTTGTGATCATCACCCCCCCCCTCCAGCTACGCCCCCCCCCCAACTCCTGTCGTGCTACACAGGGGCAGATTGGTGGTGGTGTTGGTGGTAGGGGGGGGCGGTAGAGGGGGGGGGGGGTTACAACCACGCCCTCAAAAGAACGCCGACACGGACTCTACTCGTATTAAACCTGCGGATCTATCACCCCCCTCCGGTGGCGCCGCCTACTGGAGGCCCGATCACAGTGGGGCCGCCTACTGGAGGCCCGATCACAGTGGCGCTCCCTGGTGGCCGGTGTTCAGATCACACGCGGATGGAGAAAGGCCCTTTGTGGCTCTAATTAGGCCCAATCAGTCGGCCCGTGAGGGAGACCCCTAGCGGACAAATAACCGGCCGTTACTATAGTGATCAGAGTTCAAAGGACTCATGCGCATGCGTTGGGGTGGTGGGAAAAGGGACGTCGGCGGGGGTGGGGTGTTTGGGGGAGAGGGGCGGGTTAGTCCAGTCAGGGGAGTTGAATTCCACGCGTGCGCGTATCGGAGCCAAACATGGGTGGCGAGGGTAGTTCTCAGATTGCCCGCCAGGTGGGACGAGGGTGTGTGTGTGGCTTGGGTGCTGGATGGAGGTGTTGTGGGTTTTGGAGGAGACTGGGTATGGGTGTGTCGCTGGCCGTGTTATCCCACGCTCACACACCCTCGGAGGACCCCGGTCCCACCCAGGTCCCACCACGGTCCCACCCCGGTCCTACCACGGCCACCTTCCAAGTGCCGGCAGCGTCTTCCCCGTGACCGGTGAGTCCCTCCGGGGGTGCCGGACGTGGGTGGCTGGGAGGCCGCCAGCAAATTGTCTTGTCACCCCCGCCCTCTCGCCTGTCCTTGTACCCGCCGGCCCCGCCGCTCACACAGCTCCATTGCCCCACCGCCGCGCCGCCGCGCCCCGCCCCGCCCAGCCCCGCCCCTCCCCGCGCCTCCCAGCCCCTCCCAGGCCCACCCAGCCCCTCCCAGCCCCTCCCAGCCCCTCCCAGCCCCTCCCATCGCGCCGGTCCGCCTTCCTCTTAACCTCCCGGCCCGCCAAGGTCAGTCGAATCCGCGGTTATTCCCTGAAACCTCAACCAACCCATGGAAACAAAACGCAACCATCCCGCCCAAACAGAGCCAATTATATTTGTTGTTGTTGAAGAGGTATACTGCCTATCATGGATAAGTCTGAATAGATTGTTTTCACCATTAGACAGTTTGTCGATATAAAGCCCGAGCCTACACTTTTACAGACCCAAGGGATTTTTAACCTCCCACACCACATAGACATGGTATGAGAGCAACTAGCCTTTGATGACCCTGTAAGTTATACACAGTGGTGGAAGTCCAAATTGGCAGAGGTGGGGGGCAGAGGGAATCGAACCACCAACCTTCAGATTAGTAGGTTACGGATAGACCCTATTCCCGCATTTAATAGACATGTATTACTTTACTTCCTTATTGCACTGGCTCTCCTCCCCGCCATTTAGCTTGTTATTTAATACTTGTAGATCTAGACCAAAACAGCCACCCCATATTTGGTGTGGCCGCTGTCACGTTTACACAGCCTAGATAGTTAGATGTTATTACTGTAATTCCTACTCGTTTTTTGCCAGGCCGCTGAAAAAAGTTTGGATTAACCGATCGTTTGGTTTAACGGGGTTATACTGTACATACATAAAAAAAAACAATAATCAAACTGTCCACATGCATTGTATATTACATGTGCAATACATGCCTACTCGAAGTCAAAGACAAGGCCAAAGCTTGGATAAACCAATGATCGGTTAATCCAAACAAATTTCTAGGGTCCCTTCAAGTTTGGTTTAACGGGGTTATACTGTATGTATATCTATCAGAAATGAAAAACCTCCGCGGTTTCGCGGATTTCCGTGATTTCTTATATTCAGCGATTAACGTTAAACAAAATTCCAAAAGAAGGGATGCATATGACATCAGTTCGGTGGTTTGAATCCCATTCTTATATGACTTTAGATGTAGTTAGAACATAAAACCTAAGCGAGAAGCTGTTAAATATGGGCGATAATACAATCACAACAAGGCTAGTTGACACCTGACTTCCGGTATTTTTCCGCGATTCCCTGACAATGCTAAACCTATGGGAGCATTTCCGCTTTTTGTCCCGGTGTGGTGGTTTCAGCGTGTTCCCGTGCTCAGACGTGTCCCTCGCTTCTGCGCATGCGTCAGAATCTAGTAAACATGGCCGTAATCGATTAACACGAACCGGGCGACTCGGGTCATCCGAATTTCAAATAGAACACGCGAGTGGAGTCGACAAATACACGTCCCGTGTGCACAAAAAGAATAACTTAGATTAATGAAATGGAAATATATAGGTAAACTGGGCCATGATACAATACTTTAAATCCTATTTTGCTGTACTTTTATCGGTTATTAAAAAAAAAGAACAAACTGTCCACCCGAGCGTATTCGATTATTCAACCCGAGTTTGTAGGATGTGCGCATGCGCCAATAAGTCGCTGGGGTGACCCGAGTTGATGCGAAAACCGCGCATGCGCAGAAGCAACGGGACACGTCTGAGCACGGGAACACGCTGAAACCACCACACCGGAGATCACTTTCATCCCTGATATATATATTGAGTAAAACCTCTCTAAATCGACCGACAATGGGACCGACTTTAAGTGGTCCATTTAGGGAGGTGGTCGGTTTAGAGAGTTAGAATATCCTTACAATGGTATTCTTGGGATCCAAATAAAGGGATCATTATAGGGAGTGGTCGGTCTGTGGAGTGGTCGGTATAGAGAGGTTTTACTGCATATGCATGATATATGTAAAAATATGCATATATATATATTATTAGCCTAAAGAAAGCTGGGGTTATTATGGCAGGATAGTGACCTCCCAGGGTGATTAGCCCGCCCCTTCCCCCGCCTCTCCCGCCCCCCCCCCACCTCCCCCTCCCCCGTTAATCCGGGCACTTGCACGGGGATTAGGCGAGCGAAAAAGAGCAATTACCCGGATCGACCTTAGGGGGCGCTGCCGGCGCGCGGCCAATTGAAATCTCACCGACGATTGAATCATTACATTTTTACTCGGCTGACGCTGTTGACACAAGCCTGCCTCGTCCCAGCTGCATAATCCAAAGAAAGCATCAAATTTCCGATACACTTATCCCCGGTACACACCTCCCGTATAAAACCTAAAGGGTGCATTCCTTACACGCGGCATGTGGGATGCGAATGCGGCAAAAAATCGAAACGCCTTGAAGTCAATGGACTACATTCCTTACACACGGTATGCGAATGCATCAACTCGATCGGTCCCTGTAGCGATCGGTGCGGCATGCAGCACGTGGTGTGCGAATAGAAACATCAGTCGCACTTGTCCATTAGTTTTAGACGAGGAGAGGTGACTGAGCATTATGGAACAGTCACACACAAGGGTGCAGAGGGGAAACATATGGTAGTGGTGGTGGTGGGGTTTGGGTTGGTAAAAATGCTACCATAGCCACAAAAATATGAATACTTATCTATAATTTGGTAATTATAAAGGTAGGCACCCCCAGGTGGCGTACCAACAGGTACATAGATATAAATGCCATATTAGGTCATATACAGTGCAGTATTGAGTATACTTGTTTATTTTTATTTTTTAAATATAGTCAGTCGTGTGCCGCATGCCGCGTGTAAGGAATCATACCATTCGCATACTGCATGCCACATGCCGCATGCCGCATACCTCGTGTAAGGCATGCGTGCTTAAAACTGCTCGTTTCACGACAGTTTTAGGTCGTATACGCTAGGTGGGTGCGGGAAAACGATCGTATACGCTAGGTGTGTACCGGGCATTAGTTTGAGTTTTAGTCGGTTTCAGTCTTTAGGTGTGCGACCCCGTAACACACCTCAGCCTTCCGATTCGTGACTTAAAAACTCAGTTGTAGCGTAAAACTGGAATCTTATAAGATTTGACAAATGAATCAGGCAGATTTTGTCGGGAAACGGGAGGGGTCAGGTTGTGACGGGTCACGTCAGACAGTCAGTTTTAGCGCGTGAATCGTATACGGGAGGTATGCACCAGGCTTTAGTAGATTTATTCCCCATGTATCCAAGTTAGATACTGGTGCCATGGTTAAATTTGCATACTCCGATGGTTTTGAGATTCCATCATTTTTCTGAGATAAATATCTTATTTTTGTTGTCATAATCTACCTTACTTTCGTTTGAAGTAACTTTTATTTTAAATGGCTAACTTTTGAGATACTTGAAGTGTAAGCATCTAAAATTAGCTTTGGCATGCACACCAAAACACGGCCCCTATACACGCCCCCTAGTGGGCGTGGTCTGAGTCGTTCCGCTCTGGTCTCACTCATACACTGATCTAGGGCACGTATTATGAGAACATTACTCTTGTCAAATCCACACGCGACCCACATCCATCAATAAGCGGGCACTCTCCCCTCACCCACAACCACACCCCCACACTCACCCCCACAGCTACACCCACGCCCACACCCACACGGGGTGCACTGCTGTGTGATGGCGTCGTCCGGCCGTGGGCCAAATATGGAGTTTCATTCCATTTATAGCCAATATCAATGTGAAGCGGCATTATTTTCTACATTATTCACAAGCAGGGAACCACCGAAGCCGTGCATATTGGATAGCAGGTCGAAGCCGAACCCATTATCTGATTCGCCGAAGAGCACTTTGAAACCATCCTGAGACAGTGAGAGTTTCGATTGAATTTAAATTGTGTTTAGCAACACCCACCCTGTCCTTTCTAAATAACTTCGTTGAATAATAATAAAAGAAACCTTTTTGTCCTTATGTAAATAGCTCTTTTTAATCAGAAAGAAAGAAAAAACCAGTTCTCCTTATCTAAAGCATTTGTATTTAACATGTTTAAATACTTAAAAAGAACATGGTTCTCTCTTATCTAAAGCATCTGCATTTAGCTTTAAAAAAATATTTTGTACATAAACATGCCCACCGTTCTTATCAAAGGCATCTATATTAAACTGGTTTAAGGTAAACGAAATTTAAATAAAAAATTGTTTAACCGTTCTCTTTTTTTCTAGAGCATCTGCATCTGAAATTAGCTTTCTTAAATATAAAAGAAAATCCATCTGTGTTTAACTTTCTTAAATATGAAAAAGAAATCTTTCACAATCTAGAGCGTTTCTGTTTAACTTTCTTGAAGTTGCATGGTCTGATGAAACTATTTTTTTTCAAAACCAAACACTTACCTACATTTGATTATATATACACACGTTAGGTGCTAGTGCAATTACCAGGGCTTTGGGGCAGTATGTACAGAATAATCAGTAAATTTGTGACCCTATCCCTTTGGGCACCTACTTTGAGGCAGCCATTAGGCAGGGAGACCACTAACCAATTAGGTCAATCTCATGACCTTATTAGTTTGACCCTCATTCCCAGTACCATAAATGGCACTAGTCAGGTTCCAGACTACCTACACATTAATAAGTCATTCCTCATCATATGACCATCATGAGATGTGAATCTGGGCCACAACAACAAGACTTTTAACAGGCATGCCAAAGTGATTTTGGGTTCTTTCATCTCAAATTGCTCTACAACTAGCCATTGTCCATCAAAATGGCTCATGAATAATTAATATTAGGTTATAATTGTCAACTTGATATATTTGTCTCAAAAAGGATGCACAAATTCTAAAGCCATCGGACTATGCAATTTTAAATATAAACAAATATATTTCTCAATCTAGCGAATTTGCATCTGTATCTACACATGATATAAATCTGTCCATGAGTGTAGCTATGGAATGGGCTCAAAGTTGCATGTTATTTATATATAAAATAAGTAACATATATGTTCATGAATATACGTCACAATTCTTAAAAGTGTAGTGCATTTCTTTGTTTCAGAAACAAATAAGGTTGTTGTATTTTCTCGACCTTTACATTCAGGATAAATTTAAAGACTTTCCAACACCGCTGTCAATGCTAAACTATAATTATACCGATAGACGCCGACATCCATGCTCGACGCCAACACCTCTGTCAATGCTAAATTATAATTATACCGATCGACACCGACATCCATGCTCGACGCCGACAACTTTCCCCAATTGGCCTCTTTTCATGACCCTGACCCATATATTACACACATCTATATGAGGGCAATTATAATTCTGCCCCAGTGAATTCCACCATGCCGAATTGTAGGCAGGGCGCATCATAAGTGTGTTAGTAGGGGGTGTATGAGAGAGGGAATGCCCGAGTGGGGCGCGGCGCGGCGGGGCGGGGATGGGGTGGATTTGGCTGCGCGCTGGGTGCCCGGAGGCTCTATAATTATATTTCACCACAGCTCGCCGCCTCCTGCATATTGAATCCGGTCCGCGGCCTTCAATTGTGTTATCGGCGGCGGGTGCAGTCGGTCCTGGAAGAGATGCCTTAATAACAAACTAGTCCATTAACAGGCACTCGACTCAAGGCCACCTGGTTGTGCCTAAGGCAGAAACCCCGACCGATTAAACCTGCTTCAGCGGTGAGGGAATGAAGTGAGGGGTAATGTGAGCCGATGGGGTCTGGATGGATACATACATATATATATATTTTGTTGGGGATCTATTTTGTTGGGATATATTGGCTGGATATTCGATGTTTGTGTGGTGAATGGGAACCAGTAGCTGGGAAACTCAAACATGATCAAATCACCACATGTGGCCCGTCGATGCACATACTCCACCTCCCTGCACCGCGAAATTGACACCATGAAATTGAAAATTGATGACGTCAGAGTGGGTTAAAAATTAGCCATGCTGAAACTAGAATGAGATGTTATTATTATTAGGGCCTTCTACATAATTGTTTATCTACATGTCCGTGATTTGGATACTTGGGTACTTTCCCACTGTTCAGTTCTGGGCAATTGGTATTTAATTGAAAGTTAGAGAGTCCGATGGTTTTTAATTTCTTTTCATTTTTCTGAGATAAAATATATTAAAATATTTGTTGCTGGCTGGCCGGGGTGTGTGTGTGGTTTGTAACCTTATGACGGTTACTGGTTGCAGAACTGCAACATTTATAGAGAGGCTCCGATAAATCGGCCCAATCTTTGGTTGAAAATTAATCTTCAGTAGGGAGTGTTGTAGAAGCTGGGGACATCTTCACAATGTTGTAATGGCGAAGCGTTGAGGCGCCCCCAAATCTCTTCAGTCCGGCGGTAGTTGAGCACTTGTATCCAGTCTACAGGAGCAAGGGTTTCGAAGAAGGGCAGGTAAAGATGGGTGCAGCGGTGGTTCCAGCAACAAGAACAAAATAAAACGTAAAGGTACAGGGCCCCACCCAAGCACACAACTCCCCTGGTCAGGGTGAGGAGTATGCCTGGGAGAGAAAAAAAAATGGTAGAGTATAGGAAAGAGAAAAGAGGAGAGTTCAGTCAAAGGACCATGTCTATTTGCTCTATGGTGACCAGCCGACCAGCAAACGACGCGGACAGAGTAATAGTAGAAAGTGAAATGCCGGCAGGCTCCCCATCCTGGAACTCTTTTCAGACATATCAAGGAGGAGCAACACCATCGGAGAGGAGATAGAGAGAGGTGTGGATGAAGTGCGGTCCGAATAGCAAGTGAATATTTGTTATAAATTACATTGCTTTTATCTGTGACGGGATGGCCAAATGAGTTGTCGTCTCCCTTGTTGGTAGATCGTGGGGTCGTGGGTTCGAACCCTGGTCGAGTCAAACCAATCACTAACAAATTAATATGTGTTGCTTCCTAGCCTGGCGCTCGGCATTATTACTATTAGGATAGGGCAAGGACTTGTTGGCTCAGTGTCAGGATAATGTGACTGAGTAGGATTTCAGGTCATGGTGCTGGCGGCCTGGTCTTCCAGTGGGGCAGCACTATCAAGTCGCCATGAGTGCGCACTGTCACAAGTCAGTACCCATCGTGATATGACCTTATATGTTGCTGGGACGTAAAACAACAACAAACAAACAAAATCTAAGTTAGAATGAAATCTAGGTGAGTATTTTGTACTCACAGTGGGGCAGCACTACAAACTCACCACGAGTGTGCACCGTCACAAGTCAGTACCCGTCCTGATATGACCTTAGATGTTGTCAGGACGTAAACATCCAACAACCATCCAACCTTTATCGGACTATGCAGCTTTACTTTCTTAAATGGAAACGAAGTTAGTTTGTGAGTTTGATAAGTGGATTGTTAGTAGCGCGGGCTGGAAGTCGGCCAGCCCCCCTCCCCTCCCCTCCCCTCCCCCCTCCCCTCCCCTCCTCTCCCCTCCCCCCCTCGCCTCCCCCCTCGCCCGCTGCCGCCTCACGACGCGCACGGAGCATATTCTGTATTTTTGCAAGGCAAATTGAAGCGGATCGAGCAAGTCGGGCCGCGTTCTGGGCCGACTGGCGAGTCGGCCGGCCGATATTGGAGGTCGGCCGTATAATTGAAACTGGCGTTCATTTATTGTAATGTCCTATCGGTGCGTCGCACTCGGTACCCTCGGGCTAGCGACGCGACATTTGAATCTTGTGTGGGAGATCACTGTATAATATATATATATATATATATATATATATATAATAAATAAATATATATATATGTGCAGCTGAAATAGATAATGTGTGGGGGGGAGATAGCCTGTAGAATATATATATATATATATATTAAAAATATATATAATAAGATATATATATATATAATGGGGCTAGCGACGTGGTATTACATAGCGGAAGACCGAGGAAGTGGTGGATACCTAGTTTATTCCTACCCTGTGGTGTCACCCGAGATACTCCCTGGTAGGCATCGTCCTCCAATCGCACATCCCCACCCCGTATCTCACTGCTGCTCCTCCCTGCGCATTGCTCCAATGTAGGGTAAATATTCCCCTGACCTATCTCCCCTGTTGTGACTGGTTGCATGTTCATTCTCCCATTCGCACGTTGTGAGCTGTTGTCAATGGTTGACGTGTACAATATTGCCTGACGTTGATCAACATCCCATATTGAAGCTCCGGTAGTCTCCACCTGCATCACTAGTTGAGGCGCGCTCCCCACACCAACAGTACCCTGTCCACCCATGATGACTGTTGGGTCGGACACGGGTGTGCGATCAGGCAGGTGCTCCAATGTTCCAGTAGGTCAGTCCTTACAAGTGACTCTCTTGTGGCCCCTCCCGCCACACTTTGAACACGTGTTCGTACCTGCACTCCGTCTCCTTCCTGCTGCAGCCCCGCTCGCTGTTCCAGGCATAGCAAGCCGTGTTCAACTTGCTGCCTCGACTGCCTCGCTTCCCCTCACTGTAATTCCGTAGAACTGACTGCTTCTTCTTTATATTATCCAGGCCATAATGAAGCACGCTTTTTCCCGTATGGGCGCCGAAGAATGCCTCAAACCCACGTTTGACCGCCCACTTACGGATGCACACGTAATAGTCCGCATGCGCACTATCTTGATATTCACCATAGCGGGCCCGGTGTGAGAGGAAATATATGTGTTCCCACATTGCCCGGTGGTCCTGGATAGACATCTCTGGAATTTCTAACACCCAGGCAGCAGTTGCGCAGATAATTTCTTCACAGTTGAGTTTCTTCACATCTTTTTTTGACTCGACATGTCGCTTCAGGGACCACTTACTTCTAAGTTTTTGATCCACACTATCCACCAACGAACTGCTGGACGAACGTCGACGTCGGTGCCGCCGCTCCCTTGATCTATTCCTTGAGCGTCCGTAGTTTGAATAGCCCGACTCCGTCGTACCGGCGGCCAACGGTTGGTTGTTGGCCGGCATCTTGCATGTTGCCCCAACCGGGCTATCTTCCCGACGTTGAGGTGAATTTGTCGCAGCCTTTTTACCGCGCCTCCCTTTCGTCTCACGTGCCGCTAGGAGACGGTCCCGTTCATCTTTTAGCTCCATTAGCTCATCCTCCAATTTTAGTTCTTCCAACTCTCGCCGCACCGCATCTTGTTGTTCTTCCAGAGCCAACTTGTCAGAAGAAGGTTCCGGCTCTGACTCCCCCGTCGTCGACCTAGACATCTTAGCGGCACTGCTTCGTGTAGTTCTGCGCGTTGGTTCCGCTGTCCTCTCCTTCTTACTGCAGTAGTCTACTTCGACTCCGTCGTGACTCGATCCACACACTGCACAGAAGTCTATCGTCATAGTCCCTTTAATCGATCGGGCTTCGTTCTATGAACTTTCCAGTGTTATGACTATGTATGTAATAGTTGCAGAGCACAAACTGTGTGTTAATGGTATCGCATTCCAGCGCGCTGATTTTCGGCACACATGAGTCTCACTTGATTATTGCCGATCTCGAGTCTTGGCGCTGCGCTTTTCAGCTAGGCTATGGCAGCCAAAAGTACCAGGTGTGTTATAGCGTGACCCATGGTCTTCATTTACAATACTAGGGCCCATATATTGCAGAACAGCTATATCTTACTGTAAAGCCTCTACTTAAGTTAGTCTAAAATCGACCTGAATGTCGATTATATTTAGGACTCACAACTGTGTTAACTTAGTTCAGTATTTTTACATTAAATGTCAATGCAGCATAATGATTTGCGATTTTATTTATTTATTTATTTAATATTTTTTGTCAACAAGTTTGTCGAAAATACAGTCGATCGAAATTACAGTCGATGATCGATACGACCCTCCTGCCCTCAAATGCTTGCATTCCGTCGCGTTAGCGACTCACAAACCCAACCACCGATCGACACAATGAAGTCGACACACGTGAAGTATTTTTCTCAAAGGTCGAAAATTCAAAATGTTTTTACGATACCGTCAGCTTTGCCGGTCGTTCCTCCATATGGACAGTTGAAATCGACTCACAAGCCCATCACTAGTGATCGACACACGTTGAACGAATGCAATGAAATCGACACACGTGAATATTTTCCTAACGGTCGAGATTCAAATTGTTTTTTCGATACCATCAGTTTTGCCGATCGTTCCTCACTATGGACGGTTGAAATCGATTCACAAACTAAATCAAGGTGATCGACACACACAGAACTCGACACAGGTGAAATAATTTGTTCATGGTCGAGAAATCAAAATGTTTTTACGATACCGTCAGCCTTGTCGAGCGTTCCTCAATATGGCGAGTTGAAATCGACTCGCACATCATCGAAACGATCGTCCCCCGATCGTCCTACACCACTATTCCAACCCTGAAGTCGTCCGCTGTCCCGGATGACAGGTAGAAGCAGAAAACACAGGTAGCTCGTTGACTGTGTTCTCTAGACCTCCCTAGACATTCAGGTCAGTGTAGTAGCAGTTTAAACTGGCGCCGATGTGAGCCTAACAACGTCTGACTGGCCTATGGCAACATGGTGGGGTGCCAGGATAGCGCAGCAGGAACCGGCCCGCAGCGAATATAACAATAAATATCGTGGGTTAATAATAAAAGGCAGCATTAAATCCTAGGATCCTGCAGGATATATGAATATAGCTCCGCCCCTTTATACTCATAGTAATAAATTATATATCACATATATATATATATATATATATATATATATTATATATATGGCAGCTGTTTTATATATGTCTGCGTGTTACTACTGTTAGGTAGCTTATTTAAAGTTGCATAGTCCGATGAAATATGAAATTTTCAAAACCAAACAATTATCTAAATTAGATTTTTGCATATCTAACTTAGATACTGATGCACTTATTGAACATTCGTTTCTGCATAGAAGTGAACGCTGAGTCAATTTAATAGAACATGTTACTGTAGAGTTCTATGGTGTCAGAGTATTGAGAAGCTTGCCAAAACTAATTTTCCATGTTTGCACTTCAATTATCTCAAAAGTTTACCATTTAAAATAAAATAAAATTTAAACTAATGTAAAGTAGATACTAGTGATCGATTGAATATATTTATCTCAGAAAAATTACAGAAACTCAAAACCATCGGACTATGCAACTTTAATGTGTTGCTTCCTGTGCTTTCACGTGACCGGTGGCGCTGCCACCGGCCCTTGCTGTCCCTCCCGGTCGCGCCAATCCTCACTAGCGGAGCAGGATAATAATTAATATAGATACATATATATGATATTTAGATCCTCATGTGCATATACATGCTTATGTGTGTGCATTTGGTGGGAATTAGCTATATTTGTTTTCTCCTTAGTTACTTATATATATATATATATATATATATATACAGTAAAACCTCTTTATGCTGACCCCTCCACACATCGACCACTCTCCTATATAGATCGCTTTATTTGGGTCCCAACAATACCATTGTAAGGATATTCCAACTCTCTAAACCGACCGCCCTCCCTAAATGGGCCACTTATATATATATACACACACACAGTAAAACCAACCATCTCCACAGATCGACCACTCCCCTATGTCGACCGCTTTATTTGGGTCCCCAAACTACCATTGTAACCATATTCTAACTCCACCTCCTGAAATGGACAACGATTGTACTGTATATATATGACATATGCATGTACAGGAGGGTGTCGGTAGCTTGTCGGTAACTTGTCAGTAGCTTGTCGGTAGCTTGTCGGTAGCTTGTCAGTAGCTTGTCTGTATCTTGTCGGTAGCTTGTCAGTAGCTTGTCTGTAGCTTGTCTGTAGGTTGTCGGTATCTTGTCAGTAGCTTGTCGGTAGCTTGTCAGTAGCTTGTCAGTAGCTTGTCAGTAGCTTGTCAGTAGCTTGTCGATAGCTTGTCGATAGCTTGTCAGTAGCTTGTCAGTAGCTTGTCGGTAGCTTGTTGGTAGCTTGTCTGTAGGTTGTCGGTAGCTTGTCTGTAACTTGTCTGTAGCTTGTTGGTAGCTTATCGATAGCTTGTCTGTAGCTTGTTGGTAGCTTGTCTGTAGCATGTATGTAGCTTGTCGGTAGCTTGTCTGTAGCTTGTCGGTAGCTTGTCGGTAGCTTGTCAGTAGCTTGTCGGTAGCTTGTCAGTAGCTTGTCAGTAGCTTGATAGCTTGTTGGTAGCTTGTATGTAGGTTGTCGGTAGCTTGTCTGTAACTGGTCTGTAGCTTGTTGGTAGCTTATCGATAGCTTGTCTGTAGCTTGTTGGTAGCTTGTCAGTAGCTTGTCTGTAGCATGTCTGTAGCTTGTCGGTAGCTTGTCTGTAGCTTGTCAGTAGCTTGTCTGTAGCTTGTTGGTAGCTTGTCAGTAGCTTGTATGTACCTTGTCGGTAGCTTGTTGGTAGCTTATCGATAGCTTGTCTGTAGCTTGTATGTAGCTTGTCAGTAGCTTGTCTGTAGCTTGTCGGTAGCTTGTCAGTAGCTTGTCTGTAGCTTGTCGGTAGCTTGTATGTAGCTTGTCGGTAGCTTGTTGGTAGCTTGTCTCTAGGTTGTCGGTAGCTTGTCTGTAACTTGTCTGTAGCTTGTCGGTAGCTTGCCTCTAGGTTGTCGGTAGCTTGTCTGTAACTTGTCTGTAGCTTGTCGGTAGCTTATCAATAGCTTATCGATAGCTTGTCTATAGCTTGTCTGTAACTTGTCTGTAGCTTGTCTGTAACTTGTCTGTAGCTTGTCTGTAACTTGTCGGTAGCTTGTCGGTAGCTTGTCAGTAGCTTGTCGGTAGCGTGTCTGTAGCTTTTCGGTAGCTTGTCGCTAGCTTGTCGCTAGCTTATCGGCAGCAAAGTCTATGCTGACGGTAAGATACAAGACACTGGCAGGGTAGCAACACTGCGGGATCCCATTGCACCCAATTCTTCCCTCATCCACACATGTCACATGACATGGTGACCAATAACTGTTTGCTTTGCCAACTGGCAACTGTCTAACTCTAACTATATGTCCTATGGGATACCTGCACAGCCTATATGTAAATATCACATAATATGTATATATATATATATATATATATATACAGTAAAATCTCCCTAGCCGACCACCTTCACAGTTTAGAGAGTTAGAATATCCATACAATGATCGACCACTCGCCTATATCGATCGCTTTATTTGGGTCCCAACAATACCATTGTAACCATATTTAAACTCTCTAAACCGATCACCTCCCTAAATGGACCACTTAAAGTCGGTCCCAAGGTCGGTAGATTTAGAGAGGTTGTACTGTAAGCAGTTTTTAAAATCTAGAATATTAAACTATGGCTATGATATATAGTTTAATGGTATGAACATCTAAACGTATTTAAAATATCGCAACTTTCATTCATTCTTGAATACTTCTCTCGATTTAATGTCATTACATGTTTTGTCGGTTATTTGATTAGATCCACAGCTTCTCGAATGTACAAGATAACACAGAGATGCACACACATATAATGTGTGATTACCTATATATATATATATATATATATATATATATACACCTATAATATATGAATATATGTACAGTATATACATATAAATTATAGTATATAAATATAATATACTTTTATATAAGGTATGAGCATACAGGTTGTGTTTGTATGTATGCATATGTATATTTATGTATTTGTGTATGCATGCATGTATTGTATGTATGTATATACTAGTATATATTATATACTATACGTTGTTCTGTAGTCTCCCGTTTAGGTAGATTGTGGTCGAGTCAAAGCAATGACTTACAAATATATACTTGTCGCTTCCTAGCCAGACGCTTGGCATTATTAGGATAGGGCAAGGATTGGTTCACAAAGTACCAGGATAATATATGAGTGAGTGGGATATCAGCTCATGGTGCTGGCAGCCTGGTCTCCCTGTAGGGCAGCACTATAAAGTCACCATGAGTATGCAGTGCCACAAGTCGGTGCCCGTCCTCATATGACCTTAGATGTTGCCAGGACTTAAAGCCCCAACAGCTAACATTCCATCACACCTCCTCCTGCTTTATCAGCAACTACTTTGCACCGCCCCCCCCCCCCCCTGTGTTGTATCATATTTCACAAGCTGCACTCCCCGCCATCACTTGTCAAGTGAGGAGAGAACCAAGACCATATTTAATGCCCCGTACACACCTCCCATATAAAATCTAAAACTGCCCGTTTCACTACTAAGTTTGAGTTTTAGTCAGTTTCAGTGTTTAGGTGTGTGACCCCCTATCACACCAGAGTCTTCCGATTCGCGACTTAAAACTCAGTTTTAGGTTTTATACGGGAGGTGTGTACCAGGTTTTATAAGATTAAAAAAATGAATCGGGCAGTTTTAGTCGGGAAACGGGACGGGTGGGGTTGTGACGGATCCCGTCAGTAAGCCAGTTTTAGCGCGTGAATCGTATACAGGAAGCGTGTACCAGGCTTAAACCTATTCACCGTTAACTACCACGTCCCTATTGCTTACCGCGTCCCTATTGCTACTCAGCCCTACAACTGTAGGTCAAGTGTGCCCCTCTCTTCTTGGAAGGAAATCATAGCTTGGTTGAGGGAGTTTTACGTCCTGGCCACATCTAAGGTGATATCAGGACAGGTACCGACTTGGGACAGTGCGCGCTCATAGTGACCTTATAGTGCTGCACCACTGGGAAATCAGGGCACCAGCACCATGACCCAATATCCAATTCAGTCACATTATCCTAACACTAAGCTGACCAGTCCTTGCCCTATCCTATTAATGCCAAGTGCCTGGCTAGGAAGGAACAAGTACCAATTTTGTAAGTCATTGGTTTGACTCGACTCTCCCGCACGCGAGGCCTCCATGCATGCTCTATCGATTCAGCCACCGCGCATAGACGCAATGTGTGGGTGAGGAGAGAAGTGCGAATGGGGATAGTTTATTTTCTCTACCTCTAATTTTGGGAGTTGATGGGTACATTGAATAAAGGATGCACGTCTTGTTATAAGAAAATGAAGGATATCTATATTTTCGTTGAAATATACCATGTAGCATAAGTTCAATATTATTGGTATGTAAAGTTCGTTAATTGCGCTTCAACTTCCTATCCTAATACGAAATACAGCTGGATATATTTGTGTGACAGTCTAACAAAACCCACCACGTGGTCAAAGATTGACATGTGTGTTATTGTTCCTGTTGCCTTCTGAATCTAGAGTCCAATGGTTTTGAATTTCTGTACTTATTCTGAGATAAATATAATAGATCGATCACTAGTATCTAATTTACATTAGTTCAAAGTTACTTTTATTTAAAATGGTAAATTTACATATTTTGAGTGCAAACATGGAAAATTAGTTTTGGTAAGCTTGCCAAAACTCTGACACCATAAACTTCTGCAGTAACAGGTTCTGTTAAATTGACTCAATATTGCCTTCTACGCAGAAACACATGTTTAATAAGTGCATCAGTATGTAAATTAGATATGTCAAATCAAATCTAGATAATTGGTTTTGTTTTGAAATTTTGATATTTCATCGGACTATGCAGCTGAATGTGAATGTTTTGGAACATTTCACATATCTTTTCTAGAACCAAAGTTATGAATATTTAAATTGTGCACAGCTTTTCCTCGCATTCAAAATACAAAACCCCACCTTATATTATTACCTCATTACCGAACCCAGCTACTTCCGAGGAACTTTGTCAGACATACAATGTTGCAACAGACAACTATGCCTTTTTATACTTTGACCACACCTGTGTCCAATCTTATTACAGTATAACCCCGTTAAACCAAACTTGAAGGGACCTTAGAAATTTGTTTGGATTAACCGATCATTGGTTTAAGCGAGCTTTGGCTTTGACTTCGACTTTGAGTAAGTGTGTATTGCACATGTAATATACAATGTATGTGACCACTTTGATTTTAGTTTTTTGTATGTATATACAGTATAACCCCATTAAACCAAGCTTGGTTAAACCAAACGATCGGTTACTCCTAACATTTTTCGGCTGCCCGACAAAATACTACCATTTATCATATAAAAAAGTCAGTGGGGTCTCGGATAACCTTATAACCACATGAAAGTTTGGTTTAACCATACCGGAGTGGCCTGGGTCTGACAATTTTGTTTGGATTAATCGATAATTTGGATTAACCAACTTTTTTATATGATAAATGATAGTATTTTGCCGGGCCGCCAACAAAACTTTGGATCAACCGATCGTTTGGTTAAACCGAGCTTGGTTTACCGGTGTAACGATTTCAACTTCCCCCCTTCCCAAGTTCCCCCCCGGGAATCTGAAAATGTTTTTAACTTCCCTCCGGGGAAATTAAAAACGTTTTCAGATTCCCGGGGGGAACCTAAAAACAGTTTTCAGTTTCCTCCCCCTATTTTCAAATTCCCCCCTCCGGGAATTTAAAATTGTTTAAAAAAACGTTTTAAATTACAGACCTATAATATTTTTTTCTTAACCATCTTTGAGACTTTTTGTGTCATTTGTGGTTAAATATGTTTTATTGTACTAGTAATAATTTCCATTATGCTATTCTCTGTATATTATAATATTTGTCATGAAAAATAACAAAAATAAAGAAAATTCCCCAAAAATGACGGGGGAGGGAAAGTTAAAACGAGGGAGGGAATTTGAAATCGTTTTCAAATTCCCCCTGGAGGAATTTGAAAACGTTTTCAAGTTCCCGGGGGGGAACTTGAATATGGGGGGAATTTGAAATCTTTACACCGGGGTTATAACTCGTATACAGACCTGTATGCAGATGTAAGAGAGAAGGACTCCCGCTATACTACTTTTGGTCACTCCACTACTGTGGTTCCTGGGTTCGCTACCAGGGGTGCAGGCGGCGCTGTCTGACCACGCCCCCCAACCTTGTGAGGTGCACTAGACCTCACTCGCCTGCTAGCTGCGCCCCAGAGCACAACCTTGAGTTTTTTTTAGCGACTAGCTAAGCAACGGGGGGTTCGGGCGTTCGGGGCCAGACCCGGCGGACGTGTTTCTACACGCTCCGTCGTTTTCCACCGATATTTAGGCTTTTTTGGGGTCAAAATTCTAAACTAAATTATAGAAACAACACGGGAGGGAACGGGAGACCTGCGTTACTATTTATGTTGGTATCCTTGTTAGTCTTTGGTTAAGAATAAATCGTGAGCTCTTGTAAAGGTGAATCAGGACGTTCCTTGCATTCTTTCCTATCCTCCAGTCTTATTGTAGATTAACCGCTATGGAACCTATATTCGATTGCTTTCTATGAACTGAGAGGCCTTAAGCCTAAGTCGGCCTTCTGCAAGTAATACACCCCTCTGCGGGAATCTAATAACTGACGCATTTACAGAATTAACGTAGTGTAACTTTTAGGCTAGAACCACGACACGTAAGGTAAATTAAACAGTAGTGACAGCGGCAGCAACTCGTGCTGGACTGCGCATATTCGGATTCATTTAGTAACATTCATAATATCTCTAACGACGAAGGAGGCAGCCAGTAGTTGAAATAACCTAATGTAAATACACTTTAGGCCGATAAATGCGCACGGTGGCAAATCTAGTATTTAGACGATACTCTGGCTGGCGCCTACAGTACGGGACGGACACCGACGACGGGATACGCGCAGGCGGGCGGTAAGGCTACGACGGCGGCGGCGGGCCAAGGAAATTCACATGGAAACAATTAATTATATTAACACGTTAGGCTCGCCTTAAGCGGGGGTGGAATAGCCAGACGGTTAAATATATATGTGCCATATATATTATATATAATATATATATATATATATATAGCCGTGGCTTTTTGTTATGGCGCATGAATAAAACTAACAGCTAAGATGACAATGCAACTAGAAAATTGAGACAAGTGCTGTGATGAAACAAGCCACGATGTGACTTATTCGTTATGGACAGGGTAAATAAATCAGTTTTTTAAAAAAACAGAGAAATATTTATACTGTTAAATATACATGTATTTGTTTGTATGGTAAATCGACCAACCATGAGACCGACTTTAAGTGGTCCATTTAAGGAGGTGGTAGGTTTATTCACTGTACATGCAAAGGCAATGTGCTGCGTATAAATATCGTATTTTATATAAGCATCGTTTATGGGTAGAGTCACACTTAGGCAATGTTCAGGACAGCATATTATAGTATGGAACCTGCATATATACCATTATACTAGATGATGTCGGGATCAAGGGCTTGACCTCATTTCTCTACGGCCACAATGGCGACTGGTTATGGAGAAAACCCACTCTATCCCCAACGGCTTCAACACACACATACCCCCCTCCACACACACACACACACGCACACACACGCACACACACGCACACACACACACACCCAACACTGACCCCCTCTTGATATTGGTTCACCGGCAGCCCGCTCGGGGGACATCTACACGCCGTGCGCACTTCCGCCCACACAACCGGAAGTCAGAAAACGCCGTCATGCGCACGCCTGACTAATGCGGCGTGTCCCCGTGACACGGCTCGACCACCGCAGCGCCCTCTGGTGGCGTCCCACTGCCGCCAGGCGGCGCTCCGACAATATTTCCGTTTCCGGGCGTCCTTCCACAGAGACCGGATGCATGACGGGTATTACAGTGGACAAATCCAGGGGGCACCACTGTTTACTATGGGGTATTGCTATGGCGGGTCGCCTTGATGAAGCGGCACATTAGGACATGGTGGAGCCTGCATTTTAGGATGGCGTGAAAATATATTTATATCTCGTGTTTACTTTAATTTGTTAATGTTATACTGCATTAGATGAGATGTTGTGGATTGTTACCTCAGCATGCTCTATTCGATATCGTTGACCAGAGAGGATGGCCAAATGAGTTGAGCGTCCTTCTCCCATTTTTGTAGGTTGTGGGTTTGAATGCTGGTAAAGTAAAACTGATGACGTAAAAATTAATAATTGTCACTTCCTAGCCAGGCAGTCACCATTATTAGGATAGGGCAAGGACTGGTTGGCTCAATGTCTGGATAATGTGACTGGGTGGGATATCAGGTCATGTTGCTGGTGGCCAGGGCTCCCAGTAGTGCAGCGTTATAAAGTTGCCATAAGTGTGCACTGTCACAAGTTGGTACCTATCATGATATGACCTCAGATGTTGCCAGGATGTAAAATAACCATCACCACTCAATTTCGTTAAATCGAGTCAGTGTTATGGTTTTAGAATTCTGTAATAGTTTGGTTCGGATAGTTAGTAGAAAAGAAACACACTTTTTTTGTTAAGTAACAAAATAGATAATGAAATAAATGTAAATAGAGTAATGATATTTAATTAAAATACGAGAAGTAAATTAGAGAGTAATATATATATATATACATGTAGTGGTCTGCACTGACCTATCAGGCAAGGAGCCGCATAGACAGGTAGGCGTGGGTAGTGTATTGATATTAGGGAGCCTAGGTGGTGTAGTGGTTAGCACACTGGCCCGGAATGCAAAGAGACATGGGTTTGAGTCCCGCTCTAGGCACAATATTTCCCATTTGCATCACCCCCATGACACTGGTTGTTGTGACCATGATCCTGTACAAGCTATGCGCTGGATAGTTGTTGAACCTACCCTGTGTATGTAAGTGCGTTGCATTGCCTGTATGTATGTAATTGTAAGCATTAAAAGACTTACAATTCCACGGGGACGAGTGTAGTGGTCTGCCGCATAGACAGGTAGGGGTGGGTGGTGTAAAAGACATGTCTTAGTGTGGTAGTGTGTTGATATTAGGGAGCCTAGGTGGTGTAATGGTTAGCACACTGGCCCGGAATGCAAAGATATGTGGGTTCGAGTCCCGCTCTAGGCGCAATATTTCCCATTTGCATCACCCCCAAGACATACATATAGTCATGATGATGTCGGTGCCATTTAGCACATCTCAACAGTATCACTGTCTCTCTAAATATCACGGCCCCATGCCCGTGAGGATATTTTATAATATCAGAATCATAGTTGTCTTTTCTTGTTAGTTAGTAAAGGGACACAACCTTTTTAAAGCTGCACAGTCCGAGGAAAGCATCAAATTTACTAAACCAAAATATTCACTGGGCCACTTGGTAAGGATTTCTTTCTGCATATAATTTCTAAGTGCATACTAATTGAATGTAATAGAACCTGTTACTGATCAAATCCACTGCTAAAACGGTTTTTGTCAGAATTTGTATGTGCTTTCCACAGTTAACGTAAATGTCTACAAAGTTAGCCGTTTAAAATATAAGGTCATTCAAACTAAAATAAAGTCTAGTATAATAATCTAGTATAATAATATAAGTAAAGTCTAGTATAATAACGTCTAGTATAATAATAAAGTCTAGTATAATGTAGTAATCTCAGAAAGTAGCAGACTCTTAAAACCATCGGACTATGCAACTTTAAGTGCAAGTTAAAGCTGCATAGTCCGATGAAATATCAAATATTCAAAACCAAACCAATTATCTAGATTTGATTTTACATATCTAACTTAGATACTGATGCACTTATTAAGCATTTGTTTCTGCGTAGAAGGCACTACTGAGTCAATTTAACAGAACCTGTTACTGCAGAAGTCTATGGTGTCAGAGTTTTGGCAAGCTTGCGAAAACTAATTTGACATGTTTGCACTCAAAATATCTAAGTTTACCATTTAAAATAAAAGTAACTTTGAACTAATGTAAATTTGATACTAATGATTGATCTAATATATTTATCTCAGAAAAAAGACAGAAATTCAAAACCATCGGACTATGCAACTTTAACTTAAGTTTAAGATGGTCTGCCTCTTTTATGGATAACGATGTACTCCATGTATCATGAACAATGCAGACGGTTTCAAACATGAGGAATTGGCCATTATCTGTGGTAGGACCCCTTTCCTGAAATAACATGCCAGAGGAGATAAGAGAAGCATCATCTGATAAGAAGTTTGAATCTATGTTCAAGAAGCACAGTTGTGCTGAACTAAATTGTTCTACGCTTGAACTATTTCAAATAAATTCTAAATATGGCAAATGATAGTACAGTACAACCACGTTAAACCAAGCTCGGTTAAACCAAATGATCGGTTAATCCAAACTTTTTTCGGCGGCCCGGCAAAATACTACCATTTAACATATAAAAATGTTGGTTAAACCAAAGTCGGTTAATCCAAACTATTGTTTAATCCAAACAAAATTTTCGGACCTAAGCCACTTCCGGTACGATTAAACTAAACTTTCATGTGGTTATAAGGTCATCTGAGAACCCACCAAATTTTTTATATGATAAATGGTAGTATTTTGAAGGAACCCTAGAAATTTGTTTGGATTACCCGATCGTTTGGTATAACCGAGCTTGGTTTAACAGGGTTATACTGTATATATACATAAAAAACAATAATCAAAGTGTCCACATACATTGTATATTACATGTTTAATACATGCTTACTCAAAGTCAAAGTCAAAGCCAAAGCTCGGTTAAACCAATGATCAGTTAATCCAAACAAATTTCTAGGGTCCCTTCAAGTTTGGTTTAATGGGGCTATACTGTATTCGATAGCGCCTTAAATTGGTTCCTTATAAGTTATAGGAAGGCCCTCTAGTCAACATAAATTATTATTTTTGTTGTTGTTATTATTATTATTATTATTATTACAGGAGGGTACATTTTATAAGCGCAGATCGCGTCCACCTAAATCGGGAATAATTATTTCAAATGGAATAGTTAGGAACTCGCCAGAGAGAACAGGAGTGTATGAAGGGTTCAGGCATAACAACCGAATATTGAAACATGAGTACCATGTTTGAGCTGAAGCTGCTTTCACTTGCTATTCGGAGCACACTTCGTCCACACCTCTCTCTATCTCCTCTCTGCTGGCCATGCTCCTCCTTGATAATGTCTGAAAAGAGTTCCAGGAGGGGGAGTTTGCCAGCGTTTCACTTTCTACTCTTACTCTGTCCGTGTCTTTGGCTCACTGGCTGGTCACCATAGAGCAAATAGACACGGCCCTTTGACTCAACTCTCCTCATTCCTCTTTTCTATACTCTACGCTTTTTTTTTCTCCCATGCAGGCTTACTTCTCCCCTTGATCAATGGAGTTGTTTGCTTGGGTGGGGCCATTTACCTTATTGGTTCTCTCACTTTGTTCTTGTTGCTGGAACCACTGGACCCACCTTTACCCATCCCTTCCTCCTAAACCCTGCTGCTGTCGACTGGATATGAGTGCTGTGCTACCGCCGGACCGGAGTGATTCAGGACCGCCCCAACGATTCGTCGTTTTAATTGTTGTAAAGACATCCCCAGCATCTACAACCGTCCCACCAGAAGATTATTCTTCAACCAAAGAACGGTCCGATTTATCGATGCCTCTCTATATTCCTGCAGTTCTGGTTATGAACCCCCCAGAAGTCAAATCAAGTCAAGCCGGTTTAATTCCAATAATCAAATCTGGCCCCGCACCACCCCCTGCCAGAAGCGGCCACATCCCCTATATAAATATTATTAAGCGCTGCTCAATATGAAATTGATAGACTTTACCGGCAAAGTACAACAATAAATTATCATTTACAAGTAGTATCTAAAATGGATTGTCGGTGTTTGTACATGACCCTTTCATATGTTCTCACCTATTAGCCATCTAATATTTAAAGTTAATTAAATAACTATTTTTGTAGATTTCAGACCAATCAACAACACTGGCCGTTAACGCGCGCGCACACTTTATCCTCCACCATCTATCCTTCTGTTGAACTCCAAAGGCTACGAATTTCTAAAGAAATCCGTTTGAGCCCAAAGTTCTCATTTTCCTCTGTACCAATTTACATGACCCCTAAGTTCAATGCGGTACCCTACCAGCAAGGGACCCCATGAAGTTTGCCAATTGCGCCCCAAATTATCAGTCGCCGTCAGAGGGCGCCACGTTGAAAAGCGTGTGAATGGTCTACCCCTGGGCCCGTATGCATGGAGCAGTGTTAGCGGCGTGTGGTGTTATCCCTCTAACACCGTATAGCTATCACCGTTTATTGGTGGTGGCGAAACGGTATGCATGACGGTCTAAACGGTGAGTGATAGATAAACGTGAATCTATTTATAGATTTGGGAAATCCCTCTGCATTTGTATCCATATATTTAGCTCAAATCTATTAAATGCTGTCATATTTAACAGAATTACATACGCAATAAGTGAAATCTTATCAATTTAACCCTAAATTCGAAACGATATTAATGTAGCCGCAGCATTGGCGGCGTTATTCATATTGTCAAATCGACGAGGTAAAGTAAACAAATCGCTAATACACTGACGCCAATGCGTAGACGTCGGCCAGTATGGATGTCGACGTCGACGCAGCGGTCGCGACGGCGGCGATTTGTTTACTTTACGTTCGTCGATTCGAAAATATAAGTATTCATATCGCCGCCAATTCGGCTGCTGCGTTAATATCGCTTCGTTTTTAGGGTTAATTTGATTAAATTTCACTTATTGCGTATGTAATTTTGTTAAATATGATAGCATTGAGTAGATTTGGGTTCCATCCTGACCCTAACTCCGCAGTAAACCAGATATGATCGGAGTTAGAATTTCCGAGTTTAAACGCTCGGTGTTAGGCCTAACACTGCTCCATGCATACCAACTTGTCTGCGCTAAACCAGAAATCCCGCTCTAAACGCGTTTTGCCTCCTAACACTGCTCCATGCATATGGCCCCTGGTGGTGACCTACATTCGTTGAGAAGGCACCCTCATCTTTAGACACTTACAAATAGTTGTCTGTTACAGCCGCCATGCCTCGGCGACTTGGGCTGGGGCATACCTCTCCTGCTGTGGAGGTGGTGGGGGGTGAGGGGTGGGAGTTAGTGGGTGTGAGGGGGCATGGACAACAGGTATACAGAAGAGGCCTGGCTCTACGGTCTAGTGAGTGTGGGCGGGGCGGGGGGGTAGGGGAGGTGGGGGCGGGGTAGTGTGAGGGGCGTGGAAAACAGGTACACAGGAGATGCTTGGCTAGGGGCTACCTAGATAAAGGATTCACCCGGTACTCGCAGTACACGGGTGAACGACAAAGTAGTCTAAATACTGGCGAAAATAGCTTTAGTATGGAACAGGGATTAGAATGTCTGCCTCCAGTATCAAATGGATACTTCTATAGGCACAGAGTTGGTGAAATGGGAGAGAATGCAAAAAGACAAGATGGCGGCCGCAGAACGCCGTCGATTTCACTTTAAAATCTTATTAAACTAGATATTATATTATATTTTTCAACTCAAAGGTAGTGGGCTATCAATAAGACATATGTAAAGAATAATTGTTGCTTCTTAGATTGTGAAATTAGGCTCTCAATTCTTTGACCCGCATTTTCGACAGCTTTTAAATAGGGTTGGTTTGCACCCCTACTGCAGCAGTACGGGGTGAATCTTGTATCTAGGGGCTACCAAGTATAGGAGGGGGACTGGAGGTAGGAGATAGGAGGTGTGGGTGTGTATGGAGGGGTGGAATACAGGTATACGGTGGGATGCCTGGCCACGGGCTACCGCGTGTGGGAGAGGGGAGTGAGGGTAGGTGTGGGTGTGGTGGCGTGGGGGTGAAGGGGTATGGAAGAAAGGTATCCAGCGGGACGCCTGGCTACAGCGGGGGTGAAGGGTGGTGGGGGTAGCGGCGTTGAAGACAGGTATACAGCGAGTTGGACGGGGGGGGGGGGGGGGGGGGGGGGCTTACCCCTTACAACTACCATAGGCATAGGCGGCAAAATTCGCAAAATTATAATTAGGGTATTAACTTTAAATTCATATTCTTAATTCGTTGTGAATATATAATGCGGTGAAATGTTATAGGTTATAGATCCAGTTTGGTCCAGATTGTGAAGATATTTGTTCATTCTTTTTGTATCTGTATGTGTCAGACATAGTGATGTTCGTTAGTTATCACTTGTGGGGGGTTGAAGTTGTTCTGTTCTGGGGTGGGTGAGTTTAAAAAAAAAAAAGCCCAGAGTTGAAGTGTTAGTGTCACCTGTCAGTGCCGGCGGGCCTCCTTTTGCGGGGTCTTTATTTAGACATTGACTGGTCAGGCCCCACTCCTTCCTTCTAGACAATTCCCCCCCGCGCCCCCCCCCACCTCTCAACGGTCTCTACTGCATGGGTAATGACGGTGTGGGAAGGGGGTGTGGGTGTGGGTGTGGGTGGTGTCTCTAAAAGAAGGAAAGACTTCTTTTTTTAAATTGTAAATCTCATTTTTCAGTAAGGGTGTCGTCATTGTGACGTCATGCTTCGGGGTCACCTTGTTCTGGTAGACATCGTGTATTAAAGATGGATTATAGACCGCACCTCTCTGTACCCGGTTAATAGTGATTGTTAGTTTGTCAACATATGATACACTCACGTGACAGGATTGACGCAATAATTGGTTAATTTAGTCAGTCATAAATCATTCCACTGGACATTTTTAACAAAACGAAGTGTCTTCTTTGAAAGTTGAAATGTCCCAGATTTGCGTTTCGTTTAGGGAAGAAAAAACAGCAACCTTTGTTTGGTAGTGGTGGTCGGGGAGAGGTGGGGGGGGGGAGCGTCGTTACCAGATTAGATATCCGCTCTAACGAGCGCAGTCTGGTCAGTCGCTTGTATTGGCTTCCATGATCGAATATTACTAAAACAGTGAGAATATCCCATTATGTTATCATTTGCTCAATCAAAATCGGTCATGTTGAAGCGGCAGAGTCCGATGGAAGAATTACATTTTCGAAATCGAAACATTTTTGGAGATCCAACATTTCCAACTTGGGTACAGGTACACTTGAAGAGTTCAGGCGCAAAACCACGTAAGCACCAATCCAAAAATTAGAATCAAACCGTCAAAAAAGTTAATTTGTTTCTATTCCTACTTTTGTGTCCACTGCTCCATAACCATGTGATCATAGGAAAAGTGGAATTAATGAGAATTAAAATTATTTTCAGGCAAAAATCGTTTATTTTAAACTACTTTTTTAGGTTGGCGTTTACATGGTTTTACGCCTGAACTCTTCACAGTTTGTTGTTGCATATACTAGAATACTAAATCACTTTAACAGCATATCTTAGCGCTGAAGTCTACTATGGGAATGTTATCAATTAAATGGGTATATCTTCGCTTCAATTATCTCCAAATTTAGCCATTTAAAATAACTTAGTTCAATGTCAAGTAAGGTAGATTATAAGAATCTACCCATTAATAATATGCTTTTTATTTAGTTTTGTTTGTTAACACGCGGAAACTCAAATAATCTTTTCATGCTAATAGGTGTAATGTTAAATCAGTTTTTCAAAACTATTTTGAACAACAAAAATAGTATCAGAAATCGGGGTCTGCTTTTATTGTTTTTGACCTGTGCACTATTTGCAGCCTCAAAATGGTATCAGAAATAGGTTTTTCGCTTTTATTGTTGTTGACCTCTGCACTATTTACAACAAATGGTATCAGAAATTGGTTTTTAGCTTTTATTGTTGTTGACCTCTGCACTATTTACAACAAATGGTATCAGAAATTGGTTTTTCGCTTTTATTGTTGTTGACCTCTGCACTATTTACAACAACACAATGGTATTGGAAATTGGTTTTTAGCTTTTATTGTTGTTGACCTCTGCACTATTTACAACAACAAAATGGTATCAGAAATTATTTCTTTCGCTTTTATTGTTGTTCACCTTTCCACTATTTACAACAACAAAATGGTATCGGAAATAGGTTTTTCGCTTTTATTGCTGTTGACCTCTGCACTATTTATAACAAAAAATGGTGTCGATAATTGGGGTAAGCTTATATTATTGTTGTTTTATTGTTGTTGACCTCCACAGTATCGAAGTGGGGTTTGTATTTTCTATTATTTTAGACATGGGAGGAAGAGTTCGATTGAGTTAGCAACATTTTAAATGGCGTTGCTGACGGGCACGCCACCTGCCGACACCGGATCGAAGCGCCCCCATGCGGCCAGGCCGGAACTAGTGACGGAAATGAATCAAGATGGCGGCGCATTAAGGCGTCTTTCTGTCTGTGGGTCGCACTGCTGAGGGACGCCGAGTCGGCCTGGTGGCGGCTCCTAGCGGCAGACTTTTGATAACACACCGGATGGACGGTGTCGGATCGTCGCCATGACAACGGCCCATAACAATAGCCGACTGTCAGATGACGCGCGAGGCCCTGGCGAGTCGGATTCCCAAAGTGCAGCCCTGTCAGACTTGCGACACCCACACCGCCCGCCTTCATTTCACACACAAGCACCTATGCACACACTCACACACATGCACACACCTAACCACACTCACGTACATGCACAAACACAGACAACCACGCACACACACCACCACACTCACATGCACAAAGACACACAAACATGTGTACACACCACCACACTCACACACATGCACAGACAACCACACACACACACCACACTCACATGCATGTACACACCACCACACTCACATACACAAACACACACAACCATGTGCACACATGCACCATCCCACTAAACACACATACACATGCACACACAATCACACATACACACAAACTCATACAACCATGTGCACACACATCACCACACTCACACACATGCACATAGAGAGTCACCACACAACCACATATGTACACATACACATGTGGCCACAACTACACACAATCACAATGAGCAACACACAAAGGCACCAACACATCCACACACATGATACACACAGACATGCACACACACACATATTTTACACACAAGTGCCCACATCCACACACATATCCACACAGAACCACACATGCATACACACATGCATACCCATACACGCACATACACACAACCATACACATACACACAGCATGACACACCTCCATACACATGTATACACATCTATATGCACACACAAACAACCACACTCAACCACATACACATACATACACACAACCACACACACAACCACATGCATATCCAGACATTGAGACAATCACGCACGCATATGGGCCCATCCACAAACGCATCCACACACACAAACATATGCACTTGCACACAAACACACTCGAATACGCAATACACACATGGCTGCATACAACCACGTGTACAATCACATACACATACAGACATACGCACAGAGACACACATAAACACAAAACTGGACAGACATACACATATAACCACAACACACATGCAGATGCACACATCCACACACACTGACACACATCCACACACACACGGAAAATCATTCACACACTCATGGACACCCATCCACACATCCACACACACGGAAAAACATTCACACACACACACACAAACACACAAACCCATGAAAGCTCTCACCACGAGGACCCACAAGCGCCGACGCCATTTTTGCGGATGGGATGACTCAACGAGGGGGGGGGGGGTACGCTGAAGCGAAAATGTCCCTGGCGGATTTTCTGTGCACTAGAACGGAACCTGCGTCTTGAATCGACGCTGCGCACTCCATCACCGGGGTCGAGGGGTGTTATTGTCATGACAACTCGCGCACACCCTGGGAATAATGAGGGGCCCGCTCAGGGGGCGCGTCAGGCCCCCTTCCCTCCTCCCCCGCCCTCCACCGCCCACGGAAAACTCTAGGGAAAGCCGGAACGCCGCTGACAAGCCACCGGTGACGTCACTACCGGAAGCCAGTCAAGTGCTGCGAGCTGGCGGAATTTCTGGGAACTAACTTTTTGCAATTTTTTTCAAAGGCTAGCATTGTAAAAAAGGGCGACTGCAATTCTGTTGATATTGCGGTCACACTCGTTGAAATATGTATATTTAAAGTGAGGAGAAACACGCTGAGAACGGACCTGTGGAATTCTGAATGGCACATCATGCCTGGGTTTGTGGAATTCGTTTCTGGCCAGTCCGTAGATAAAAGATTGACCCCATACTTCAGTAGCCTGAGTAAGGGTGAAAAACAACCCCTATATCAAAGCTGGGGAGAAATTTCTACATGTAGCATAAATGAAATGAGCAGATAAATGATTAATTTAAGAAGCAAAATATATTCTTCACATATATCTGAATATGTACCCGCTACGTTTGATTTTAAAAATATAACAGAACATGTAGTTTAATGGACTTTTAAAATGAAATCGATGTCATTCGATGGTCTGGTCGGCATTTTGCATTCTCTCCCATTTCACCAACTTTGTGTCGATATAAATCTCCGTTTGATACTGGAACCAGTGGTTCTACTTCCTGTTCCATACTGAAGCTATTTTCACCCATATTTACACTACATTGTCATTCGCCTTTAAGTATGGAGTGAATCTTTTATCGGAGAAGCGTCGGCGTCAGTTAGAGAGCGACAATTGGGAATCGTTTGAAGCAAACCTCTGAGGACGCCACAAACGAGTTCTGGCCACTGACCCAGATCTGGATGTTGACACTGGCAGGTCGGCACCCAAAGAGGCTTCTCTTCCCTTGTCGCTGCCCTACCGCGCAGGTCACACTGTGCAGGTCATGCTGTGCAGGTCACGCAGCGCAGGTCAGCCGTGCCTTACCCGCAGAGCGCTCAGCCGCAACTCGACGGCACAATGGTATAAATACCCCCCCCCCCCTCCCCACCCCACAACCCACGCTCCCATGCCCGCCACCCCCATCAGCAACACCCCAACACACACACAACACACACACACAACGCCCGTACAGGGCACCGGTGGTAATGAGTCAGACGATTTGCTGTCGAGATTGCCAGTGTAGATACCAGCAGGCAGTCATTTAGAAACAAGGGGAATCTTTATAATGTCGACCCCCACAACCCCCAACCCCCAACCCCCAATCTCCAACCCCCAATTCGACCCCGCCTCCCCGACTAGTAGTAGTATATGTCCCTCCCTCCAGTCCCAGTCCCCAGCCCGGGACATACAATCAATGTCACTCTCCATCCTGCGCGGTTTCTTAGTACTGCATTCCCTGGTTGACCTCACGTCTCCCACCGCCAATTGTACTTGGCACCATCGGCTTGGAGAGTGCCCTGTCCCTCTCACTCTCCCTCTGTGTTCGTGCCGGGGACAGGCGTGATTAGGATGGTCGGTCGCTGGTGTAGGCCGTAATGATATACATTAGGCATTGGCACCCACACCTCTGCGTGTTAATTTTCACACCACCAGGGGGCGCGTCAGAGGAGGAGGAGGGAGTGGGGGCGGGGGGGGGGGGGCAGCCACCCTGCCACTTTATCAGTTGGTCAGACGATACCCCACTCAGGATAATGGACGTTCCCACGTGGCGGAGTCATAAACGATTCACCTATTTCTGTTGTTTTGCTTTGTTTCGATGTTCTGTCTGATCTCCTTTAAAATGGATGAAAGATCTCCGCGATTTCGCGGATTTCCGCGATTGTTAATATTCATTGATTAGCGTTGAGAAAATGTCAGTAGACAATATATTAAAAAAATCCTCTGGCGTGACTGACACTGGTGAATTATTCGGTTGAGGAGAGGGAGGCCGGGGGGAGATGGCGCCACCGGTACAGTGTTGCATCTTACGGAGTGTAATAATAATCATGATACTGAGTAATATTCCCTTCCGTGTCTTTATACTCGCATAATATGTTATAATCACATATATCACTTAATCGTTGTGGTCAGAATAAACAAACGATCACAAATATGTATATATATATATATATATACATATATTCATGTAGATATTATTATATGACAACAATTGATTAGTCCAAATCCTATTCGTATATGCCCTTAGATGTTGTTATTGCATACAAACACCAACAAGAAAGAGTTAGGTATAGGCGATAAAATAGTCACAGCCAGATGGGATGGCTGAATGAGTTAGAGCATCCGTCTCCCGTGCAGGTAGATTGTGGGATCGTGGGTTTGAACCCTGGTTGAGTCAAACCAATGACATATAAATGTATACTTGTCGCTTCCTAGCCAGGCCCTCATCATTATTAGGATATGGCAAGGAGCAGTGGAATGAGGAAGATCAATCGGCCACAATTGAAATTTCCCCTGCTTAAACAACTAATGTAAAAAAAAAAACAGGAGAGTCAAAACCTGACTTCTGGCATTTTCCCGCGATTCCCTGACAAGTGTCAGTGATAATCCTATGATGGGAAAATCCGCGTTTTCGCTGAAATTCACTGTTGGCGCCAAGCCTTTCGCAGTTTTGTTGGATGCCACTTTTATCCCAGCATTTTCTAGTGGGAATATTGCTTCCAAGAACGTATGAACCAGAATGCATATGGCAGTTAGTTTTTATAGCATTTCTTAATGTTGTAAATTAATTGTCTTTGATTTTCCACCATAATCGTTTAGCTCCACACCGAGAATGCAAGCGGCTTGGAAGGTGCATGGCAATCACTCTGTATAGCACTTCTAAATGTAAAATTAATTGTCTTTGACTTTCCACCATATGTCTTAGCTTCATAACTATATTGTACTTCATTTGAATGGATAACAACCAGAGGGATACTCGATTTATCTGACCGCATGCCTCCGTTTTCGGTAGGGTGTTGTAGTGGTAGAAGGCCCGGGTTCGAACCCTGGCCGAGTCATAGCCATGACTTAAACAATGCTATGTGCATTAGCTAGATAAAAGATTCACCCAGTACTTGTAGTACACGGGTGAAGACCAGCCTTATATAAATACGGGCGAAAATAGCGTTAGTATGGAACAACAAGTAGAATGCCTGACACCAGTGTCAAATGGTTACTTATATCAGAACAGAGTTGGTGAATGAGAGAGAATGCAAAAAGACAAGATGGCAGCCAGAGAACGCCGTCGATTTCACTTTTAAATCTGATTAAACTAGATATTATATTATATTTTTCAACTCAAAGGTAGCGGGCTATCAATAAGACGTATGTAAAGAATAAATGTTGCTTCTTAGATTGTGAAATTAGGCTCTCAATTCATTGACCCGTTTTTGCGACAGGTTTTACATAGGGTTGATTTGCACCCCTACTGCAGCAGTATGGGGTGAATCTTGTATCTAGTCATTAGCTAGCCTGGCACTCGGCATCACTAGGCTAAGTCAAGCGGCAGTGGAATGAATGAGGAAGATCACTTGTCCACGATTGAAACTTCTCCTGCTTAGTCCTCAACTATGGTATCCCACACCCGCATTAAAAAAAAAGATTATCCTTGGCGATATTTGGCGTGAAAACACGCACACAAAATGTCAACAAGCACGTCAAAATGGCGGTCCAATGACTCAGGTTTTCTTCTAAGTTCTATGCAGCAATATATGTCTAATCAAATTATGGGGGCCAGCACTATAAAGTCGCCATCAGTGCGCACTGTCACAAGTCGGTACCCGTCCTGATATGGCATTAGATGTTGCTAGGACATAAAATAACAACAAACAAACATCCAATAATGGATATACCAGTATCCAATTTGAATATGTAAAATAATATTACATTATGTTGTTGTTGTACCAGTCCTGATATGGCCTTAGATGTTGCTAGGACATAAAACAACAACAAACAAACATCCAATAATGGATATACCAGTATCCAATTTGAATATGTAAAATAATATTACATTATGTTTGTGTTGTTTTGTTCTGGTTTTACATGCTGGAAAAACAGCTAAGCTCATATCAAGACTGTTTGGTTTTTTAAACTTTAATGTTTTATCAATACTTCTATCAATGCCAAGGAATACCGGCTATGTAATGCCCGGTACACATCTCCCGTATAAAACCTAAAACTGCCCGTTTCATGACTAAGTTTGAGTTTTAGTCGGCTTCAGTCTTTAGGTGTGTGACCCCCTAACATACCTGAGCCTTCCGATTCGCGACTTAAAACTCAGTTTTAGGGCGTAAGACTGGAATCTTATGAGATTCGAAAAATGAATCGGGCAGTTTTAGGTTTTATATGGGAGGTGTGTACCGGGCATTAGTCAGGAAATGACGGGTCGGGTTGTGACGGGTCGCGTCGGGCAGCCAGTTTTAGCATGTGAATCGTATGTACACCCCACCCACCCACACACCCCACCCCACGCACGCACACCGCCATCCCCACACCACCATACTTGCTGCAACTCATGCAGGGGAACGCAACTGTTTCAAATATATATATATGTCAAATTCCTTTTTCTCGCTGTCAGTTTCTATGAAAATCAATTGATCGCTGCAAAATAAAAAAAATTTAAAAAAATTAAAAGTAAAGATGGCGCCCTTTTAGGACGTCACTCCTACTCTAGCATGTATGTGAACGATTGATTGGTCGATTGTGCGAACTTTGGTCGGTATTCAATAGACATATGGAACGAGAATGTGCGTGACTTTCTACCCGTATAGCATGCCATGTTGGTTTTTGTGAAAATCACTTTTTTTTAAATTTATATGGTATGTATTCTGTCCATAGCGCGTAAGCTCCCGCGAGGGTGCTTGTGTTCAACGCTGGACATGTGGACTAAACAAAACCGAACAAAAACCAACAATTTTTTTAAACAAGACAAATATGAATAAATACGCGCTTAAAAATAACCAACCAACGGGGCCGTGTGTGTTTTTGTGTGTTTGTTTGTGTGTGTTTGTGTTTGTGTGTGCGTGTGTTTGTTTGTGTGTGTGCGTGTGTTTTGTGTGCGTGTGTTTGCGTGTGTATGTGTGTGTGTGTGAAGACATTAAAGTCGCAAAGAAGTTTGATAAAATATGCGATAACTCACAAGCAATCATGTTTGCCCAGAACAATACGTAGTCTTTCCGAGCTTCATCAGGATTCATCTCATTCCATCACGTTCGCTGATTTGATTTCTCTGACTTTAAAAATAAAAACAATCGACTGACTCTGCTCCTAACTGAGTGCCACTGACATGCCCCCACAGCTCTGCTCTCTCCCCTATCACTGGCGTATAGAACTTAGAACGCCACAAAAGGGCCTGTGCTGGCTGGCCAGGCTTGAAAGGCAACAACTCAATTATGCCGACACAGAATAATAGTATGCAAGGAGTGCATTCAGCGAGCGAAAATTTAATTATCAATCTATTTCAAATTCATGAAGCCCAGCAGAAAAGCGGCCGTCGTGTGAATTCCTCCGACACCCCCGGTTTTAATACAAATAGGGGGGGGGGGGGTGATGAGGGCTGCATTTTGCTCATCCATCATTTTGCAATCTGGGGATTTGGCCGCCTGCTGACGACTCGACCAGCGCCGGGCTGAGTAAAATGTAATTACTCCCATGGTCTCATTCCGTGAATTTGATTTCGCCAGCGTATGAGATGAGTGAGAGATAGAATGCACAGCACCTGGATGTTATTGATGATTCCTGGCGTTGGCGCGAGGGGGCGTGGCGGTGGCCGTGGCGGTAGCGGCAGCAGCAGCGCCAGCACCGGCCGGGTGGGAGGGTGGGAGGGAGGGAGGGGGGATGTTTGCCTAGTTCTGCCGCAGCGCCATCTATGAGGAAAGATCCGAAGCTCCCGCTCCGCGCTGGCCAGTTATTGATGGCGGCGGCGGTTGGGGGTGGTTTGTTTACATTCGTATATCACCTGAGTTAGTATCTGTAGTCGTGTGTAGGAGTCGGCGATGCGGGGGGTGTTACAAGCATAACTAATAGTAGTAGTAGTCATTTAGGTTGTGACTAGGTTCAGGGTCGTGTGAGTAATGACTGGACCCGCCGCTTAGTGGCTAATAGATGGCCATAGGCCGCGACCCCGACGTAATGTTCCTTTTATCGCCCACTTCACAGTTAGGGCCAGATTAGCTGCCGCCGGTTGGTGAATAAACCTGCCGTTAAAGTGGGGTGTGTGGCCCCCCCCACACACACACATTACTCACTCCCACCACCTACACCATCTACATACACCCCCTACACACACACACACACACACACACACACACACACACACACACACACACGGGCAGTAGGCCTATCGCCACGTGTTGTGGAGTGTAACTACAGCCATAACAATTATGGGCCATTGGCGTTTGAAATCAATTTGTTATGGCTGAACAAGCGGCTGGAATCCGCTCCCATCCAGATGATTGCAATCAATAAAGGAATACAATCGAATCCACGTGCAATATATATATATATGTATATATATATATAGCACGACACGTGGATAAAGGCAACATGGGGGATGTATATATATATTATATATCAAACGTAGCAACCATGAGGGCGCAATCACATATTAATAAAATCAACATTGTAAAATATATGTAATTAAATAATCAACCAATAGTAGTATATTCACAAATGTGTTATCCTCTTTAATTAAAAAAAGTTCCACCCATGACAATCCCAACTGTTATATCCATTAATTTGACAAAAGACATTCCCTAATATAATCCCAATTGTAGTGGGTATTTAGGTCAGTGCGCGCGGTGTTTGGCTGCAGGATGACACACTGTCACACTGCAAACTCAATGGCTATGAGCAATCTTCATACAGAAATAGTGAAATATCTCTAAAACCACACCACCTAGACACAAACCGCTTGGAACACATATAGTAAACATATTCAACGAATAGATTATATTAAATTTATACGGTTACGGTTCTGCATTTCTATTAATTTTGAATAAAATAAACGTGTTGCATTGCGCATACCGGCAAACTCAATGCATTGTCAATGGCCGTGAGCAATCTTCTTACAGAAAAAGTGAAATATCTCTAAAACCACACCACATAGACACAAAACGCTTGCCAGACAAACCGATAACATGCTTAACAACCAGATTATATTAAATTTATATGGTTAGTGTTCTGAATTTCTATTAATTTTGAATAAAACTGAAGTTTTGCACTGCGCGTATCGGCAAACTCAATGCATTGTCAGTGGCCGTGAGCAATCTTCATACAGAAAAAGTGAAATATCTCTAAAACCACACGACCTTGACACAAACCGCTTGAGACACATATAGAAAACATTATCTGGTGAAGGTTCTGCATTTCAATTAACTTTGAGTAAAATAAACGTTTTGCACTGCGCGTACCGGCAAACCCAGTGGCAGTGTGCATTCGTTCTGCAGCAAAGCTGTGCGCGCAAACACGATGTTTACAAACATTGAAATGGGTCTATACAATGTAGTCCCCCATGAAAAAAAGTATGGTGTCTCCTATCTGTTCTAACAGTAATATAAACAGTTCAGAGGCAAAACCATGTAAACGCCAATCCAAAAATGGAGATAAACATTGGAATCAAACCTTCAAAAATCTAAGATTTTTTATATTCCTTCTCTTTTGTTCGTTGTTCCATAACCATATGATCATGGGAAAAGTGGAATTAGTGATTTAAATTATTTTTATGTCAAACTCTTTTATTTAAACTACATTTTTGGCTTGGCGTTTACGTGGTTTTGCGCCTGAGCTCTTAATTTATATAATAAATTTCATTTACAATTCTATTCGAGAATCCCCTCATTGTAACTTATAATATCCCTAATCGATATCATCGTACACATACTAACACTAGTGATATAATCGAACACTTGATATAATAGATGCATTGTAGATTTCGTTTACAAGGCTTACAATTTGAATCTTCCGCCATGGTCGTTCAATAAGGCTGCGTTCGGTTGACCTACATCCCAGTCTAAGCAGCGGGTACAGCGCCCCACAAAAAAGGGCCGATAGAGCGGACTGACTCCACAGGGCATGGAACCTATTGCATGACACAGACACAGTGAAGAGAGACGTACCAAAACAGCCATTGTCCCATCGAGTATTGTCCACGACTGTTACTTAGTGTTAGTGAGGGACGAGGGGGTGGGGGTGGGGGGGGGGGTAGATACAATCTTGATCCTCACCATCTTATCTATCTATTTAGAACGCCGTCTCCCCATGTTGCCTTCATCCATGTGGCATGCTATTTATTATTAACGAAAACTAAATAGATTCGGCAGTGAATGATTCAGCATTGTTGTTGTTCTTTTCCTCAAATGTTCGGATCCTTTAATAATTTTTATTATTATTTCCCTCTGATGTTGTTAGAACATGCCGTCCTCGTTGAATAATTTAATATTTGTGTTTTGTATTATACCCCAGTTTTACTTATATTTCCCTCTGATGTTGTTAGAACATGCCGTCCTCGTTGAATAATTTAATATTCTCGTTTTTTTTATCCTACCCCAATTTTGATTGTATTCTTCGTTTTATTCCCCCCGTGTTTTAGCACTAAATCCTATCCTTAGTGGATATTTCTTATTTATTAAAAAAAATCTTTTTATATTTCACAGCATTCTCGGCCTAAATGGCATCCTTGATGGATAATTTAATATGGTCTTTCTTCTTCTCCTTCTTCTTCTTCTTCTTCTTCTTCTTCTTCTTCTTCTTATAGTATATGTCCTTCGTAAATAATGTAATATTTCCGTATTCTCTGCTTCTAACTATATATATATACTTAAATACGAAGAAGGGCATTTTTACCTGAATATCGGGAAAATAAAGAGTCAATTATTACGACTTAGGGGTGTGGAGAGTGTAGGTATTATTATTATAATATATATATGTATATATATACCCACGTATATACAACGTATATGCGGATGTAACCAAATTGCACAGTGCTGCCACCCAGGGGGCTCCTGGGGGGCTCACAGGATAGTGCCATGCACGACCACCTGTTGTTTATGTTGGCTCAGTCTGTCCCTGGCAGCCAGAGCCTCCACACTTGCTTTCAAAACGTGCAATTCTTACATTATAATAATTATTATAGGTAATATATACAAAATAACTGATATTACTTTGCCTAATATACACAACAACTGATATTTTCCCATTACTTTGCCTAATAATACTGTTAATTCTGATATACAAATAACTGATATATTCCTATTACTTTGCCTAATAATAGTGATCCAAATAACTGATATATTCCTATTACGTATTCCTATTACTTTGCCTAATAATACTTTTAATAGTGATATACAAATAACTGATATATTCCTATTACTTTGCCTAATAATAATGATATACAAATAACTGATATATTCCTATTACTTTGCCTAATAATACTTTTAAGTGATATACAAATAACTGATATATTCCTATTACTTTGCCTAATAATAGTGATATACAAATAACTGATATATTCCTATTACTTTGCCTAATAATACTTTTAATAGTGATATACAAATAACTGATATATTCCTATTACATTCCCAAATAATAGTGATATACAAATAACTGATATATTCCCATTACTTTGCCTAATAATATGATATACAAATAACTGATATATTCCTATTACTTTGCCTAATAATACTTTTAATAGTGATATACAAATAACTGATATATTCCATTCCCTAATAATAATGATATACAAATAACTGATATATTCCTATTACTTTGCAGTTTCCCTGCGTGAATCCATCGATCCTTCACCACCATCCATTCACGTTGCGTCGCACTTGACGAGGTAAGTGTTATATTGACATTAGTTGTTTTATTATTACTATTCGTCAATTAGAGTGCCCGGCCCCAGTACAGCCCCCAGCACTGCGAGCACCCAGTCTCATTACTCGCAGTATTTTAGTCCCAATTCGCAGCAGTCACAAATAGATGTCTCCTGGCATGAAACGAATAATGGGGCCTGGTCCCCTGCATCACTGACTCCTCACACAATACTGGCAGTAAATTCAACCGGCCAACATCCCGGGCGTGGTGGCCGAATCGGTATGACAACGAGCACTGGCTGGCTGGCTGGATTCCCGTGTGGAAGGTTGTTGGTTTGAATCGCAGCCGAGTCAACTCGGTTACTTACCAAATTTATACTCATCGCTATCTAGCATGGCGTTTGGTATTTATGATGAGGTTAGGTCAAGGGACTGGGTTGCTGCATATAAAGGATAATATGACTGAGTGGGATATCAGTGGGGGTCATGGTGTCGGCGATCCGTTCTTCCAGTGTGACAGCACTATAAAGTCGTCAATGTGGCAGGCAGCAATATGAAAGTTGCCATGAGTGTGCACTGTCACAGGACTCCACCTGTCCTGATATAACCTTAGATGTTGCTAGGACATAAAGCTGTTGTTTGTTTTGTTTGATGTCCTAGCAACATCTAAGGTAATATCATGACGGTGTTTGAATGGGAGGGGTTGTGAAGGGGGGGGGTTGAAGACATAGTGTCCAATTAGGCAATAGTGACGCGCCCATTGAGGGATCTGTTTGTACAGATCCTTTGTGGAATCCTGGTGCCACGGGCCCCCTCCCGCCTCCCCCCTCCCCCCCCCCCCTCCAGCTACCCCTTGCTGTGGTGGACCGGGCACTGAAAGCATCGCCTGGTCGCATCTATAATAAGAGGCACATTATTCAATTTTCTCCGCCTAGATTCAATTTCCAGATGCATTTCGGAAGCTCGTCTGGTGTAAGTGCGTGGCCGCCGTTGGGGCTGGGGGGCTGGGGGGGCTGAGGGGTTTGGGCTGGGGCTGGGGCTGTTTCTAGGCTCCCGTTCCCTCCCGGCACCCACCCCCTTACACACCTACACACACACCCCTACATCTCCCCGCCCGCCTAGCCGGCCCCCGGCACGCACCACTTTAGGCGGAGTCTCGGCCCGCCTAGCCCGGCTTAGGGCGGCCAATCTCCAGGCAACGATCGGGCGGTAGGGGTTTTATTCAGCCCGTAATAAGTGCACTTTTATTGACTTGCTCCAGTAAATGCGGGGTGGGTGGGTGCCAGTAAGGTAGGGGTGGGTGTGGGTGTGGGTGTGGGTGGGAGGGGGGCAGCAAGGTGGGGGGGGGGATACCTTGCAAAATCCCGGTATTGGCTTTGCATTCTGGGTCCTTTCCTCCCTAGGTCCCTAGTTGTCGCCATGGCAATATGCTGATGTGGACCTATAAAGCTATATATATATATATATATATATATATATATATATTTATATATATCAGAGCTGAAAGACCTTGGGGGTTTCGCGGATTTCCGGGATTTCTTATATTCACCAATTAATGTTAAACAAAATTCCAAAAGATGGGATGTATATGAAAACAGTTGAGTGGTTCAAATCCCATTCTTATATGACCTTAGATGTAGTTAGAATATAAAACCTAAGCAAGAAAGTGTTAGATATTGGTGATAATGCAAGCACAACAAGGTTAGTTGAAACCTGACTTCCAGTATTTTTCCGCGATTCCCTGACAATGCTAAACATATGGGAGAATATCCGCATTTCCGCTTTTTTTCCCGGAGACCACTTTCAACCCTGATATATATATGTATGTATATATGTATATATATATAAATAAATAACATTCTGCGGTGCGACTGATAGTGGTCTACATCCTGTGAAGGCGAGGAGGCCATAGGTGGCACCAACGGCACAGTCTTTGGTCTTATGGAGTATAACAATAATGATAATAATTCCCTTATGGCCCTGTCACACTACGACGTAATGACAGCGTAGGGAGAACATGAAGAATGTTGAACTTCTCAGCGTAGTATGCAAATTTGGGCACAAGTTGAACGTGGATGCAGCGTAGTGGACGAGAGTGTAACGTCGGTAAAGCGTAGTGATACCGTCATTCAACGAGAGAGGACAACGTCATTACGCTCACGGAACATTATGAACGTTATTCCATCGCCAGAAGAACGTTACGTGACATTACATACGTCATGAGACGTTGAACGTACGTTGAATGCACGTTCTCCTGACGTTCTCCTGACGTTCCCATTACGCCGCGTGGGCATTTGCACTCGGTTTAATGTGGGTCAAAGTAGTGGAACGTAGTTGAACATAGTGAGCAGCGTTGGAATAACGTCTGTTTAACGTCATTGACGTTCACTGAACGTGAACAGAACGTACGGCGAACGTAAACCCTTACGTTCGAGCTACGTCGAAAGTTTTGAACATGTCCAAAACCTTGACGTAACTCGACGTAACACGACGTAATGTGACGTAGCTCGACATCATTCTAACGTCATTCCGACATCATCATAACGTAACCCAACGTACGTCAACGTAATGACGAAAAATGACCACGTTAGGCTCACGTTGGCTCGTTACATTGTAGTGTGACAGGGGTATTACGTATCTTCATACTTGCATAATGCATTATACATCCCATATATACATTATCCAAGAAAGGGTGCAGTGGTATTTGTTTTCGATGCAGATTATTTCTATGAACACAAGACACACGCACATCCTGGGACCAACTGGCCTCTAGCACACCTACCACTGGTTAACTTATATACTACCCAAGCTGACCTATGCACCTCCATTAAAGCTGCATAGTCGGACTATGCAACTTTAAATAAGGCGGGAACGACTATCACTAGTATCAGTCTTTAATACCCGCATCACACCAAACTAGTTCTCATTACGTTCTTGAAAATGTTGCTGAATGGACTCAAACTGTGTGCAAACGGAATGGACGTAGTAGGAACTTTTTACAAATGGATGGGCTAGAACGGAATGGTGCTCCAGAACTTTGAGCATGCCAACAATTTTCTTGCAGCCACGTTCTACCCCAACCACAGCCCGTTTTAGAACATGGTCAGGCGTTTTGAGAACTAGTTTGGTGTGATGGTGGTGTTATGGAACTTCCGTGAAAATATAAGCGGCTGCAATGGCAGTCGTTTGAGTGCTGAATTTCTATGCAGAATTGTGTGGGTTCGAATCCAATTCGAGTTAAATGAGTAGCTTGCAAAATTAAGAGTAGTCTGTCACCTGACATTATTGCGATAGTGCAAGGACCGGTTTTCTCGGTATCAGGATAATGTGATTGTGATGAATATCGTTTGTTTGTTGTTGTTTTACATCCTAGCAACATCTTAGGTCATAACAGGACGGGTACCGACTTGTGACAGTGCGTACTCATGGCGACTTTATAGTGCTGCCCCACTGGGACACCAGGCCGCCAGCACCATGATCTGATATCCCACTCAGTCACATTATCCTGATACTGAGCCAATCAGTCCTTGCCCTATCCTAATAATGTCAAGCGCCAGGCTAGGAAGCGACAAGTATAAATTTTTAAGTCATTGATTAGACTTGACCAGGGTTCGAACCCACGATCTACCAAAACGGGAGACGGTCTAACTCATTCGGCCATCCCGTCCAGTTATCAATCAGGTCATGGTGTCAGTAGCCTGGTCTTCTAGTGGGACAGCAATATAACAGTCACCATGAGTGCGCACTGTTACTGTCACTGTCACTGTCACTGGCACTGTCACTGTCACTGTCGATACCCATCCTGAAATGTCCTTAGTTTTCGGTACGTCGTAAAACTCCAACAAATAAGTCCTAAAATGGAATTAATTCCCCGTTAAAGCGCGTTATGATGTTCTCAGTTTCAGCATTGAAGTGTTGACATTAAATATGCTCATCAGGGTAGGACAGTCATTTTTGTTCCCACTTGTCCAATCAGGCAAGTGGTTTAATTTTCTACTTGCCCAAGCCCAAGTCAGCCAATTGAAACTGAAATCTGCTACTGCAGATTAGAAGAATAACGACTTACCCTTTCGGGCAGGCCAATGAGAACTTCACCTGCCCGACCGATTAAACTAGGTGCCCCGGGCAACTGAGGAGTCCTTATTTTCATACCCTGCTTATTCTAGGTGATGACCCCCTCCCTTCAAATAGTGAAAGCAAATGCTTAGCGCTTGAGGAATCAATTTCACTTGAACATTTGAACTTTCTTTTCAAGATACTTGATACACTTGATACAGTAAAACCTCTCTAAATCGAACGATCTTGGGACCAACTTTAGGTGGTACATTTAGGGAGGTGGTCGGTTTAGGGAGTTAGAATATGGTTATAATGGTATTGTTGGGATCCAAATAAACCGATCGATATAGGGGAGTGGTCGATCTGTGAAGGTGGTCGGTTAGGGAGGTTGCACTGTAGTCCCTATTACTAGTATTAGTAATACTTAGGGGTACTTCAGAATTAACAGTTAATATTTATATCGTCTTAATAACAGTCAAACAATTAAATAAACAACCACATAGCATAGGTTTAATTAATTATAGTTATAGTTCGATGGTGTTGAGCTTCTAGTTCTATCATCTTTTTGATTTTACTTTCCGCTAATTTGTGTTTTAAATGCCTAATTAGAAGATATCTGAAGAGAACAAGTACAACATTAATTGTCCCAAGTACTAGGCAGAACCTCAAAACTATGCAACTCTGATGTAAGAGAAATATGCATTGCAGACCAAATGCAAGCACTGATGCAGTGGGCCGGTTAGGGACTGTTAATACATACACACACACACACACATATATATATATATATATATATATATATGCTGTATAAGAATGATATGAGTAAAATAACCGGAATATCCCTCCTTTCCCTCATCACTCACCCAGCTCCATGGACTGATGGAGTCTGTCCTAGTCATCTATTGCTCCAGCCTCCCCAAGCCCAGCTCTGATGGTGGCACCACCACACCTACACACTGTAACCGCCACTCACTGTGCTGCTGACAATGTTATTATACAAATATATATATATATATATATATACAGGCACATATAAATATCCATATATATATCTGTTTGTCTAATTACTATATATTTATATATATATACAGGCACATATAAATATTCATACATATATATATATATCTGTTTGTACAATTTCTTTGTGGAATCCTGGTGCCAGGGGCCTCCCTGCTCCTCCCCTGCCCTTCCCATCCCCCCCCCCCCTCCCTCCGGCTACCGCTTGTTGTGGGGGACCGGGCACTGAAATATATATATATATATATATATATATATATATATATACGTATACACATTATCTATATATATTGAGGTAATTTATTATAATATTTTGCCACATTTCCACTCGAGCGGGTATAAAAGTATGTAAACACTCGACAAATCGAACACTTACTGCGCAATTGAATTCTATTTGGCAGTTTCACCTCCAGGTAAAGATCAATGAGAACTCCGTGGTTAACTATGTATGTCAGTCGGACAATGGAACACTGATCGTGTTAGCAGACAAAAGCACAACACGCCAACTTTTAACTCGGCCGGTCTGTGTGCTCCATGTTGGTTCTTCACAATTGGGACCACAGTTATGGTGCAACCAATGGTTTAATTGCCAACACGGTTAGTCTACATATATCTATAATCCCCATATAATAAATACAGGGATGAAAGAAGATCTCTGTGCAATTGCGGAATTCCGCGATTTTTTTTATAATCGCCGATTTACTATCACAAAACCCCTGCTATATGTGACAGCAGTTTGGTCAGTGGGAATCCCATTACAATACGACCTTAGATGTTGCTAGGATAGAAAACCCAAACAAACAGAAAAGCAAGGACTGATTGCGGAGAGAGAAGAAGAATTGGATACATATATATATATTCAGGTCGATCAGCGTCGCCCCCGGCCGCTCGCCCCCCCCCCCCCGCCCCCCACTCTCCCTCCACTCCCCCTGAACGGATTGGAAGCAGTCCAGCCGGACAGATTAAATATTGATAGATTATCGATCCACCTGTACACGGCCAGCTCACTCCCACCTGCAGTGCTGCCCCCTATGTTTACTGGTGTCGGGGTGACCACTTCGAAACCCCATATCCCTGAACAGACCCTGCAGGACACATAATCAACTACCCTATCAGACTCCCCCTGCTACTCCACCCTGCAGGACACATAATCAACTACCCTATCAGACTCCCCCTGCTACCCCACCCTGCAGGACACATAATCAACTACCCTATCATACTCCCCCTGCTTCTCCACCCTGCAGGACACATAATCAACTACCCTATCAGACTCCCCCTGCTTCTCCACCCTGCAGGACACATAATCAACTCCCCTATCAGACTCCCCCTGCTTCTCCACCCTGCAGGACACATAATCAACTCCCCTATCAGACTTCCCCTGCTACTCCACCCTGCAGGACACATAATCAACTCCCCTATCAGACTCCCCCTGCTTCTCCACATTTATACTTATAATGCTGCCCTGCTGAGCTGGTTGTTTGTTGGAGTTTTACGTCCTGGCAACATCTAAGGTCATCAGGACGGCTACCGACTTGTGACAGTGCACACTCATGGTGACTTCATAGGTCTACCCTACTGTGAGACCAGGGCCCATATTCCTGGGCTGGTGCCAGGCTAGCCGTGGGCTACACGCTAGCTCTGGGGTAGCTAGCTATCCGCGGGTTGGAGAAATAGGTCAAGTCGTATTCACCAATGTTGTAGCCACCGCGGATAGCTAACCGTGAGTTTATTTATAGATTTGGGAATTCCCTCCAGTCGACAATATGAATAACGCCGCCAATGCGGCGTCGGCGTTAATATCGGTTCGAATTTAGGGTTAAATTGATAAGATTTCACTTATTGCGTATGTAATTTTGTCAAATATGATAACATTGAATAGATTTGGGTATAATATATTGCCGCCGATTCGACGGCGGTGGCCATATTTATTTGACGTTGGACAGTATGGATATCGACGTCGCTGCGGCGGTGGCGATTTGTTTACTTTACACTCGTCGATTAGAAAATATTAATATCGCGGCAGTTACGGCATCAGCGTTAATCTCACTTCGGATTTAGGGTTAAATTGATAAAATGTCACTTATTGAGTATGTAAATGTGTTAAATATGATCGCATTGAATAGATTTACATCCATACACGCACACTAACCGGCGCGGCTTGCAGTTAACCCTGATTCAAAAATGGGGTAGCATAGCCTAGGTTACGCTCTGCGGTTAGCGCTGGCACCGGCTCATGAATGCGCATTTTCCAACGTTAGCCGGGTGGGATACCACTAGCCACGGTTAGAGCCCTAACCCAAGCCCAACAATATGGGCCCAGGCTGCTAGCACCATGACCTGATATCCCACGCAGTCACATTATCCCGATAGTCAGCTGACCGGTGCTTGCCCGATCCGAGTAGTGCTGATGCCAGGCTAGCAAGCAACATGTACCAATTTTGTAAGTCCTTGGTTTGACTCGACCGGTATTTGAAGTGCCGACCTACCGCATGGGAAACCTGCGATTTACCCGATTCGGCCACCGCGTCTGGTCACACCTGAAATGGGGTGGCAGGTGGGATGCGGTTAGGATATATAAGTTACCAGTTACCTTGTTACTTATTCATTTTGCATCAAATCAGTGGGTCGGACGTGGGCTTGTGTCACTGGCTGAATAGCGATGTTTATGTAGACTTTCGATATTAAAAATGCAAGCTGAATCGCCTCAAGCAACACAAATATTGACCCCATTTTGTTCAGAGAGAGAGACAATTATTTCCATGATCATGTAATATTTGTTTTTAATGCAAGCCAGTTTCGACTTTTTCTTCTCTCCCCAGAATGCATTTCAGGAGACCAACTATGTGAACGCTGATCCTGGGTCTTATTTTTCTGTTCTTGTAAATATGTTTATTCTGCTGAATAAGTTCTCTTGTCACCGCCGAAGCGCTGCTGTTCCATCCATTTGATCAATTTGCGATTCTTTACACAAAAATGGTATAGCAAGTCAGGTATACGTAGAGTGAGCTAGCGATAGCTGTTGTATGCACAATTTGCAGCTTACACCATTATATTCGTTGAGTATGGGTGGAATCTTATTTTCAGGTAATAAGTTTAGCAGCTGACACTTTCCCAAGTAGTTCTTGGTCTATCCAAGTTAGCCATCACTCCAGAAACGTTAGTAACATGCATCCATATAGTCATCATCATGCTGTCGGTCGCGATGCGACAAAGAGTGCTTTCATTACTTGACTGCCACTCTCCATTTAGCTCTCCGTGGTTGTACATTTCAGGAAAGCTGCCTGCAAAAGTGTTGAAGTGCTGCTGGCTTTTGCAAGTTACCAGCCGCACTCTCTCGGGGAGCAAATAGAGGTTTCACACTGGCAAGAACATGTCCAGACAGGCGCAAAGCTATTTGTCCCTGCAGTGGCTGGTCGGGAGATGTTGGGAGTTCCATACATCAACCGGCCTTAATGCAGCCACAGTGAGATGGTTTTCTGTTTAGGGTTTGCTCCCTTAGCCTTCGGTTCTGTCAAGAATCTGTACCACAAGGCAGTGGTTTACAACTCTGCAGGGCAGGCGCATCAAACTCCCTGAGGTATTGCAATACCTGCATACCCCATATAGTATCTTTACCAAAAACAGATATATAGAGTCAGATATTTATAGTGAGCTAACAATAGATGTTGAATACACAATTTGCAGCCTACAGTATTATATATATTTGGAGGGGGGGGGGAGATTAGTGGATTAAGCAGGGGAAATTTCAATCGTGGACGATTGGTCTTCATCATTCCACTACTCCTTGCCCTATCCTAAGAATGCCGAGTGCCGGGCTAGGAAGCGACAAGTATAAATTTGTAAGTCATTGGTTTGACTCGACCAGGGTTCGAACCCACGAGCTACCAGCACAGGAGACGGATGCGCTAACTCATTCGGCCCTCCCGTATGGTTAGTGACTAGTGAACCTTATTTGGAGGTCAGAAGCTTAGATTGTGCTGCTGGTCCAACTGCTTCTTGGTCTATTCTAATTAAACATAGCTCCAGGCAAGTTAGCGACCTGTACCCATTTAGTATATTTACAACAACACAAAAAGTATATAGAGGTAGGTATATAAAGTGGGCTAACCTTATTGATTGATTGATTGATTGGTGGTTGCTTTACGCCGTGTCGGCAGCATAGTCCATATTCACGGCAGGGCTAACATTAACAAAAGCCGTTGACTACACAATTTGCAGTCTACAGCATTACATTCGGTTACACTAGCCCAACAATGTCTGGGTATATTCTAATTGGACATAACTTCATTCAAGTTAGCCACATATATCCATTTAGTAATTATTTTATTTGACTCCATCAGGGATTGAACCTGCATACAAAGCGGGCAAACATCATTTTGTCCCCACCAATAGCTAAACACAATTTTTCTAGAGGTTTAAACAAGTCCCGTGACGAGATAAATAAAAAGATTGCCAAGCAAAGGCTATCTTTTATCATCCAGTAACATATTCAAATCGCCAAGCAAAGACTATCTATTAGGGATGATTATATCAAACCCCGAGCAATAATCATTGCAAACATTTTTGACCCCACCAATAGCTAAACAAATTTTTCTAGAAGTTTACACAAGTCCCGGGACAAGATAAATAAATAAATTTCCAAGCAAAGACTATCTATTAACATTCAGCAACATATTCAAATCGCCAAGCAAAGACTATCTATTAGGGGGGATTATATCATCCCAGAGCAATAATCAATGCAAACATCATTCTTTCCCCACCAATACCTAAACACAAATCTTTCTAGAAGTTTACACAAGTCCTGGGACAAGAAAAATTACAAAAATCGCCAAGCAAACACTATCTGTTATCGTTCAGCAACATATTCAAATCGCCAAGCAAATACTATCTATTAGGGATGATTATATAATCCAAGAGCAATAATCAATGCAAACATCATTCTTTCCCCACCAATAGCTAAACACACATCTTTCTAGAAGTTTACACAAGTCCCGGGGCGAGTTGAATACAAAAAAAATCTATAAAAGAAAGTCGCAATTACTTGGTAGGCTGCGGTCCTATTTACTTGTTTATGCAGGTGTAAATACTGGGCCGGGTGACGGGAGGCTTTGGCAGTTGATGGTCGGTGTGAGGGAGGAGCACAGAACCCTGATGGATCCGGTGCGCCCCCTGGCGGGATTCATCTCTATCACCGAGCAGCCAGGACACAAAGTTCTTCCGCCCGGGGTCCGGGTAGTTCGCCCCCACCTCTCCCGCCTCTCCCCGCTCCCCCTCCCGCCGGCCTCCTCCCGCTCCCCCCGCCGCCCCCTTCCCCCTTCCCCAACTCTCCCGCTCCCCCTCCCGCCAGCATCCCGCCTCTCCCCCCGCCGTCTGCTTCCCCCTTCCCCAACTCTCTCGCTCCCCCTTCCCGCCAACCTCCCCCTCTTCCACCGCCTCTCCCCTCCCCCCTCGCCTCTCCTCCACCCCTTCCCCACCCCTCTCCCCGCGCCTTGCCCCTTTCCCCTGCCCCTTTTCCGTCACCCCTCCCCTTCCCAGGCATCTCTCTCCCCCTACCCCTCACTCTTCCCCGCCCATCCTCCTTGCGCCCCTCCCTCCTTCTCCCCGCCCCTCCCTCCCCCCATTTTCCCTCCTCGCCTGTCGCCCCTCCCCCGTTCCCTTCCCGCCTCTCCTTGCCGACTCCGCCTCCCGCCCCCCCTGCCTCCCCTCCTCCCTTCCCTTTCCGCCAGCCCTGCCGTCCTCTCCCCGCCCCCCCCCCCCCACCCCACCCTGTAGGCGTCTTCCATCTCGCCAGACAACACTGCGAAAACCAATTATTTTGCCGCGCGCGCCTTGTAGCGGGAAAAGCGAGCGGACAAGTGCGTCAGGCGCCCAAGACGGATGGGCCGGTTGCATGACAAGCCGGCGATATTAACGGAGTAAAATCAATCACCGCCGGAGCATAATTAGCACAACCAGCGCCGTTCATTCATGGCTGCCTTGAACTGACGCAAAATGGCGGCCCCCCCCCCACCTCCCCTCTCCCCCCACACTCCTCTCACACTAACAGCCCGACGCGCCCCCTAGGCGACATATTTGGGAACTAGGCGAAAAGAGCTTAATTTGCATTCTATGAACTCCCCTTGTCGACACAGGTTTATATATATAACTATATATATATATCTAGTAAAACCTCTCTATACCGACCCCTCCACAGAATCAACCACTCCCCTATATCGATCGCTTTATTTGGCTCACAACAATACCACCGACTACCTCCTTAAATGAACCACTTAAAGTCAGCCCCATGGTCGGTCGATTTAGAGAGGTCTTACTGTATATATATAAATAATTATATATATATATATATATATAGCAATATACATATTATTATATATATATACTTAGATATATATATATGGAGAGTTCATGCGCTATCTAGTTTAAATTAAAAAATATTGACATTACCATAATTTTAATTCTCACTAATTCTCCTTTTCATATGATCATATGGGTACGGAGTAATGAACAGCAAATAGGAATATATAAAACTTAAGCTTTTGTAGGTTTGATTCCAATGTTTATCTCAATTTTTGGATTGTCGTTTACATGGTTTTGTGCCTGAGCTTTGCGGTTTTGCGCCTGAACTCTTCATATATAAATAGACCAACATTACGATAACAACTTATTGTTTGCTTTCTAATTTAATGAGTGTCTATTGGCACATAATTGATTGTCTGCTTTTACATGTAAAAGCGATGGTTTGAACAAAAAACAAACATTTCTCGCCGTGAATATGGCCTATGCCGCCGACACGGCGTAAAACAACCACCAATCAATCAATCAATCAAACTTATTGTTAGTTATACACAACTTTATCACGACAATTGCGCAGCTTGTAGCTCATTATCGAAAGCTTACCTCGATACCTACCCCACTACCTCACCAAGCTACAACTTTCCTTTTCTTTCCTTTACTAATAATTAATATACCCTATAGAGGTACTCAGGGAGATCTGAATATGCTCCATGAACGTCAATCCAAAAATTGACATAAACCTTGGAATTAAACCTCTAAAAAGTTACTCCATAATCATTGGTTGACAAGAAAAGTGGAATTAGTTAGTTTACCTTCAGGTAAAAATCTTTTATTTTAATTAAAAAATTGGATTGGCGTTTACAGGGCTTTATGCCTGAACTCTTTATATGTACTATGTAATTTATTATGTGGATATAAATAACGACAGCCCCTTAATATTTGTCTCTAAGCACTTTAACTTCCATTTTATTTACTGCGGAGCCGATATTCTCTCCTCCCGCCTCCTAATATAGTCCTATACGCTGTGACCCAACTGTCACTCTGGTCACTTTCAAAACTTTAACCTCCTGCCAGAGAATAAACTCAACCCAAACCAAGTCCTAGTCTTTCCTTCTCATTTGCGAATGAACTATTTATATATATATATATTATATATAATATATATATATATTATATATATATATATAGATATATAAATAGTTCGTTCGCATATATATATATATATACATATACACACGCGCAGAAGCACCCTCACCATGTTATTGTTACTTTAACGATCAGCGAACATTCCCAGTCTTTTCACGCTGGGAGAATCCCATTTGCTCTTTGTTGGACAGTTTCACAAACCTTGGCTGAATAGAGCTAGGGGAGGGGGGCGGGGCGTGGAGGAGTGGCGGTTGTAGCCCCATGTGTGCCCCTCCCCCCCCCCCCCCCCCCCCCCCCCCCCCCCCCCCGACCCCGGACCCCGTAACCTCCGGCCCGCCCCTCCCGGACACCTGGAACTCGCCCACTCTCTCTTCTCTCCCGCCCATCTCTCTCTCTACCCTCCCTCTCTCTACCCTCCCTTTCTCTATGCTCTCGCTCCGCTCCCATTCCCCCCCCCCCTACCCTCTCCCCCAGCTCACAGCCCATGCCTCTGATGCAGCGCGCCCTTAAACCGACCCGGCTTGTCATTTGCATCAGGCAACGCCCCATGACCTTGCGTGACGGGGGCCCGAGGGCGAGCCGGGGCGGGGTGGATGGGCGGAGGGGCGGGCGAGGAGTAGAGGAGGGGATGGTGGTGGTGGTGGTGGTGGGTCAACTGCGTGACCTTGAACTTGCATAACCTTGGCCCGGCTTCTCCTCAATTTGAATGTGTCAAACCAGGGGTCGGACGGGGGGGGGGGGGGGGGGAGATGAGTGTGTGAGTTGGGGGGAGGGGGCGGTGGGTTACATGAGGAATAATTAGCGAGGAGGAACGGACGCCTGCCGAGCAAGTTGTGAGAGAGCTGACTTCCGGTTGAGGCGGGGTGGAACGATGCCCTCTCGTGTGGGTCCTCATCAGAGCTGCTCAGGTGTCTTAGCCAACTAACCCTGTGCCGCTAGCTTTCACTAACTAACTACATCAGTCTCCATCCCCCCCCCCCGCTCCCCGCCCCTCGACCCCCCCCCCCTCCTGTGCCCATTGTAAATCACAAGAGATTTATGAATTTTGTTTAAAATTGCATAGTCCGATAGTGCATCAAATTTTCAAATTTTCAAAACCAAAGCACTCGCCTAGATTTGATTCTACATATATCTAAATTAGTTACTGATGCAGCTTTTAATTTAAGCAATTTGTTGTCCCTTTTGAAAGGCGCACTGAATCAATTTAATCGAGCTTGTCACTGATGAAGCGTATGGAGTTTTGGCAAGTTTGCCAAAATTAATCTGGCATGTTTGCACTTCAGATATCTCAAAAGTTAGCCATTTAAAATGAAAGTTAGTTGAAACTAAAGGAAGGTAGATTGTAAAATCAATTTAATATATTCATCTCAGAAAAAATTATGAAAACTCAATTCATCGTACTATGCAATATGCAAATTTAAGTTTTTTTCATTAAGACAATACTCCCCCAGGCCTATCCCCTTAGTGCATTAGAAATCACACTTGCTACCCAGAGATTTGATTTTGTGAATTTTGTTTCCCTCAACAAAATACTTGCAAATGAGCCCCCCCCCCCCCCTACCACCACCTTCACCACCACCACTTCTTCGTCCCGCGAACAGAGAACGTCACATGATTATCCACCCCCTTCCTTTAAAATTAAAGCCACCCTTGAAGAAAATGTCCATTCATTATTCAGTTTTTAGCGAAAGTTGTTGAAAGCTTCCGAAAGTACCCCCCCCCCCACCCCTTCGACCCCCCCCCCCCCACCTTAACCTTACCAAACCTGACCCCACACATCCCCCTTCAACCTCACCCATACCCTGACTCAACATCCCCCCCCCCCCCACCGCTCCCCCTTCAAAGCCACCCCCACCCTGACCCAACCTCACCCCCACCCTGACTAAGCATCTCCCCCACCCCTCCCCTTTCAACATCACCCCAACCCTGCTCGAACCTCACCCCAACCCTGCCCCAACCTCACCCCCACCCTGACCCAACCTCGCCACCACCATCACTCAACCTCCACCACCCTGACTCAACTTCACCCACCCCTCCCTTTCAACCTCACCCCAACCCTGCCCAACCTCACCCCACTGACCCAACCTCGCCACCACCATCACTCAACCTCACCCCCACCCTGACTCAACCTCACCCTACCCCTCCCCTTTCACCTCACCCCTACCTGACCCAACCTCACCCCCACCCTGACCCACCTCGCACCACCCTGACTCAACCTCACCCCCAACCCTGACTCAACCTCACCCCACCCCTCCCCTTTCAACCTCACCCCACCTGATCAAACCTCACCCCCACCTTGACCCAACCTCACTCCCACCCTGACCCAACCTCACTCCCACCCTGACCCAACCTCAGCCTCACCATGACCCAACCTCACCCACACCCTGACCTAACCTCACCCACACCGTTCCCCCTTCAACCTCACCCTCCCACCCTGACCCAACCTCCCCCCCCCAACCACTGACCGGTAGATCCCCCTAACACATGGTCCGACCAATTGTGATAGCACGAAGCATGTCGCGCAGGCATGAAATCGGCTCTCAGATTTACGTGCGCCGACGTGCGAAGCGATCTCTTCTCAAACACTCCAGCCCTGTTCGTGCGCGCCCTAATGGCGCCTGGGCACGTGACCGGGGCACGTGACCAGGGCATTTAGCTTTAGGGAAGTGTGTGTGTGTGGGAGACGGTGTGTGTGGAGGTAGGTAAAGGGTGAGGCTGTGATGGTGGTGTGTGTGTGTGGGAGGCGGTGTGTGTGGAGGTAGGTAGAGGGTGAGGCTGTGGTGGTGGTGGTGGTGGTGTGTGTGTGGGGGGGGGGGAGCTGGGTAGTGTGTGTGGGGGACGGTGTGTATAGGCGTGTGGAGGGAAGTAAAGGTAAAGGGTGAGGCTGGGGTGGTGTGCTGGGGGCACTGGAGGGGTGTGTGTGGGGGGGGGGGGCGGTGTGTGTACTTCTGGAGATAGGTAGAGGTAAAGAGTGACTTGGGTGGTGTGTGTGGGGGGGGGGGGGAGGTGTGCGTGTGGGACGGTGTGTAGGCGTGTGGATGGCGATAGAGGTAAAGGGTGAGGCGGGTGGGTGGGGGGGGGGGGAGGGGATACAGTCTAAAGGGGTGGTAGTGGAGGAAGTATGTTGAGGGGTGGGGTGGGGGAGAGCTGGGGGCCGGTGTGTGTTTCAGAAAGAGGTGAAGAGCCGAGAGCTGACGGTTCTTGTATTGTGTAGCTGTATTGTATTGGGTAGTTGTATTGTTGTATTGGTTTGTGTTGCTAGCCTCATTCATGTTAAAGGATCCTGGCAGATTTCGGAGTCAAATGACAATTTGCCCATTAACATCGTTTTAGGAATATGCAGCTGTCCTGGAATCTGATGTCATTACATACTTGTGTACCTTATTCCGCTGGTCCGTCAGGGACGTCTGGAGCTGTGATACAGTAGGCTGAGTCGCGGCTTCAGATTACAAGTTGGACGGTGGCGGAAGTGCTGAACGCACATGCGTCATTCTCTGAAACTTGGCGCTAAAGTGTGACAGGGAAACCAAAAGTGAAAACCTTCCAAACAATAGCAGAAAACATTCAAAATAATCGCAAAATCCATGTACATATGATGTTTTACTTGTTGGGCATATGTCAAGAGTTGAAAAAAAAAAGAAGAAAAAAGAAGCTATTTCACTTTTTGATTTTGGTCTTATACGAATCGAGCAATTTATTTAATATCAAACATGTAACATGGAAATCAAACCCACATCCAAAACATTATTTTAACACACAACAAATTCAAATGAGATTTTTTTTGGTATTACATTTATGTAAATGACAAGAAAAAAGTTGAACAAAAAGGTGAAACAAGTTGGGGTAAATATGCATGGTGTCGATGGGTATTTATTTTCCCATTTTTACTTTAGCACAAAATACTATCGTACTGCTAACATACTTAACACATGAAAGCAACAATAATTATTGGACCTACTACCAAAAAAAACACCCAAAAATGAATTAATTATCACCATCGTAAAGTGTAAACCAAATATGTGTTGCCATGGTTTAGCGAATATTTATCACCATCGTAATGTGGAAACCAAATATGGGGTGCAAAGTTTCAGAGAATGGCCCAGTTACACCAAATTTTCATATCATCTAATATCAAATATTGGCTAGGACAACTTCACTGCAGTCTACATCAGAATCAAATGTATGGCAACAACAACTCTAGCCCAGTTGTTCATCAGGAGAAATAATGTGTATAAGTGAAAAGTGAGCTTAAAGCTGCATAGTCCGATGAAAGCATCATATTTTCGAAATTTAAAAAGAATCATCTAAGTTGGATTCTAGATATCTGATTTAGATAATGATTCACTTATTAAACATATGTTACCACATAGAATGGAATACTGAGTCAATTTAATAGAACCTGTTACAACATAAGCCTATGGGTTCAGAGTTTTGGCATGCCTGCCAAAATTATTTTTGTCATGCTTGCACTTCAAATAGACATATCAACATTTATTTATTTATTTATATATTTATGTATATATTTATTTATTTATATATTTATTTATTTATTTATATATTTATTTATTTATATATTTATTTATTTATATATATATTTATTTATTTATTCATTTATATATTTATTTATTTATATATATATTTATTTATATATTTATTTATTTATTTATTTATATATGCATTTATTTATATATTTATTCATTATCAAGGTTACCTCAAACTAATATAAAGATTATAACAATCACCCCGCTATATTTATCTCAAAAAGTGACAGAAACTGACAAGCACCTGACTATGCAACTTTAGAGTTGCGTAATCCGATGGCTTTGAGATTCTGTCATTTTTCTGAGATTAATATATTAATTTGATTGTTATAATCTATCTCACTATAGTTTCAAGTAACTTTTATTTTAAATGGCTAACTTTTGAGATATTTGAAGTGTAAATATGTCAAATTAGTTTTGGCAAGCACGGCACAACTCTGACATCATAGGTTTCTGCAGTAATAGGTTCTACTAAACTGACTCGGTGTTCCCTTCTATGTGGTGAGAAACGCGTAATAAGTGCATCAGTACCTAAATTAGATATGTTGAATCAAATCTAAATAATTGTTTTGGTTTTGAAAATTTGATGTTTCATCGGACTATGCAGCTTTAATAAACGCGATAAGGAACTTATCACTATCCATATATGTAATAACAATGCCCACACAGAAATTGTATTTAGAACCACATCAGATGTATGTGTATATATATATATATATATATATATATATATATATATATATATATAATATATATATATATACATGCAGCTTTAACTTTTTTAAGGTATATGGTGTATACTGACGGGTAGGGATGGGTGGGGTACAAACCTTAACTTCCGGTGTCACAGCTGAACCTGTTACCCGGCATGCTGAGTCACACTCACAGCTTCAGTCAAGGCATGCCTCAGTCCTACCTGGTGGCAGCTAGATGAAGTGTAAAAGAAAAATCCATGATATGATTCGTTGCTTTAAATGTGGCTGAATCGCTAGAGCGCACACCTCCCGTGCGGGGGATCTGGAGTTCGATTCCCGGTCAAGTCAAAACCTAAATTAGATTGTTGAATCAAATCGAAGTAATTGTTTTGGTTTTGAAAATTTGATGTTTCATCGGACTATGCAGCTTTAAGGTATAAGGTGTATAGTAACGGGTAGGGATGGGTGGGGTACAAACCTTACCTTCCGGTGTCACAGCTGAACCTGTTACCCGGCATGCTGAGTCACACTCACAGCTTCAGTCAAGGCGTGCCTCAGTCCTGCCTGGTGGCAGCTAGATGAAGTGTAAAAGAAAAATCCATGATATGATTCGTTGCTTTAAATGTGGCTGAATCGCTAGAGCGCACACCTCCCATGCGGGGGATCTGGAGTTCGATTCCCGGTCAAGTCAAACCACTGATTTACAAAATTGAAACTTGTCGCTTCATACCTTAGCGCTCAGGTCCTAGTCTTGGCAGCCTGATTCTAAATATCTGACTTAGATAATGATTCACTTATTAAACATATGTTACCACATAGAATCGAATACTGAGTCAATTTAATAGAACCTGTTACAACATAAGCCTTTGGTTTCAGAAGCCACATTATAAAGTCACCATGAGTGTGCACTGCGATGTTACCAGGACCTAAAACCAACCAAATGTATGGAAGGAACCCCATAAAAGCATAACTGACCTCCGTTGCCTGTCCCCGCTCCTCTATCTGGACCCTATAATCGAGTGTATGCTTTCTTGAAGATTCTTGAAGATTTATACTGCCTATCATGGATAATTCTGAATAGGCTTGTTTTCACCATTAGACAGTTTGTCGATAGAAAGACCCAGCCTACACTTTTACCGACCCAAGGGATTTTTAACCTCCCACACCACATAGACATGGTATGAGAGCAACTGGCCTTTGATGATGCTGTAAGTTATAGTTCTTGCGGCTATTGTTATGCTTATTTCATGTTTAAACATTACCATCGCACACCACAACCAATGGACTATATCATTTGAATCCTACGATAGCGGGCTTGGCTTGCATTAGGAAACCACACCGCGTTGCCATGTGACTCCCATATGTGGAAAGACTGTAAATGTGCAACATTTGTTGGGTCTTTACAACAAAAATGTAATGTCACTTTACGAGGAAGTAGACGATGGAATTTACCAACCAGTGGACAGGGATATTCTGAAGAGGGTCCTTTATATACAGTAAATATCTATGGAATAATAGGAACCACATAACTTCTCCGTTCTGTCCCATCTCTCTATCTCTTTCTCTCTCTCACTCTCTCTTTTTCTATCTCCCCATCTCTCACTCTCCCGCCCTCTCTCTCTTCCTCTCTAACTCTTCATCTCACCCTCTCTTTCTCGCGCTCTCCCCCCCTACCTCCCTCCCTCCCCCCTTCCCTCCCTCCCTCCCCCCATCCTCCCTCTCTTTCCCTCTCTTTATCTCTCCCTCTCTCTCTTTTCCAGGTGGGGTGGGAGATTTTTCTTTATATATATTTTATTTTGTATGTTGAATGATGGTGTACAGGAAGAAGAAAACTAACCATGGTATTTCCGGTCAGAAGGCATGATACGAAGGTAAAGAAGATCAAAGACACTTTCTAGCTAGATATTGAACAAGAAAACATTGAAATCACTATAAAATCGTCAGGATGAAGTTTGTCAGTCATTGCGCAATCATTATTATAGGAGCAAAGCGTTGCTTTGAGTTTTAATATTTTATATTGAAGGTTTTCTTTAAAAAACTTAAAATATTTGGAGGACGGGGGCATTTCTCACCCCAAGCAAGTAGTAAATTTGATCTGCCCTTTTTCAAGTTAAATTCAAAAATCGATACTGGGACACTGGACCCAGATCATATCCACAAAGAATTGTGTAATTAAACCAGTAAAACAACAAAAATGCAAGATTTCTTTCATGAGATTTTCCCATATGATATAGAGCATACCTGACCTGTCAGTGCTGAATAGTGTTTCCAGATGGCCATACTTCATTTCTGCGCAGAATACGACTGGTGGGATTGCACCTAAGCCGAGCCACAGCCCAGGAGTGTGGAGTCCGGCCCACCCTGGAGGAGGGGTGGTATTGATAAAGAGGCGACAACACCCCATCGGGCTGAGGGTGGATGGGAGACGCCCCTTGTCCACATCCTGCTTCTGATTAACACTTCTAAGTTATATGTGTCTACTGGTACTACTAGGACTAGTTCTAGTAGTCCTAAGCACAATGCAGGGAGTAGTGACAGTCGCATGGGAAAAGGTGGAGGAGCGACCATTGTATATAGGTTGTGAGAAGTGAGGGTGGACTGGTATACGCCCCTTGTCCACATCCTGCTTCTGATTAACATTTCTAAGTTCTATGTGTCTACTAGTACTACTAGTACTAGTTCTAGTAGTCCTAAGCACAACATTGAGAAGGGAGGGTGGACTGGTATACGCTTCTTGTCCACACCATGCTTCTGATGTGTCTACTTCTATGTGTCTACTTCTACTAGTTCTAGTAGCCCTAAGCACAACGCAGTGGTAGTCAGATGGACAGAAGTGTGGGAGCGACCATTTTATATTGAGGGATGCAAGATCTCCGCTGTTTCGCGGATTTCCGGGACTTTTTATATTCACCGATTAACATTAAACAAAATCCCCCAAAATGGGATGTATATGACAACAGTTGGGTGGTTCGAATCCCATTCTTATATGACCTTAGATGTGGCCAGAACATAAATCATAAGCGACCATTGTATACAGGAGGTGGGACGGGGCATGGTAGAGGTGTAGAAGCGACCATTGTATGCCGGATGCGGGAAGGGGCGTGGTTGAGGTGTAGAAGCGACCATTTTATACAGGAGGTGGAAAGGGGCGTGGTAGAGGTGTAGAAGCGACCATTTTATACAGGAGGTGGGAAGGGGCATGGTAGAGGTGTAGAAGCGACCATTTTATACAGGAGGCGGGAAGGGGCATGGTAGAGGTATAGAAGCGACCATTTTATACAGGAGGCGGGAAGGGGCGTGGTAGAGGTGTAGAAGCGACCATTTTATACAGGAGGCGGGAAGGGGCATGGTAGAGGTGTAGAAGCGACCATTTTATACAAGAGGCGGGAAGGGGCATGGTAGAGGTATAGAAGTGACCATTTTATACAGGAGGCGGGAAGGGGCATGGTAGAGGTATAGAAGTGACCATTCTATGCAGGACGGGGGAAGGGGCTTGGTTGAGGTGTAGAAGCGACCATTTTATGCAGGAGGCGAGAAGGGGCGTGGTTGAGGTGTAGAAGCGATCATTTTATACAGGAGCGGAAAGGGGTGTGGTAGAGGTGTAGAACTTAGAAGCGACCATTTTATACAGGAGGCCTGAAGGGGCATGGTAGAGGTATAGAACCACCATTTTATACAGATGGGGAGGGGCGTGGTACTGGTAGGGGCGTGGTACTTGTGTGGCTTTAAGTCACGACATATTTATCGGATAAACCTTGATCCTAATAAAAGGTGGATATGTAGGATGGGATCGAGGTAGACATTTTGGTTGAGACAATTTGATCCTTTCTTCGTCTTTTACTAGTTTTAGGTCTTCAACCATGGGATTGTGTCATAAACGAACATTCACGTACATTTTCGTTATATTTAACCAAAGATCTATATTACAGTTTTAATTTCATTGAAATAAATATATTATGTTCATTATTATAATTTACTATACTTTGAAATACAGTAAAACCTCTCTAAATCAACGGAACATGGAACCGACTTTAAATGGTCCATTTATGGAGGTGGTAGGTTTAGGGAGTTTTTTTGTGTGTGTCAATGGTATTATATGGGCGATCGCTTGGGACCTACAAAAAAGCGGTCGGTATAGGGGAGTGGTCAACCTGTGGTGGTGGTGCTCGGTTAGAGAGGTTTTATTGTTACACAATTAACGTAAACATGTAATGGAACTGTGGGGATTTAGGTAAACAGATATTCCAAGAAAATTGCTTTGGGTGAACGGTATAGAATTTAAGTTTTTTTAATTCACCCTTGAGATCTGCAGGTAATATTTTAATTAATCAAATCTTTCGCAATATATTATTACCGGATCGGGTTCGTCCTTGTGTAGTTATACAGAACGGCCATGGAGTTGCTGCATCGGAGGCACAGCAGATGTACTTTGTTAGTACCATCATTTGCCACTGGGTGGAACTGGCGCTGCTGTAGCACATGGGTCCCTGAAACGTGGGTGCTGATTACGTCATGTTAGTTTGTTACATAATCTTCAGTTGATTTCAATTGCGGTGCGCCATTTCTTATCGGAATCACTACCATCAGCGTAAACTCTCAAATGTGGATACATATTTATGTTGTATAACCCCGTTAAACCAAGCTCGGTTAAACCAAACGATTGGTTAAACCAAACTTTTTTTGGCGGCCTGGCAAAATACTACCAATGTACCATTTATAATATAAAAGGTTGGTGAAACCAAAGTCGATTAATCCAAATTATTGGATAATCCAATCCAAATTTTCAGACCCAGGGCCATTTCCCGTATGGTTAAACCAAAATTTCATGTGGTTATAAGGTCATCTGAGACCCCCTACAACTTTTTATATGATAAATGGTAGTATTTTGCTGGGCCGCCAAAAAAGGTTTGGATCAACCGATCGTTTGGTTTAACCGAGCTTGGTTTAGGGTTAATGTATATACATTAAAAACAATAATCAGAGTGTCCACATGTATTGTGTATTATTATTACATTCATAAATCACCCGCCTTTTTGTGATAGCCAAGTAAAAATCGAAGCCAAAGCTCGGTTAAACCAATGATCGGCTAATCCAAACAAATTTCTAGGGTCCCTTGAAGTTTGGTTTAACGGGGTTTTAAGGTATTTTGATTATTATAACTCACACTTTAGTACGAAATAGCTTTTACTAGTTTTAGTTTAAATGTCACACTCAGAGCGTAAACTGAGTATCCAAACTAACACTAGCACATGGCGTAGGTATATACCAAAATGTCGCAAATGTCGCATAAAAAGAACTACCACAGCTAAGATGACTAGGCAAATACCAAATTGAGATTATCGCTGTTCAGTGATGAAAACAAGTCGTAATATAACTACATATTAGGGAAGTATATATATTCTTCTTCTTCTTCGCCCGTTGAGGCGTCAGCGCTCATCCACACAAACACCTCCTCAGCCATGTCATAGATGAACGTGTCGGCTACTGCCTAACTTTGGGCATAGGCCACGAACAAGGGCTCTCCAGTTTTCCCGGTCCTGGGCCTTGAGTTTCTTGTTCGTGATTCTGTAACGTTGTTCTTTTTCCGGGATGGGGTTGTTGGCCCCACACCCAACCCCCAACCTGGAGGACCAGTTGCTGCTCTTAGTCTGTCCTCTACCATATGAGTCCTTCCCGGCTTGGTTAAACCTCCCAGGGGGCTAGTCCCCGCCGGTATAGCTCTCATGGTCACGGAGGCACACAAGCCTCCCCACCACGACAAGGTAGCAACACATTGGGGGGAAGTATATATATACCTCCCTAATAATAGTAATATGTAGTTATATTATATACCTCCCTAATATGTTCATATATAAACATACACACATTTCTAAGCTCGCTGATACTATAGTTATACTAACTCCTGAATGAAAGAATATACAGTAAAACCTCTCTAACTGACCACCTCCACAGACTGACCACTCCCCTATATCGATCGCTATATTTGGGTCCCAACAATACCATTGTAAGGATATTCTAAATCTGTAAACCGACCACCTCCCTAAATGAACCACTTAAAGTTGGTCCCAAAGTCGGTCGATTTAGAGAGGTTTTACTGTAAATTGTTATATATTAATCTATAATCATTTTACCTGAGGTCAGCTATAAATAACTACACTTTACCTGTATCTATGCACTTATTTTCACATAATTACTCATACTTCCTGGATGACGTCCTACTTGGCTCCTCAGTCCAATACAGAATTTGTCTCTACCGTCACAATCCACCTCTGTGAAACGACAGAAATTGGAATAAATTGGTGAATTTTCTAATCCTGCATGAAACTATCAAATTTTCAAAACCAAAACCGTGATCTAGATTTGATTCTATATATCTAACTTAGATACTGGTGCACATTTGTCACCACATAGAATGGAGTACCAAACCAATTTAATAGAACCTGTTACTGCAGAAGCCTATGGTGTCAGAGTTTTGATGTGCTTGCCAAAATTAATTCTGTGCGTTTGCACTTCAAATATCTCAAAAGTTAGCCATTTAAATTTAAAGTCAATTCAAAAGTAACATAGATTATAACGATCAACCTAATAATATATTTATCTCAGAAAATGACAGAAACTCAAAAACATCGGACTATACAACTTTAACCTGAGGATAGGTATATGTAGCAGTAGCTATGCATTTTCTTTTAATTAGTATGATATTCCATTTGGCTCCCCACTCCACAACTTGAGCTGGGATGGCCGAATGAATTTTGGTAGATTGGGTTCGAACCCTGTCCGATGGACACCAGACGCGGTGGGCTAATTGGTAGAGCGCGGGCTTCCCACCCCAAAGGTCGGGAGGTCGAATCCCCGCCGAGCCAAACCAATGACTTATATAATTGAAACTTGTCACTGTTGCCTGGTGCACGGCATTATAATATTAGGATAGAGCAATGACTGGTTAGCTCAGTGTCCGGATAATGTGACTGAGTGGGATATCAGGTTATGGTGCCGGCAGCCTGGTTAACCAGTGGGGCAGCACTATACATTTGTCATGGGTGCACGCTGTCACAAGTCGGTGCCCATCCTGATATGACCTTTAGATATTGCCAGGATGTAAAACCCCAAACAAACAAGGAGCGGTGGAATGAGGAAGACCAATTTTCTGCGATTGAAAGGGCAAGGAGCGGTGGGATGAGGAAGACCAATTTTCTGCGATTGAAAGGGCAAGGAGCCGTGGAATGAGTAAGACCAATTTTCTGTGATTGAAATGGCAAGGAGCCGTGGAATGAAGAAGACCAATTTTCTGCGATTGAAAGGGCAAGGAGCAGTGGAATGAGGAAGACCAATTTTCTGCGATTGAAAGGGCAAGGAGCGGTGGAATGAGGAAGACCAATTTTCTTCGATTGAAAGGGTAAGGAGCGGTGGAATGAGGAAGACCAATTTTCTGCGATTGAAAGGGCAAGGAGCAGTGGAATGAGGCAGACCAATTTTCTGCGATTGAAAGTTCAAGGAGCAGTTGAATGAGGAAGACCAATTTTCTGCGATTGAAAGGGAAAGGAGCAGTGGAATGAGGAAGACCAATTTTCTGCGATTGAAAGGGCAAGGACCGGTGGAATGAGGAAGACCAATTTTCTGCGATTGAAAGGGAAAGGAGCAGTGGAATGAGGAAGACCAATTTTCTGCGATTGAAAGGGCAAGGACCGGTGGAATGAGGAAGACCAATTTTCTGCGATTGAAAGGGCAAGGAGCGGTGGAATGAGGAAGACCAATTTTCTGCGATTGAAAGGGCAAGGAGCAGTGGAATTAGGAATCGATCATAGTTGTATCAGTGCATGTTCATCATACCAGCCCCAATTATCCTGGTCAGGATACTGACAAGTACACAGGTATGATACTTTGCGAACCTGCCTGGTATGTGTGCATTTAAAGACCCTAACTAGATCTTTGTAATTCTAAGAATTGAACTGAATCGTCGAGATAAAATGTTGGAAACAGTCACAGCGGGGGGGGGGGGGGGGGGGGGTTAGGTAGATGTAGAACATAACCTAGCAAGGCACATCACCAGAATGGCAGATATGTATTTTAAAACCCCATAAGTTTGCATGCCCACCATAATGTTTTATATATAAATATATGGATATCGATCATAGTTGTATATTCCTCAAGTACAATGATATATTATGTATATATACGTTATATATATAATGTCAATATACTTTTTACTTTATTTTTTTTTGTATTAGTAATGTACAGTAAAACCTCTCTAACCGACCACCTCCACAGACCGACCATTCCCCTATATCGCTCGCTTTATTTGGGTCCCAACAATACCATTGTAAGGATATTCTAACTCCGTAAACCGACCACCTCCCTAAATGGACCACTTAAAGTTGGTCCCAAGGTCGGTAGATTTAGAGAGGTTTTACTGTATAACATTTGCATGTTGCTTAAGGAAATATATAATGAATAGCCCAGTTGTGTGTGTATATAACAGCTGTATAAATAGCAGTTGTATATTGCTCAAGTACAGTGCTATATGCGATGTCTGATGCATTATGCGAGTATAAAGGCATGGAAGGGATTTATTAGTTTTATATCATGGTGTTCTCTGTGGCGGAGTGGTTAGAGTGTCTGACTTTTTTCTAGGTCGGACTCCTAATCTGAAGGTCAGTGGGTCAATTCCCTGTGCCCCCACCTCTGCCAATTTGTATTTCCACCACTGTGTATAACTTACAGCGTCATGAAAGGCCAGTTGCTCTCATACCATGTCTATGTGGTGTGGGAGGTTAAAAATCCCTTGGGTCGGTAAAAGTGTAGGCTCAGGCTTTCTATCGACAAACTGTCTAATGGTGAAAACAAGCCTATTCAGGCTCATCCATGATAGGCAGTATAAATCTTCAACAAAAAAAACAAAAAAATCTTTATTATTGTATTGGTTATTCTTGTCTGCATGTACACCATTTGGGACTAGTGGCGCCCCAACTGGTGCATGAGAACTTCACTCCGCTCTGAGGTGTTTACTTTATATCTTGTCTTCTTTTGTACAGCTGTATATTGTATCCATTATGGAACCACTTTTCCAGGCAGAAAAAATCCGGACAAAAACTTTGTTGATTAAACAAGGAGCGGGATCTAGTTCAGACAGTAGAGTGTCAACCTGTGAAGGTGTGGGTCATGCAATCGATCCTGCTTAGTGGATCCATTTGCAGTTTGGGCTATTTTCCATTCCAACCATTGGTCCACAAGTGGTTCATTAAAGGATGTGGTATGCACTGTCCTGTCTGTGGGATAGTGCATATAAAAGACCCCTTGCTGCTTATCGGAAAGAGTAGCCTATCTGGCGGTAGCGGGTTTCCTCCAAAGAAATATGTCAGAATGAATATATGTTCTATGTCCAATAGGCGATGATAAAAATCAATGTGCTTTGGAGGCGTCATTAAAAAAAACAACTTGTTGTTGATTAAACAGGGGGAATTTCAATTATGGCTGATTAATCTTCCTCATTGCAATGCTGCACCGAACCTACTCGCGGTGAATGTGGGTTAGGTAGCATCAATTATGAATTGGTAACTCATTTGTTTGACTTGGCAACGGTTTGAACCCCACCACCTGCCAACATGGGAATCTCACATTTAACTCATTCGGTCCTCCCATTTCCAAGTCAGGAAGCCAGGAAGACCAAAACAATGGTTATAAGTAAAAAGACAGATAAACCAAATATCAATATAACCATAGATGGCACAAACATAGAACAAGTATCCGAATTCATATATCTCGGACAAAAGATTACAAATGATGGGAGATGTGAGAAGGATAACAATAGCCCTCACAACATTCTCCAAAATGTATAGAGTGTTAACATCAAGTAAGATATTAATACATAAAAGGAAGCATATTCTTCAGTGTTATCTATGGTCTACTCTTATGTATGGGGCAGGTGTATGGACAATCTCTAAGAAAATGTACAAATGTTTAGCAGCATTTGAGATGTGGACTTATCGAAGGATGATGAAAATATCATGGACAAAGAAGATCACCAACAAAGAAGTTCTCAGAAAAATTAAAAATAAGAAACACTATACAGACAAAGAAACTTATTTATTTTGGCCACATCATTCGTCAGAGTTCAATATACCGTACATTGTTGGAAGGGAAGGTGAATGGCAGCAGAGGGAGAGGGAGACCAAGAACATCATGGTTTACAAATATTTCACAGTGGACAGGCTTGAATTATTCACAGTCTATCAGAACAGCATCCCATCGGGAGAAGTGGAGAACCATTGCATCCAACCCTCGACTAGAGGACGGAACTATTGATTGATTGATTTCCAAGTACAGTAAAACCTCTCTAACCGACCACCTCCACAGGTCGACCACTCCCATATATTGATCACTATATTTGCATCCCAAACGATCACCCATATAAAAGAAACTCCCTACACCGACCACCTCCCTAAATGGACCATTTAAAGACGGTCCTCTAGTCGGTCCCATGCAATGATATATATGAAGTTTGTTTGCTGGGGTTTTATATCCTGGCAACATCTAAGGTCATATGAGGATGGGTTCTGATATGTCACAGTGCGCACTCAAGACAACTTTATAGTGCTGCCCCATTTGGAGACCAGGTTGCCAGTAACCATGACCCAATTTCCCACTGCTGACCCTCAGCTAACCAGTCCTCTCCCTATCCTAGTAATGCCAAGTGCCAGGCTAGGTAGCGACAAGTATCAATCTTTATAAGTCATTGTTTTGACTCGGCCAGTATTCCAACTCGCGACCTTCCACATGGGAACTCTGCACTCTACCGATTCAACAACGGCGTCTGGTGTGAATGCAAAGAAATGGTTTAAATAAGCAGATACTGGATTCCTTTCACTTACAGGCACTGCGTCTAGTGCAGTGGGGGTGGGGGAAGGGGGTAGGAAGGATTCCTCACCTGCCCCTGTCAATCCACACCTTCTCTCTAAGTCACCTATATTCCTTAACACTCCTTCAGACCCCTATCTCAACTAGGCTCCCCTTCCTCCTGCCCCCCTCCCCCACCCCTCGCCCATCTGTGTACCCACTCCCCCCATCACCCACTCACCCCCGTCAACCCAAGCTTTCAGCACACGCTCTTTCACACCGCCTGCCTGCCTCTCACCCTGCCTGCCCAAACCACATCTACATCCACACCCATATCCCCATTCATCCCACATCCACACCCACTCCCACATCCACACCCACATCCATACACACCCATCACCTCAGGTTATCAGCATACGCTCTTTGATACCAATATCTCTCACCCTGCCAGCCCAAACCACACCCACACACACATCCACACCCATATCCACATCCATCCTACACCCATTTCCCCGTCCTGATATGACCTTAGATGTTGCTAGGACGTAAAACAACAACAAACAAACAAACACCCATTTCCACACGCGCACACATGTCCACACTCATTCCCACATCCACTCCCACCCCCATCACCTCAAGTTATCAACATATGCTCTTTGATACCACTGTCTCTCACCCTGGCTACCCAACCCTCACCCACACCCACATTCACATCCATCCCATACCCACTTGCACACCCATTTCCACACTCACACCCACACCCATTTCCACATCCACATCCACGACCACACCATCCTCCATCTCACACCCCATGCTACACCCGCATCCACTCCCACAGCCACACCCATCTCCACACTTACTCCCACATTCACATCCATTTCCACATCCACATCCACCCCCAACCCACATCCTCACCCATCCCACACCCATTCCCACCTTCCATCCCACACCCAAACCCACACCCACACCCAAACTCTCACTCAAACCCACACCCAAAGTCTCACCCAAACCCACACCCAAACCCACACCCACACCCACTCTTACACACACTTGTCCCGGGACCTGCCAAACCTACACCCCCTCCCACACCCACTCGTCCAGGGACCTGCCACCCCCACCCCCCACCCCCACCCCTCACCCCCCACGAATACCTGCTCCTACCTGAAGGAAGCCTTGCTGTGCCTGACGTGTATATATCACCTCACCTTGAGCCTGGTGTCTATCCGTCCCACATACACCACCATACCTCAGCAGCCATACATCTACGCACCTGTCCGCCCTGCTATGAGCCACTGCCTGCACCAAACTTGCAGAATCCTATATGTTTTTATCTGAATTATCTGCCCTATTTTATCTGTTAAGTGTAAATATATTAGATTCACCAGTGTAGCTTATTTGATTTAACCTTGAAGTAACTTTCAATTTAACGCCCCAGTCTGGTGAAGCATAACATTTTCAAAACCAAAATAATTATCTAGATTTGATTATCTATGTCTAACTTAAATACAGATGCAGTTTTAATTATTGTGGCCAGACATAATGGGGCATTGAATCAATTTAAAACAAGCTGCTACTGCTGAAGCTTATAGTATCAGAATTTTGGCATGCTTGCCAAAATAAATTTTAGCACATTTGCACTTCAAATATCTCAAAAGTTAACCAGTTAAAATAAAAGTTATGTCAAACTAAAGTAAGGTAGATTATAACTGTTGATTGAATATATTTAAACTGACAGAATATCAAAACCCATCGGCCCTTCAACTGTAAGGTTTTATCTTTGTGGAGATAGTTGATAAGGAAACATGCAAAATTACGCCCTGAAATGGTGCTTTACCTATTTTCCAACATTGCAACAAACTGCAATCAATGTTTTAAAAACCTGGCCCAATAGTTAGGTTGAATAAAGTAGGATGAAATGTAGGTCAGTGTGTTGGGTGAGAAAATGCAATGTTCTCATCGGATTATTCAGAGTTTTAACTCAACATATTGGAATTATAGACACTTTTCATTGTATGCCTTCGCTTCCTGAAACAACGCCATTTTTCATTGTTATTCCAATATGGGAATAACGTGATATATCTCATGGTAAGGGTATATTAGGAATTCATCCGAAAAAAAACCCGTAAACGCCAATCCAAACATTGAGATAAATACTGAAATCAATCCCCCAAAACGTTTGTTTTTTTACAATCCTATTTTTTGTTCATCGCTCCATTGTCCTGTTATCATAAGAAAGTGGAATTAGTGAGAATTAAAATTACCATTACGTAATTTTTGTTTACTTTGGTTAAATATTTAGATTGGAGCTTGCATTGTTATGTCCCGATCGCATACAAATCAGTGGACGTAGTTGAATGTAGGGAACATTCTGGAGGCAAACGAGGTGTAAGTACGTTAAACTACGTTGAAATACATTATGGTACAGCAGGTTTTATTATGGATAAATACGTTATGGTACGGATAAATATGTCATGGTGCGGATAAATATGTTATGGTACGGATGCAGGTACGTTCAACTACATTAGCCTCCACTACGTTCACCTATGTCCACTTATGGCTATGGGACCAGGGCTTCCTTCATCTGAGTACGCTAGAGCACGCTTGAGTATGTTAGAGTACGTTAGCATGATGGATGCAAATTCAGCCTCTAATATAGCACTCTTTTGAACATGTCCAACAATTAAATCGGGCAGCACGCTCACCTACGTTATTACCAAGTTAACATCATGGATAAGTATGGATGCTGGTACGTTCAACTACGTTAGCCTCCACTACGTTCAACTATGTCCACTAACGTATATATGTGACCGGGGCATTAGTCTTTCTTACAGGGTTCTGTGTCTCTGATCTTCATATATGTTATATTCTCTTAAATTTGCGATGTGTGACAACAGCCAGATATGTTAAGCCATCAGCATGGCCTGGGGAATCGTAGGCCTATAGATCATAGGTAAGCAGGGAATTTGTTTTTAACCAGGAATGATGAAGTGGTCCCAGTGACAGATGTAATTTTAGGTTCGGATGGAGGAGATAAGGCAGACAGCATGTATTGAGGTAGAGTGCAGTGTTACCTGCTGGATAGACCACCTAGCGGGAAAACCACGCATATATGTGGGTGCATATATGTATATATATATGGGTCACTCTCCTGAAAACTGGCCAGAAGTGTCACATGGAGAGTTAAAATTTAATATTTGAATTTTTTACATTTTTTGGTTGCATCTATGTAAAATATAAATTGATGAGATAATAAATAAAGGTGTAGTCCATGAATAAGATATCTCTTATGGCAGTATAACATGTGTGTCACACGTGTAACACATGTTTAGGACACCACACAGTCTGCTCAATAAATATCTAATCAGAATTAAATAATATCATACTTAGAAGCATATTAATCATGGCATAATATACAGAAATATCTAGTGCTTATATTGATAAAAAAAAAGTAATTCCCAGCCATGCTTTATTCACTGAATAATTAGTGTACAATATTTGTGTGGCATCCAGACACCACGGTTTCATGTGTGACGGAAATTTGTAATGTTATTTCTGAAGACATTACATTTGTAGTGGTCTGCACTGACCTCTCAGGCAAGTAACCACATAGACAGGTAGGCGTGGGGAGTGTGTTGATATCAGGGAGCCTAGGTGGTGTAATGGTTAGCACACTGGCCTGGAATGCAAAGAGATGCAGGTTCGAGTCCCGCTCTAGGCGCAATATTCCCCATTTTCATCACCCCCATGCACTGGTTGCCGTGACCATGATCCTGTACAAGCTCGCGTGTATAGTTCTTGAACTTACCCTGTGTATGTAAATGGTTGCATTGCCTGTATGTATGTAATTGTAAGCATAAAAGACTTACAATTCCAGGGGGACAAGTGTAGTGGTCTGCACTGACCTCTCAGGCAAGGAGCCACTTAGACAGGTAGGCGTGGGTAGTGTGTTGATATCAGGGAGCCTAGGTGGTGTAATGGTTAGCACACTGGCCCGGAATGCAAAGAGATGTGGGTTCGAGTCCCGCTCTAGGCGCAATATTCCCCATTTTCATCACCCCCACGACACTGGTTGCCGTGATCATGATCCTGTACAAGCTTTGCGCTGTATGGTTGTTGAACCTACCCTGTGTATGTATGTGTTAGTGCATTGCCTGTATGTATGTAATTGTAAGCATTACAAGACTTACAATTCCAGGGGACGAGTGTAGTGGTCTGCACTGACCTCTCAGGCAAGTAACCACATAGACAGGTAGGCGTGGGGAGTGTGTTGATATCAGGGAGCCTAGGTGGTGTAATGGTTAGCACACTGGCCGGAATGCAAAGAGATGTGGTTTCGAGTCCCGCTCTAGGCGCAATATTTCCCATTTTCATCACCCCCACAACACATTTTTTTTTTTTTAAATTTAAGCATGCATACATGTTAATAAATACTTCCTCTTTGATTTGGGAACTGTTTTGTTTGATATATCAATGCAATACAAGATGTTAATAAGGATTCAACCACGTCCCATATGTCATGTTACAAATGGCTGACTGTAAAATGGGGTTTTTTGGTACAAAAACAGTTCATAACTAAAAAGACCAAAGTTGCACACAGTTTTATTTTATTTCCCTTATTTCTTTCATCAAATCTGAACATGAATATGAAAAGTATAAGGAAAAAAATAAGTAGGAAGGTTTTTATTGATGTTTTAAAATCCCATCTCATGCTGACCAGTTTTCAGGAGAGTGACCCAGAAACACAATTTTTCACTTCTCCATAGGACAAGTCTTGTATAACTTTCACTTTTCCGTCTGAATTTTCACTTGTCCACAGTACTTACCTTTATTATCTCAGTTAACCTCAGTCGTTATGGGAATAAAACTACACAAATAAATCAAAATGGCAAAACACGTCATAAGTCGTGTAAATTACATTTTAAGCAGAGAAAATCACAAAATACATGTTTTTCAGCCCAATATTTTCACTTGGCCAAAGGAAAAGCTCAAGCCATATTCTGCTTGGCTATACCTACTCACACTTTGCTCAGACAAGCGGACAACCTCTTATTTCGAACGCTGTGGACATTTTGTGGAATTTCAAATCTGTCACAGAATATACATGGGATTAGCAGGAATCTCCCACTGCTATTTTGAGTAAATGCATTCTAAATCCGCATTTTGTGATATTTCAATCGCAATTCAAATGATGACACAGAATAATACACTTGTGTGATGATAGGGAAAACCACACTTATATTTTGGGTGAATATGTTCCAAATGGGCTTTTTTTGGTGACATTTCCATCTCAACTCAAATGATGTCACTGAATATACCTGTGTGATTAGCGGACAACTCACAAATATATGTTGCTTATATATGCTCCAAATGCGCATTTTAGGACATTTGTATTCTCAATTCAAATCATGTCAAAGAATATACATGTGCAATTACATGTAATGGGAAAATCATGTATATATTTCGGATAAATATGTTCCAAATACACATTTTGTGACATTTCAATCTCAATCCCAATATTATCAGAGAACATGTGTGATATATTTAGGGTATGTATGTACATCCCAAATGCACATTTTGTGACATCTCAATCTCAAAATTCAAATCATGTCACAGGATACACCTGTGGAATTTCAAAGGCTAGATTGTGAATCTTCTAAACATATATATTCATATTTGAGGGCTTCTACTTAGATTGTCTCTCAAACGAACACCGGAATTACTCAAATAAAAACTATGGGCAGCAATTGTAGTCATATGGCGTTCTCTGTGGCGGAGTGGTTAGAGTGTCTGACTTTTTTCTAGGTCAGACTCCTAATCTGAGGGTCGGCGGTTCGATTCCCCATGCCCCCAGCTCTGCCAATTTGGATTTCCACAGCGTCATCAAAGGCCGGTTGCTCTCATACCATGTCTATGTGGTGTGGGAGGTTAAAAATCCCTTGGGTCGGTAAAAGTGTAGGCTCGGGCTTTATATCGACCAGCAGTGGAATGAGGAAGACCAGTCGTCTATGACTGAAATTTCCCCTGCTTAAACAACTAATAGACCAACAACAAAAAATCCAAAAAAAATCCGGGTAGCGGGCATCTGTGTGTAGCCATGGTAACGGCGAAGGGTGAGCTCAAATATCCTCCCTTCTCCTTAAATATTTGAACATATCTGCAGCTGCTGGAGCCGCAATGGTAATGGGGATGTTCATTATGCATGTATCGACTGCACGAGATCGAGGGTGGTGTCAGGGTTGGTTGTTGGAGTTTTCCGTCCTGGCAACATCTAAGGTCATATTAGGATGGGTGACTTGTGACAGTGCGCGCACTCATGGCAATTTTATAGTGCTGCCCCACTGGGAAATCAGGTCGTTCCACCCATGACCCGATATCCCACTCAGTCACATTATCCTGACATTGAGCTAACCAATCCTTGCCCTATCCTATTAATGCCGAGCACCAAGCTAGGAAACGACAGGTATCCATTTTTATGTCATTGGTTTGACTCGACCGGGAAGGCAACTCCCGACCTTCCATACGGGAGGCCCGCGCTCTACCGATTCGGCCACCGCACCCAGTTACAGGTGGGTGGAGGTGGGTGTGGAGGTGGGTGGATGTGGGGGGGGGGGGCGGCGAGGGGGTCCGGGATGCCACCTGAGAGTGCAACGTGCGTGCCATGAGATCTAGGCTAATTAACTCACCTGAAGATGTGGGGTTCAGGTGGACAGTCCCTGAAGGTGCTGCAGGTGTTGGCCGACAGCAGCCATTACACACGATGGGTAAGTGTGTGGGGGATGGGGGGCGACCATTTAGTATGGGAGGTGGGAAGTGGGAGGGGGGGGGGGCGTAGAGGTGTGCAAAACGACCATTTTATATAGGAGGTGGGAAGTGGGAGGGGGTAGAGTTGTCAAAACGACTAATTTATATAGGAGGTGGGAAGTGGGTGGAGGTGTCTAAATGACCATTTTATATAGGAGGTGGGAATTGGGGGGGGGGGGGGAGTATAGGAGTTAGGAAGTGGGAGGGAGTAGAGGTGTCAAACGCCATTTTTATAATGGATTGGGGGGGGTTAGGAGGTGGGAAGTGGGACGGGGTAGAGGTGTCAAAACTACAATTTTATATAGGAGGTGGGATTTGGGGGGCGGGGGGTAGTATAGGAAGTGGGAGGGGAGTAGAGGTGTCAAAACGACCATTTAATATGGGAAGTGGGAGGGGGAGTAGAGGTGTCAAAACGACTATTTTATATGGGAGGTGGGAAGTGGGAGGGGATAGAGGCGTCAAGACGACCATTTTATATAGGAAGTGGGAATTGGGGTGGGAGCGAGGGGTGAGTAGAGGTGTCAAAACGACCATTTTATATAGGAAGTGGGAGTGGGCTGGGCTGCGCTGGATTGGGTTGGGCTGGACTGGGTTGGGTTGGGCTGGGCTGGGCTGGGCTGGGCTGGGCTGGGCTGGGCTGGGCTTCCGGCGGGAAGCGGGATGGGCCGGGCTGGGATGGGCCGGGCTGATGCTGAGCTAGGTTGGGTTGCGTTGAGCCGTCCAAGATGGCTAGGATGATCTGACACAGTAGCTGGCAGCGTAGGCAGAATTTAATACACGGCAGGAAGGATAGAATGGAGGCGTGCATGTCAGTATGGAGAGCGAGAGTGCATGGGGGGGGGGGGGGGGGGGAGGTCATGGGTATGTGCGTGAGATGAAGGGAAGGTGTCTCTGAACACCGTGTGAGTGGAGCGGGGTGGGTGGGGGTGACAGGGTGCGTGGGGAGTGACAGGGTGGGTGTGTGTGCGAGGGTGGGTGGGTGTGAGAGGGTAGGTGTGGGTGAGGGAGGGTGTGGGTGAGGGAGGGTGTGGGTGAGGGAGGGTGTGGGTGAGAGGGTGACTGGGGGTGAGGGTGAGGGTGAGAGCGGGTGGGGGTGAAAGAGTCGGTGAGGGGTAAGAGGCAGTGTAGAGAGTGAGAAGGTGGGTGAAGGTGAGAGTGGATGGTAGTGACACTGACAGGGTGGTTGAGGGGTGAGAGGCAGTGTAGAGAGTGAGAGAGTGGGTGAGGGTGAGAGTGGGTGCGGCTGAGAGACTGGGTGAGGGGTGAGAGGCAGTGGAGAGAGTGAGAATGTGGGTGAGGGTGAGAGTGGGTGGTGGTGACAGGGTGGTTGAGGGGTGAGAGGCAGTGTAGAGAGTAAGAGGGTGGGTGAGGGTGAGAGTGGGTGGTGGTGACAGGGTGAGTGAGGGGTGAGAGTCAATGTAGAGAGTGAGAGGGTGGGTGAGGGTGACAGTGGGTGGGCATATGTGGTTGAGGGGGGAGAGGCAGTGTAGAGGCTGGGTGAGGGTGAACAGGTGGGTGGGGGTGACAGGTGTGAGTGAGGGTAAGAGGCAATGTAGAGAGTGAGAGGGTGGGTGAGGGTGACAGTGGGTGGGGGTGACAGAGTGGTTGAGGGGTGAGAGGCAGTGTAGAGAGTGAAAGGGTGGGTGAGGATGAGAGTGGATGGAAGTGACAGGGTGAGTGAGGGGTGAGAGGCAATGTAGAGAGTGAGAGGGTGGGTGAGGGTGACAGTGGGTGGGGGTGACAGAGTGGTTGAGGGGTGAGAGGCAGTGTAGAGAGTGAAAGGGTGGGTGGGAGTGTGAGTGATGGGGTGACGGGTGAGTGAGGGGTGAGAGGCAGTGTAGAGAGTGAGAGGGTGGGTGAGGGTGACAGTGGATGGAAGTGACATGGTGAGTGAGGGGTGAGAGGCAATGTAGAGAGTGAGAGGGTGGGTGAGGGTGACAGTGGGTGGAAGTGACAGGGTGAGTGAGGGGTGAGAGGCAATGTAGAGAGTGAGAGGGTGGGTAAGGGTGACAGTGGATGGAAGTGACAGGGTGAGTGAGGGGTGAGAGGCAATGTAGAGAGTGAGAGGGTGGGTGAGGGTGACAGTGGGTGGGGTGACAGAGTGGGTGAGGGGTGAGAGGCAGTGTGGAGAGGGTGGGTGAGAGTGAGAGTGGGTGGGGGTGACAGAGTGGGTGAGGGTTCAGAGGCAGTGTTGAGAGTGAGAGGGCGGGTGCAGGAGAATGTGAGACATGACTGTGGCTGTGGGTCGCGTGTGTGGGGAGAGTAGTTGTCATTGCCTTAGCCACGTGCCGGCCTGCAGTGCCGCTGTTGGAACGGGTTATTATACTCATATAATTTGTATACAGCATATATTAATTATATCACTGTGATTGTGTGCATACTGTGACTCGATTTACGTGTGTAATATACGTATACAAATGCATAGATATTTTAGCTTTACTGTGTACATAGTATGACATAGATACTCTATATATGTATGTACTATCTATATATATATATATGTAAATATATTTATTTACATATACACGCACACCCGAGATAACGACCGCCACACACTTATATGCGTAGCAAATGGTGTGGGCGGTGCGAGTAGAAAGTAGAAAGTGGGTTGATGTGTGTGGCTGTTGGGATCCCATTATAGACCAGTGACGGGAATTGCCTTTAAAGTGAGATAACGGCAGTTGGCCTTCACTGCATAACACGGGTGGTGGTGGTGGTGGTGTTGGTGGGGGGGGGGGGGGGGGTGCGACTGGTGTGGAGTGGTAGAGAGAGAGTGTGGGGGGGGGGGGGGGGGGCAGCAGCCAACTGGTGTGGAATGGTAGAGAGAGTGTGTGTGGGTGGGGGGGGGGGGGGGGAGGCAAGCAGGCGACTGGTGTGGAGTGGTAGAGAGTGTGTGTGCGTGTGTGTGTGTGTGTGTGTGGGGGGGGTGGGGGGGGGGTTGCTGAGAGGAGCTGCGCCGACGGGGGGGGGGGGGGGACCAGCGTTCCGGGACGGAGCCTTATATGGATTTATCTGGTACCAGGGCCGCCGCCTGGTGGGAAATAAAAACATCAAAACATCAAAACATAAAATGGCTTCAGACGGGACCAGTGTAATCCTACCCTCACAGTCACACACTCAACCCCAGCATCGCTGCACCAGACCGATTCGTGGCTTCTGATTGTGGCTTCACTGTCGCGGGTTTAGCTATTGTCCTGGCTTCTCACGCAAATGGCGCTTAGCCTGCGTATTTGTGGTGGCTGGTGGCTGAGGGGAGCGGGGGGGGGGGGGGCGGTGTTTGTTCATAGTTGTTGTTCTGACACAAAGCTACACTGGCTTCTCGCTACATATGTGTTATATTTGCGATACGAGACCGACTTGTGGCTTCGGATTGTGGCTTCACTCTTTCGAGGTTTCGCTATTGTGCTGGCTTCCCATGCAAATGGCTCTCAGGCTGCGTATTTGTGGTTGCCGATGGGGTGGTGAAGGAGGGGGGGGGGGAGTTTCGTAGTTGTTGTTCGTACACAAAGCTACACAGGCTCCTTGCTTCATCTGTGTTACCTTGCTACATTTGCGGTATGAGACCGACTCGTGGCTTCGGATTGTGGCTTCACTCTCTCATGTTTAGCTATTGTCCTGGTTTCCCATGCAAATGGCTCTCAGCCTGCATATTTGTAGTGGCCGAAGGGGTGGGGGGTGGGGATCATAGTTGTTGTTCGTACACAAAGCTACACTGGCTCCTTGCTACATCTGCGTTACCTCTGGTGGCATGGAAACACTGCCTTCTATTTCTAAGGGACCAGATGTGGTGGTCGAATTGGTCAAGCGCTTGCTTTCCGTGAGCAATGTCGGAAGTTTGCATCCCAGCCGAGTAAAACACATACCTTATCAAATTGATACTATTCGCTACGTAGCCTGGAACCGAGTCACACCAATGCCTTATAAAATAATTAAGTGCCTGTCACACTATGCCGGATTGAGCAACAGAGAGAATTGTCTAGTCCGGTGGCATTCGGGCATGATAAGTATCAAAATGTATTAAAATGTGTAAAAGTGTTGCGATATCAGGTCTAAGAACGGACATGAAATGGATATGAAATGACATGAAACGGACATGAAACAGACATGAATGGATAGCCAACAGACAAAACAAACTCAAACCAGACAAGAACCATAGACGTCAATCCAGCAACATCCAGTCCGAGTTTTGTGCATGTTCCAAACATGTACGGACACAAACCGGACTATCAACGGACTTTGTTCTGTTTCTTTCCATTTCCTCCAATCCGGTGATGTGTGACAGGGTCGCTACCTAGGCTGGTGTTTGACACCAATTAATCCAATGACTTATGCAGTTAATACTTATCGCTACCTAGGCTGATGGTTGACACCAATCAAACCAATGACGTATAAAATTGATATGTGTCGCTACCTAGGCTGCTGTTTAATACCAATTAATCCAATGACTTATACAATTAATACTTATCGCTACCTAGGCTGGTCTTTGGCACCAATCAAACCAATGACTAGTAAAATTGATGTGTCGCTACTTAGGCTGCTGTTTGATACCAATTAATCCAATGACTTATACAATTAATACTTATCGCTACCTAGGCTGGTGTTTGGCACCAATCAAACCAACAATTTATCAAATTGATACTTGTTGCTACCTAGGCGGCATTTGGCATCGTGTTGCTACCTATGCTTTCAACATTGATAAGACAAGGACTGGTTAGCACATTATCAGAATAATATGACTGTGGGGGAGATCGGGTTATGTTGCTGGTGGCCTGGTTTCCCAGTGGGGCAGCAATATAAAAGTTGCCGGAGTGTGCACTGTAACACACTTGCTATCCGGACCGCTCTTCATCCACACCTCTCTCTATGTACTCCCCGCTGGCCTTGCTCCTCCTTGATATGCCTGAAAAGAGTTCCAGGAGGGGGAGCCCACCAGCATTTCAGTTTTCACTTTCTACTCTTACTCTGTCCATGTCTTTGGCTCGCCAGCTGGTCACCATAGAGCAAATAGACATGGTCCTTTGACTCAACTCTCCTCATTTCTCTTTCCTAGACTCTACCCTTTTTTTCCTCCCAGGCATACTCCTCACCCTGACCAGGGGAGTTGTGTGCTTGGGTGGGGCTGTATACCTTACCGTTTCTCTCGCTTTGTTCTCATTGCTGGAACCGCTTTACCCCCCTTTTACCCATCCCTTCCTCCCAAACCCTTGCTGCTGTCAACTGGATAGGAGTGCTCTACTACCGCTGAACCAAAGAGATTCGGGGCCACCCCAACGCTTCACTGTTTCAATGCTGTACAGATGTCCCCAGCTTCTACAACCGTCCCTACTGAAGATTAATCTTCAACCAAAGATTGGGCCGATTTATCAGAGCCTCTCTGTACTGTTGCACTTCTTCAACCAGTAACAGTCTTGAGGTTACAAACAACCCCACAAGCAAGCAAGCACTGTCACAACTTCCTACCTATCCTGATATGACGTTAGGTGTATCTGGGACGTAAAACAACAACAAACAAGCTTTCTAAGAGTAAACCTCCAATAGGTTTCTTTCTTACCGTGTCCGCCATCAATGGGGGGCAGTGTGGCTTCTATATACACATACAAACACCCACTGCCGGCTGGTTTATATAGTTCATGTGGACGTTTTGTGTGTCGGTTTTTTGGGAGGGTTTTGTGTGTGTGTGGGGGGGGGGGGGTTGCTAATGCATTGAGTAGGAAGTGGACTGTACACCGGCTCTGTCATAATGTCGCACTGTGCGCTACAACCAGTCACCGTGTTTGTTGAGTATATATCGACTAGATAAGTGGTAGAAGTGCATCTTGAATCGGACAATGGACATGCCAGAAGGCGGTATGAGGTGGTTGAGGGGAGGGTGTGTGTATGTGTCAGTGTCAGTGTCAGTGTCTGTGTGTGTGTTGATTGTCTCCCTATAGGCCCGTGCTTCTGACTCTGAGAACCCCGTATCGCTGCCCATGGAGATAGCTTGCCCCCACCCCAACCCCCACCCCGAGCAACCCACCCCTCTCAGCATCCCTTCCGCTGCTCCCTCCCCCGCGCCCCCCCCCCCCCCACCTTCCCCAGCCACTCTCTCCACAATCACCCTCCAACCAGCTCACACAGGCGCACACGGAACCCATGAGAGATAGCGCCGGAGCCTGGGTGAGGAGGAAAAAGCAGATGGATCTGTCATATTGGCATGCCGTCATGTCGGCCTTGCCCGCGCCTGATTGTGTTATCGGGGCGGGGCACGGCCGTCGGACGGGCTGGGCTGGGCGGGGCGGGGCGGAGCCGGGGTGTATTGACGGGGTGCCGGTGTCGCAGTTTGAGTGCCCTGCCAGTTTGAGCGCCCTTCTGTTGCTTCTGCGCATGCGCGGATAGAGACAACATTAAAACCACCCTAACTATCAAAGTAATTTGTGATTTGTGGTGCTTTGAAAGCAAATTTCTCTTGTTTCTATTAAATAGTTTAGATCTTTCTCTACAATTTCACATTCAGCCTTTTTTTTTATCAGCCAATTGGAAGTTCTTGAATTTATTTTGTGAAAATAGTTTTTGAGGCCATGATCTGATAAGGCTAACACTGGCATTGACACTCAGAATATCCCAACTTTCACTATTATCTCTGTTTTAATACTTTCAGAGTAAATTGCTCTTAGGTTACATTAAATACTTCAGATCTTCCTCTTCAATTGTGCATTAAGATATTTTTAATCGATCCAATGAAAGCTTTTAAATCTATTTTACAAAAAAGTATACAACCACTGGCATGGCGCTCAAACTGCGACACCGGGATGGGTAGGGCTGTGGGTTTGGGTGTAGGTGTATGGGGTGTGTGGGATATGTGGGTATGGAATTGTTTGTATCCCGTGGGTGACCGTCCTGATATGACCTTAGATGGTGCCAGGACGTAAAGCTCCAACAACAAACCAATCCTGTAGGTGTGGGCGTGGGCGTGGGTATAGATATGGCTATGAGCATGGGCATGTATGTGTCCTGTGGTTGTGTATGTGTCCTGTGACTGGATCGGTCATGTGGTTGTGTCTGTATTGGGGGGGGGGGGGGGTGTCTGTCTAATGTGGTTGTGTTTGTCTTGTTGTGCATGTGCCATGTGGTTGTGTCAAGGTCCTGTGTCTGTTCTGTGCTTGTATCTGTGTATTGTGGTTGTGTATGTGCCATGTGGTTGTGTCAAGGTCATGTGACTGTTCTGTGATTATATATGTGTATTGTCGTTATTAAATGTGCTATGTGGTTGTGTTTTAGTCATGTGTCTGTTCTCTGCTAGTATATGTGTCTTGTGGTTGTGTATGTGCCATGTAGTTGTGTATGTGTCCTGTGTATGTTCTCTGCTAGTATATGTGTATTATGGTTGTGTATGTGCCATGTGGTTTTGTATGTGTCCTGTGTCTGTGCTATGCTTGTATCTGTGTCTTGTGGTTGTGTATGTGCCATGTGGTTGTGTCTGAGTCCTGTGTCTGTTCTGCGCTTGTATATATGTCGTGTGGTTGTGTATGTGCCATGTGGTTGTGGCTGAGTCCTTTGTCTGTTCTGCGCTTGTATATGTGTCTTGTGGTTGTGTATGTGCCATGTGGTTGTGTATGAGTCCTGTGTTTGTTCTGTGCCTGTATCTGTGTCTTGTGGTTGTGTATGTGTCATGTTGTAAAGTCCTCAGCTGGATTCTGTGCTTTGTGTAGGCAGGCTATAATGAAATCAATACAGACAAGAAGAGAAAGGAAGAGTATAAAGAATGAAAGTAGAGAGAGACAATGCCCTTAGGTTTATTATTATATAGTGGTACATGGATCTCGTATGGCATACCACCTGACCGTATTCTCCAATGAGCCTCAAGCATTTATAGTTCCACCAATAAACATCAAGCATTCCTGTGTCACCATGGCTACCGTGATCTGCCCACAACCACCATGAGGTGTGGCTGCTTGGCCACCACCTGCCCTGAGCTGAGTGTGTGGTGATCCGTGACTAACAGAGCGGGGAGGGGGTGGTGAGTAGAGCTCCAAGTGCCCTTACACACTATCTATAGTGCCTCCTTCACACTATTTACCTAATACACAATGACTATTAACCATAAATAAAGGATCACCAGCAACTACATAAATACATTCATGCACCTGGCACTATATACCATTTACCATTATAGACCATTTGAATTCCCCCACCAATGCGTTTTATCGGAATATTTTACAATGTGGTTGTGTATGAGTCCTCTGGCTGTGGTTCCATCCTCTGATTGTTTCTGTATCCTGTGGCTCTATCTATATCTGGTTAAATGTTTGGTCGTGTCTCCAGTTCTTGAGAGAAGTAGCTGTACTTTGCTTTTCTTTCTTTTTTTCTTTCTTTTCTTTGGACATCAAATATGACGGTTCAGTACCCCTTCTGGCTTGTCTCCTCCTTCATTCACCCTGTCCTGATATGACCTTAGATGTTGACACAATCAACCAACCTTCATTCACTCGTCTTCCGTCACCCATATCCTCACTCACTAACTCACTGAATCACTCACTAACTCACTCATTAAACCTCATGTACTCACTCAGTGTACCTCACTCACTAACTCACTTACTCTCTCATTGACACTCTCATGTACTCACTCAGTGTACCTAACTCAAATATTCATGCACTAATTCACTCATGTACTCACTCGTTGAGAGACCCTCTTCTACTCACTCCATGCTGGTCCTGATATGACCTTAGATGTTGCTAGGACATAAAACAGCAAACAAAACAAATAAACTCACCCCATGCACTTTACTTTCACTCACTCACTCATTCATTCATTCACTCACTCACACGCTCATTCACTCACATGTTCATTCACTCACTCACTCACTCACACGTTCACTCACACGCTCATTCACTCACTGGCTCACAAGCTCATTCACTCACTCACACGCTCATTCACTCACTCAATCATATGCTCATTCATTCACTCACACACTCATTCACTCACTCACACGCTCATTCACTCACTCACATGCTCATTCACTAACTCCCTCACTCACATGCTCATTCAGTCACTCACATGATCATTCATTCACTCACACGCTCATTCACTCACACGCTCATTCACTCACTCACATGCTCATTCAGTCACTCACTCACACGCTCACTCACTCACACGCTCATTCACTCACTCATTCACTCACACACTCACTCATATGCTCATTTACTCACTCACACGCTCATTCATTCACTCACACACATGCTCATTTACTCACTCACATGCTCATTCATTCGCTCACACACTCACTCGCTCACACATTCACTCACTCACACGCTCATTCACTCACACGCTCATTCACTCATTAACACTCCCACATCCTCATTCAATATACCCAACTCACTAAATCACTCACTCACTCATTGACACCATCATGTACTCACTCCGTGCACACTACTCTCACATTCCCTGTCACTCACTCTTCTGCTCACTCTCACTCACTGCCTCATGTCAATAACTATTCGCTCAGTCATGTACACCATTGCACTAAGCCTGTGTAAACACGCGACTGAAGTACATGCATACAACATCACCCATGTGAAATATTGTTGAGCCTCCCTCCCCCACGTCCTCCCATCATCATCAGCATCATCATCATGCTGTTCCCCCACGTCCTCCCATCATCATCAGCATCATCATCATGCTGTCGGTCGCGGTGTGACAAAGACTGCTTTCATTACTTGACTGCCGCTCTCTATTTAGCTCTCTGCTGTGAGAGTTGCGTCCATGAGTCGGTCTTAATGTCTCTCAGCTTCAGGTTTCTCTTGATGGTATCCTTGAACTGGAGATGAGGGTGCCCTCTCTTTCTGTAGCCAGAAGACAGTTGAGAATAGACATTTCATGAAAGCTGCCTGCAAAAGTGTTGAAGTGCTGCTGGCTTTTGCAAGTTACCAGCGGCACTCTCTCGGGGAGCAAATAGAGGTTTCACACCGGCAAGAACATGTCAAGACAGGCGCAAAACTATTTGTCCCTTCAGTGGCTGGTCGGGAGATGTTGGGAGTTCCATACATCAACCGCCCTTAATGCTGCCACAGTGACATGGTTTTCTGTTTAGGGTTTGCTCCCTTAGCCTTCGGTTCTGTCAAGAACCTGTACCACAAGGCAGTGGTTTACAACTCTGCAAGGCAGGGGCGTCAAACTCCCTGAGGTATTGCTATACCTGCAATACCTGCATACCCCTCCCAAAACACAACATAACCATCCTCTGGCCATATACAGTAAAACCTCTCCAAATCGACCGACCTTGGACCGACTTTAAATGGTCCATTTAGGGACGTGGTCGGTTTAGGGAGTTTTTTTAAATTGTTACAATGGTATTGTATGGGCGATCCTTTGGGACCCAAATAAAGTGATCGGCATAGGGGAGTGGTCGATCTGTGGAGTTTGTTGGTTAAAGAAGGTTTACTGTACATATCATAACACTACGCTCGAAGCGTTATTGTTCTCCTCTAGGGACATATTAAATTGTTGTCCTTGGTAAAACAGTTTATTCACCAGAACATATTTTTTATCAGTGCCGAGGCACTGTGTAGTTCTTCCGGCTGTTTACATTTCATTGTAAATAGGTAGTTCAGCAGAGACCTAGGTAAGGCATATTAGTAGATTAAGAAGGTTAGTGTGTTAGTGGGTCAGCTATGGTAAGTTCAGTATTATGGGCTAAGCTGGTGGGTTGTTGTATATACTGTGCTGCTATTATGGGTGTCGTGTATGTGACGTGGGGGGTGGGGGGTGGGGGGGAAGGTAGGCCGAAGAGTTTTGCCCGCCTGTCTATATTGTGTATCAGAGTGGAACCTGGTATACACTTTAACTTACGTGGTGGCCGAATCGATACAGCACAGGCTTCCTGTGCGGAAGGTCATGCGTTTAAATTCCGGTTGAGTCAAACAAATAACTTATCAAATTGATACGAGTCACAACCGGACACTTGGCATTACTAGGATAGGGCAAGCACTAGTGAGCTCAGTATCAGGATAATGTGACAGAGTGGAATATGCTATCATATTTAACAGAATTACATCCTCTAACAGTGATATTTGATCAAATTAACCCTAAAATCGAACCGATATTAACGCCGCCACCGCATCGGCGGCGATATTCATATTGTCGAATCGACAAATGGACACAGAACAAATAGTGGTGCTCGCTGGGAACAGGCTCCGCAATGCCAAGGCTAGCTGATGCCCGGTGGTGTTAGGTACCGATTAGGCCAAATCTATTTAATGGTATCATATTTAACAAAATTACATACTCTAAAAGTGAAATTTTATCAAATTAACCGCAAAATCGAACCGTTAACGGTGATATTAACGCCGCCGCTACAACAGCGGTGATATTAATATTGTCGAATCAACGAATGTACACAAAACAAATAGCGGCGCTCAAAGGGATTTCCAAAATCGATAAATAAGTACACGGTTAGCTATCCGCACCTGTTTGGACATCGGTGCATACGGCTTGACCTAATTCACCAAGCCCCTCCTAGCCGCGGATAGCTACCCCAGAGCTAGCTTGTAGCACCGGCTACGCACGGCACCAGCCCATGCATACGGGCCCTGGTCTCCCAGTGGGGCAGCACTATAAAGTCACCATGTGTCGACACAGTCACAACTCTGTCCCTGTCATGATATGACCTTTGCCGTTGATAGTATGTAATGGGGCTGTCACACTACGACGCTTCTCGCCGGCGACCGGTGAACGTGTGTTGATTTTGGGCGATAAAAAGTGAAACGTCGGGACGCGCTGATGGCGCGTTACGCGCGCGTCGGTACATTTCACTACACGTCGGTACACGCTGATGGTCGGCGCAAAACGCCGGCGCGCGCTCGTAGTCGCCCAAGGTTTTAAGCATGTCAAAAACAACCCAACGACCGCCAGCGCGCGCAAATATATGGGTAAGGACGTTAGGCGCGCGTCGCGCTGCGTTGGACGCGCCGGAATAACGTTGTGGGAACGCTAGGAAGACGGCGCGCGCGGGAGGGTCGTTGCTCACACGTTGCGGCAAACTGGGCCGTTTTTGTTTTACGCCCTAGCAACATTTAAGGTTAAATGAAGACGTCGCGCAAACTTTTTTTTTTTTTCCCCCAGCGCGTCGACACACGTTGGCCGCGCGCGCATAACGCGCCGTGCTGACGCCGATCTTTTCCCCCAAACCGCCGAAAAGTTTGACGTTTCTCGACGCGCAAGATTTTATTTCCAACGCTGACGGGTCGCCGGGAGAAACGTCGTAGTGTGACAGCCCCATAAAATCCAAGCAAACAAACAAATCTTCCCAACATGAATTGTTTCTGTCTGTCAAATAGTTGTTACCATTTTCTCACTGGGAGCGGGACGTAGCTCAGGCGTTAGAGTGTTCACCTGTGAAGGTGTCAGTCATCCGATCGATCATGTTCAGTGGGCACATTTGCAGTTTGGGATATTTTCCGTTTCAACCAGTGGTCCTGAAATGGTTCATCAAAGACTGTGTTATGATTGTGCTGTCCTGTATGTGGGAAGGTGCATATAAAAAAAACCTCGCTGCTTATCAGAAAGAGTAGCCTATGTGGCGGCACCGTGTTTCCTCCAAAGAAATATGTCAGAATGACCATATATTTGATGTCCATTAGCCGATGATATTAAAATCAATGTGCCCTAGAGTCATCGTTAAATAAAATAACCTTGACTTTTTTTCTCATTTTGCCCCGAATATCATTCACAATGAATGGATTGCGAATTACTTCAGAATGACCTTCATAGAGAGAGCAATAATTAACACCCATAAACATAGAAATCTAAAAACATGAATATTAGCGATAGAAATATCGAGAACTATACGAAGATAGTATCTGTCTTTACCGGACGGACAAGTGTGCATTCAAACCAATGTTGTCCTGATATAGCAGGTGACCTGTCATCGGAGAGACAATGAACTGAAACAAAAACAGTGAGTTACTTTAGCTGACACATTGTCGCTGGTGTCAGGGGTTCGCCGATCATACGGACCACTGAAGACTGTAATCACATTCATGTAAATACAGGCTTGTGCCGGATTGACTGACACAAACATGTGGGTCAAACAATTAATATAAAGGTATGCATTTTAACGAATATTCCTTGTTCCAAATCTGTGAAATTATTGTTCACGTCGGAGAGTCTGACCCGTAATTCTACAAACCCCCCGGAGTTGAATTCACACATATATCTATAGTATAACCCCGTTAAACCAAACTTAAAGGGACCCTAGAAATTTGTTTGGATTAACCGATCATTTGTTTAACCAAACTTTGACTTTGATTTTGATTTGGCAAAAACGTGGGTGCATTATGAATGTAATATACAATGTATGTAGACACTATGATTATTGTGTTATGTATATACAGTTTAACCCCATTAAACCAAGCTCGGTTAAATCAAACGATCGGTTAATCCAAACTTTTTTCTACCCCGGCAGAATACTACCATTTATCATATAAAAAAATATCAGATGACCTAAAAACCACATGAAGGTTTGGTTTAACTGTATCGGAAGTGGCCTGGGGCCGATAATTTTGTTTGGATTAACCGACTTTGGTTTAACCAAATTTTGTATACGATAAATGGTAGTATTTTGCCGGGCGCCGAAAAAAGTTTGGATTAACCGATCGTTTGGTTTAACCGAGCTTGGTTTAACGGGGTTGTACCGTGCATATATGTAGGTATTTATATATACATACATACTACATACATACATAGATACATACCTACCTACCTACCTACCTACATACATACATATATACATACATACATGCATGCATGCATACATACATACATACATACATACATACATACATACATACATACACACATACATACATACATACACAACATACATACATACATACATACATACATACATGTATATATAAACGCACCCTTCCCACAACCCGAACACTTCTATCTCCTTGATATCTACTACCCCGAGCCCCCTTCGGGAGACTTCGGGAGACTTCGGGAACCTTCGGAAACTCTTCGGACATGCATTCTCCACTGCCTGACAGGTGGAGAGCATTGTAGGCCTACTCGGGGATCCAACACATTGTTTGTTTTAGGCTGGCAAGGGGAGTGGTGGGGGTGGACGTTGTGAGGGTGGCGGGGGAGGGGGGGTGTGGGAGGCGGGTGTGGGGAGAGGGAAGTGGGAGGCGGACGGGTGTGGAGGCGGGAATGTGTTGTGAGGCGGGACGTGAGGCGGAGACGTTGTGGGGCGGGGTGACTGTGGAGGCGGTACGTGGAGGCGGGACGTGGAAGAGGAGGGAGGAAGGTGTGGGGGGCGGGATGTGGAAGGAAGGGAGGTGGAGGGCGGACGCGGAGCGGGACGAGGCGGACGTGGGAGAGGGGATGTGGAGGCGGGTAGCGTGTGGAGGTGGGAGGTGGTAGGCGGGAGTGGAGGCGGGACGTGGGAGGCGGACGTGTGAGGCGGGACGTGGGGGCGGGAATGTGAGGCGGGACGTGTGAGGCGGAACGTGGGGGGCGGGACGTGGGAGAAGGGATGTGGGAGGCGGGACGTGGGAGGCGGGATGTGGGAGGCGGTACGTGGGAGGCGGTACGTGGGAGGCGGGACGTGGGAGGCGGGACGTGGGAGGCGGGACGTGGGAGGCGGGACGTGGGAGGCGGGACGTGGGAGGCGGGACGTGGGAGGCAGGTCGTGGGAGGCGGGATGTGGGAGGCGGGACGTGAGAGGCGGGACTTGGGAGGCGGGATGTGGGAAGTGGGAGGTAGGAGCTGTGATTGGGGTTAAATGCCCCGATTGTAACACAAGGCAGCAGCCCTGCTCCAACCAGGTATACACAATTTAAAAACGATTTGTTTTAGTGTTTTTCTTTTTCTTCTTCTTTTCTACCTGCAGTTGGATGAAAAATACCTGCGGCGTATGGTGTGTGATTGACAGCTTAATTACTGGCTGCGTTGCTGCTGTAGCCTCACTGTGCCTCGTCGCCCCGCCCCGATAACTGCGGCGTGGTCCGGTGTGAAAAACAGGCATGGGTTTGTCACACTGTCCCGGAATCTATGCGTCCGCCCGCGCATGCGCTTTAATGCAGTAAAATAGCAATTTGGCTTCAAAGGGAAATACTTATCAGGTTGTTGGTTTGAGTAGTCTTCAAATATGCAATTTTAACATGTGAGTGGATCTTATATGGAATTTTAGCTTCAAAAGAATATACTGATCACGTTGTTTATTTTTGTTGTCTTCAAATAAAGTAGGTCAAGTGTCTTCAATTTTAATTAATTAACACAGGAAAATATTAAATTCAGCTTCAAATGGAAATAGTGATTGTGCTGTCAAATGTTATTTTCCTTAAATAGGTCATTTTAGTGCAGTAACATATTTAATTTTAGCTTCAAAAGGGGATACTGATCACGTCAAATTTACTTGTGTCTAAATAGGCAATTTTAATGCAGTTAAAATATAGAATTTTAGCTTAAAATGGAAATACTGATGGTATTTTCGATTTTTGTTGACTTCACACAGGCAACTTTAATGCAGTCGAATACAAATTTAGCTTCAAAAGAAAATACTGATCACATTGTGGATTTGCGTTGTTTTCAAATAGACAACATTAACATAGTAAAATAGGAATTTAATTCCAGTTGGAAATAATGATCACATTGTCGATATTTTGTCGTCTTCAAATGGGAAACTATCTTTTAAATTAGATCTTCGGTTTTAGTGCTGAAATGCGAAACTTTCGTCAAAGTGTGATAGCAATCAGATCTTGACCTTCAGTCATAAAACGATCGTCAAAATGAGAGACTTTTCAGCGCTTCTCTTTTATTCGTACGAAACTATCGTCAAAATAGATAACAATCAGATCTTTAGTGATGAAATACGAAACTATCATCAACAGGCGATGCCAATCAGCTCTTCAGGTTCAACATAAAACAGGAATTTATCCGCAAAGTGAGGTATTCATCAGACCCCCCCCCCCTTCCCCGCCCCCTCTTTGTCTTTTTTTTGTCTTTTTCTTTTTTTTTGGGTGGTAAATATGTTTATTCTGCTGAATAAGTCTTTTGTCAGTGCCGAAGCACTGGTCTTCCACCCATTTTTCCATTCAGGGTTATTTACACAAAAGGTATATAGTATACAATAACTGTTGAATACACAATTTGCAGCATGTAACACAATGAAATTCTGTAACCCAAAAGTTCCATAGCAATATGGTAACAGTAGTGTCATATAACCAGATCAATATTAGTCAGATCAATGTAAGTATTTACATAGTATTTAGAATGTAAGCAGAAGTTATTTTCTGTATTCAGTTGGTAAAGTTGTAGTAAGTTTTAATGTTCAGTTACAGTTAGGAAAGTGGTATGTAACTGTCAGTTTGTTAGAAATATTCTAGTGTAACTCTAGTGTAGTTAGTTATGTGAGTTTATGAATTATGTTGTTGGGGTGTGGTTGTTAATAATACACTTAAAATGGGAAAATATCATCCCGATCTCAATAAGATGTTGACGGTTAGTCATACATTCTCCAAATATCTGATAAAGCTTGACATATATTCATAATATACGAAGCTGTCGTCACTATGAAATACAAACAGAATCTTAGGTTTTTTCCCTAAAATACTGTATTATCTTCTGAATCATATCGCACCCACACATCCCCTTGACAGTTTTCTTACCATTCTATTCAGATAATTATTAGATGTTATAGTTTTTACCTATGAATAATTATTTGTATTTGTAGATTTTCTGAATAAGAGACACCGGCAAAATATTCTTCTAGTCTGCATAGCAATATATTATCTGATCGCGTCATGGTTAATACGGCAATGGCATTGAAACAAAAGTGACATTATCTCATTTAATGTACAGTAAAGCCTCTCTATCCGACCACCTCCAATTCCAAAGGCCGACCACTCCCCTATATCGACCGCTTTAGTTAGGTCCCAACAATACCATTGTAAGGATATTCTAACTCCCTAATCCGACCACCTCCCTAAATGGACCACTTAAAGTTGGTCCTAAAGTCGGTCGGTCGATTTAGAGATATATACGTATTTAGTAAAAATAGTAGCTAATAGTACTAGTAGTAGCAGTAGTAGTAGTACTAGTAGTACTAGTAGTACGAGTAGTAATATGAGTACTGCTAGTACTAGTAGTAGTATTAGTAGTAGCAGTACAAGTAGTAGTTGTAGTAGTACTAGTGGTAGTAGTAGTACTAGTAGTAGCAGTACTAGTAGTAGTAGTACTAGTAGTAGTACTACTATATATATATATATATTATATCTAAATTTTACAACCTTTGGAGTGGTAGGTCTTCAATATATCAAAAACAACAAAGGGTATACATCTAAATGTAAATTAGCTCGGACCCTCTTACTGGACTGTTGTAGGATGGACCTGTGTATAAATAAATTATATATACAAATATATAATTTGTCCATATATATGTATATGTTCACATGTGTGTATATCTATTTATCTATCTATAAATATATACTATATAATATATATGATATATGATATATAATACATATATAATGTATACTGTATACTATGTATAACATGTATACTATGTATAATATGTATAACTATAATATGTATAATATGTAAAATCTATATAATATGTATAATACAGAGAATACAGAGAATATAGAGAATGTAGAGAATATAGAGAATATATATATTATATAAAGTACTATATCATTTCTGCTTAAATAGAAGGAACATGGTATACCAAGGACTATTGCAGTTGTAAGCATTTTCACTAATGAACAATGTCTGATTATCTGACTATACTAAAAAGTGATCAGTAAGGCTTGCAGGGATAGGCTTAGCTGCGGGGATTGTGTTCAGCTACGTAGAGCCGGAGAATAATATCCAGAAAAAAAGACACTAATTTAATTAAATTACTACCTCCATTAGCAGCAGATATGCCCTCAGCAGAGAAATCCACGTTCTTAATATAATTCAAGTGTTTTATTTTCTATTCATTTGTGCGAGGCAGACGCTCAACTCATTATATAATCTATATAATGTAAATCATGATTCATCCGCGTTTAAATGCAACTCTTGGTTGAACTACCCTTTTTTTCCTGAAGATTTATACTGCCTATCGTCGATAAGCCTGAATAGACTTGTTTTCACCATTAGACAGTTTGTCGATAGAAAGCCCGAGCCTACACTTTTACCGACACAAGGGATTTTTAACCTCCCACACCACATAGACATTATATGAGAGCAACTGGCCTTTGATGACGCTATAAGTTACACACGGCGGTGGACATCCAAATTGGCAGAGGTGGGGGCATGGGGAATCGAACCACCGACCCTCAGATTAGGAGTCCTGATAGAGATTACAGATGCTATGCAGTTGCATGGATGGGTATAGTATTTTTAATCTCACATTCCATTTTGTGCAACCAGTAATATAACTTAGATTGCAGAAAATATGCAGTTGCCTAGATGGCTATCGTACATTTAATTTCACATTTAATTTTGTGCAACCAGTAATATAACTTTGATTGCACAAAATACGCAGTTGTCTATATGGCTATTGTACATTTAATTTCACATTCTATTTCGTGCAACCAGTAATATAACTTTGATTGCAGAAAATATGCAATTTTTATTTTCCATCTCACATTCCATTTTGTGCAATCATTAAACCTGTATAGTCCAATGAAGCATCTCATTTTATAAACCAAAACAATTATCTTAAATTAATTCCACATATCTAAGTTAGATAATGATGCATTTCTTAAACATGTGTTGCCACATACAACGGAATACAGAGTCGATTTAATAGAACCTGTTACTGCTGAAGCCTATGGTGTCAGAGTTTTGACAAGCTTGTCAAAACTAATTAAACATTTTTGCACTTCAAATATCTCTAAACATAACCATTTAAAATAAATGTTACTTCAAACTAAAGTAAGGTAGATTATAACAATCAATTTAATATATTTATCTCAGAAAAATGGCGGAACCTCAAAACCATCGGCTATGCAACTTCTGAAAGGTAAGAAACTATATCAGGGTTTTTTCCCCAGCCACCATAGTTTGGTAAATGGTGAAGGCAATCTACGGCATCCATAACGACCAGCAGTGCATGCAATGCGCATATACAGGTGCAGCTAGATGTTCTCAACTGATACCGAGGCTGACCGTCCTGGACATGCTGCATATGAACAAATACAGACTACAGTGTGGCGCCGCACGCAGCCCGCCAGGGGGCGTGACAGGCGTGCAGTAAAAGCATCCTGTCACTATTACTGTGCACGTCTGGACACGCCAACACACCAGCATTACCACCTTCACTACCACTGTACCAGCATCACCTTCACTACCATCACTAACATCACCACCACCTTCACTACCGCCACCACCACCACCACCTTCATTACCATCAATAACATCACCACCACCTTCAATACCACTGTACCAGCATCACCTTCACCACCATCAATAACATCACCATCACCTTCACTACCACCACCAACCACCACCACCACCACCACCTTCATTATCATCAATAACATCACCACCACCTTCACTACCACCACCACCATCACCACCTTCATTACCATCAATAACATCACCACCACCTTCACTACCACTGTACCAGCATCACCTTCACTACCATCAATAACATCATGACCACTTTCACTACCACTGTACCAGCATCACCTTCACCACCATCAATAACATCACCATCACCTTCACTACCACTGTACCAGCATCACCTTCACTACCATCACTAACATCACCACCACTTTCACTACCACCACCACCACCACCTGCATTACCATCAATAACATCACCACCACCTTCACTACCACTGTACCAGCATCACCTTCACTACCACCACTAACATTACCACCACCTTCACTACCACTGTACCAGCATCACCTTCACTACCACCAATAACATCACCACCACCTTCACTACCACTGTACCAGCATCACCTTCACTACCACCACTAACATCACCACCACCTTCACTACCACTGTACCAGCATCACCTTCACTACCACCACTAACATTACCACCACCTTCACTACCACTGTACCAGCATCACCTTCACTACCACCACTAACATCACCACCACCTTCACTACCACTGTACCAGCATCACCTTCACTGCCATCACTAACATCACCACCACCTTCACTACCACCACCAACACCTTCATTATCATCAATAACATCACCACCACCTTCACTACCACCACCACCATCACCACCTTCATTACCATCAATAACATCACGACCACCTTCAATACCACTGTACCAGCATCACCTTCACTACCATCAATAACATCACGACCACCTTCACTACCACTGTACCAGCATCACCTTCACTACCATCAATAACATCACCATCACCTTCACTACCAGCACTAACATCACCACCACCTTCACCACCACCACCACCTTCACTACCATCACTAACATCACCAGCATCGCTACCATCACCAGCACCACCTTCACTACCATCACTAATATCACTTCCACCATCACTACCACCACCACCATCACTACCAGTAACACCACCACAACTATCATCACTATCACCAGCAACTTCACTACCACCACCAGCACCTTCACTATCATCACTAACAGCACCACCACCTTCACTACCACCACTACCACCACCACCACCATCACTAACATCACCACCTAGAGTGTTACTGTATCAGTATCACCACCTTCACTAACATCACTACCATCACACAGCCATCACCACCTTCACTACTACCACCACCACCACCACCTTCACACTACCATCACTAGCATCACCACCACCTTCACTACCACCACCACCACCATCACTACCACCACCACCTTCACTACCATCACTAACAGGAACACCACCACCACTATCATCACTAACATCACCACCACCTTCACTACCACCACCAGCACCTTCAATATCATCACTAACATCAACACCACCTTCACTACCACCACTACCACCACCACCACCACCATCACTAACATCACCACCTACAGTAACACTGTATCAGTATCACCACCTTCACAAACATCACTACCAACACACCGCCATCACTACCTTCACTACCAGCACCACCACCACCACCACCACCATCACCACCACCACTACCAACACACCGCCATCAATCACCACCCTCACTATCACCAGCACCAACACCACCACCTTCACTACCAGCACAAAGACACCTACACCATAGCCATCACCACAACCAATATCACCCTACAACCACCACCAGCAGCACACATCAACACCAACACCATCCATCATCAGACAGTATTCACCATCACCATCACCACCCCCAGAGACCTAACATCATCATCGCCACCACCACCATCCCTACCAGCACCACCAGTACCAGCACCACCAGTACTAGATAAAGGATTCAACCGGTACTCGCAGTACACGGGTGAAGACCAGCCTTATATAAAAATGGTCGAAAAAGCGGGTTAATGAAATGAGAGCCTAATTTCAGTCTAAGAAGCAACATTTATTCTTTGTATATGTCTTCATATTTCCCCACTACCGTTGAGTTGAAAAATATAATAAGTCATCTGGTTTAATAAGATTTAAAAGTGAAATCGACGGCGTTCTATGGCTGCCATCTTGTCTTTTTGCATTCTCTCCCATTTCACCAACTCTGTGCCGATATAAGTAACCATTTGACACTGTAGGCATGCATTCTACTTCCTGTTCCATACTAAAGCTATTTTTGCCCGTATTTACACTACGTGGTCGTTCACACGTGTACTACAAGTACCGGGTAAATCTTTTATCTACACCAGTACCAGCACCACCAGCGTTCATCAACACCATCATCGAACACTATCACAACACACCTAATGACATCATCACCAACACCACTTTATAAGTATAACCATGACCTAAACCACCACCACCACTTTCCCAACCATCACTACGACAACCACCACTACAACCAGCATCCGTCTCCCATGATGGTAGATCGTGGGTTCGAACCCTGGTCGAGTCAAACCAATGACTTAAAAATGTATACTTGTAGCTTCCTAGCCAAGCGCTCGGCATTATTATGACAGGGCAAGGACTGGTGTGCTCACTGTCAGGATAATGTGACTGATGTGACAGGTCATGGTGCCGGCGGCCTGGTTTCCCAGTGAGACAGCCCTATAAAGTCGCCATGAGAGCGCACTGTCACAAGTCGGTACCCGTCCTGATTTGACCTTAGATGTTGCTAGGACATAAAACAACAACAAACAAACAAACAACCACCATCACCACCACAAGCAGCATCAAGACAGAACACTGCCACCACACCACTACAATAACCACACCACCACCACCACAGCACACAACCACCACTCCCTCCCACCACCACACCCACTCCCCTGCCTATTCACCCCACCCCCCACCCCCACCCCACACACACACAACCATCTATTCGCAACTCTTCCATAAAATATAGATGTGGCGCTGTAGTGGTTGATTGCGATAGATTGAGAGATGGAGCGAGCATCACGGGGGCCGGAATTAGAGTTAAAAGCAAACGAAACGGCGTGACGGGCCCCGCCACTATGGTCGGGCGGGCGGCGGGCGGGGGGCCGGCGGAGGGCGGCGGTCCGACGATGGATCGCCGCCGTGTTTCTTATTACGGCGCGCCGGGCGGCCGCTGCCCTATGATTTACGGCAGCGACGGGCCGGGCGGGCCGGGGCGGACCGGGGGCTGGATGGCGGCGGGACAGGGGAGGGACGGGAGAGGGGAAGGGGGGCACGGGACGGTGGCGGGACGGGATGGGGAAGGGGGAGCGACGGTGACGGGAGGGACGTAGGAGGGACGGGGCCTGGGGACGGACGGGGGACGGACGGCGACGGGGACGGGGTACGGACGTGGGCGGCGGAGGGATAGGGATGGACCTGGGGAGGGCGGCGGGACGGAGAGAGGTACAGGGCCGGGGCGGGGGGCTTGAGGGCGGGACCGGGACGGGGGAGGTATGGGGCCGGGACCGGGGCGGGGGAGGGATGAGGACGGGGGCCGGTGGGGGTCCGGCCCGGGAGAGTAGGGAACGTGATCCGGGGAAACAGTGAAGGGTTTCGGTGACAAGCGACACGGCCACCGCTTGTAGCCAAAACTCAGAGGAGTGTGGCGAGCCGGCGGAGGGGAGCGTGAGGAGGGAGGAGCTGGAGGGAGGAGTTGGAGGGAGGGGTGAGGAGGGAGAGCGGAGAGGGTTGTGACATGGGATGTGGAAGCGCAGATTGGAACAGAACTTAAGTTAAAGTGGCATAGTCCGATAAAAGCATCATCTTTTCGAAAGGAAATCAACTAATGGCCCTGTCACACTATGCCGTATTGCTGCAGCGTACACCAACGTGTTGGCGCAAAATCACATACGTTGGCATACACTGCAGCAATATGGCTGTATGCTGATGTACATTGGTCTACACTGAGACACGTTATGGGTACATTTGGCATAAGTGGTATTCGTTAACATCCCACTGGTGTACGCTGAGATAAGTTATGGGTCAGTTTGGCATAAGTCATATTTTTTTAGCATTTTCAAGGTCGGTCTCCTAATCTGAAGGTCGATGGTTCGATTCCCCATGCCCCCATCTCTGCCAATTTGCATTTCCACCGATGTGTATAACTTACAGCATCATCAAAGGCCAGTTGCTCTCATACCATGTCTATGTGGTGTGGGAGGTTAAAAATCCCTTGGGTCGGTAAAAGTGTAGGCTCGGGCTTTCTATCGACAAACTGTCTAATGGTGAAAACAAGCCTATTCAGGCTTATCCATGATAGGCAGTATAAATCTTAAACAAAAAAAAACTAAAAAATATTGTGACAGGGCCTTTAAATGCTGGCTCACTTATTACACATTTGTTGCTGTCAAGAAGGTCTTAATGAGACCATTTAATAGAACCTGTTACTACTGAGGTCAATGGTGTCAGAATTTTGCTGCGCTTGCCAAAATTAAGTTGGTGTCAAATATCCCCAAAGTTTGGCATTTAAAATGTTAAAAATTACTTCAAACTAAAAGAAAAGTAGATTGTAACGATTAGCATGATATATTTATCTCAGAAAATAGTAGAAACTCAAAAGCATCAGACTACGCAACTTTAATGGAACCTGTTTACTGCAGAAGTCTATTCTGTCAGAGTTTACGCATGCTTGCCAAAATTAATTTAGCAGGTTTGCTCTTCAAATATTTCAAAAGTTAGTAAACGCTACTTCAAATTCAAGTAAAGTCGATTAGTATTATTATTATTATTATTTCCCTATTGCATACATCTCATAAAATGGTTGAAGTTCAAGACACCCTGACTGTGTAACTTTATAAAAGGAGAAGGACAGAGAGACATTGAGCGAGAGAAGTAGCTCGATCTAGGCACAGAAGGAGAATGTGGTAGGTTGGCAGAGATAGGTGAATGCTTGGCCCGTCAGACGTGCGCAAAAAAAGCGGGTGAGATATCGTGTTCAAAGGGAGTGTGGGAGATAAGTTTTAATAGGAGAACGGGTGACTTTGTACCGGGCAGGTCTTGAAGAAATAAGTTTTAATAGGAGAACAGGTGACATTGTACCAGCAGGTCTTGGATAAATAAGTTTTAATAGGAGAACAGGTGACTTTGTACCAAGCAGGTATTGGAGAAATAGATCAATTTTAATAGGAGAACAGGTGACTTTGTACCAGCAGGTCTTGGATAAATGAGTTTTAATACGAGAACAGGTGACTTTGCACCGGGCAGGTCTTGAAGAAATATATCCATTTTAATAGAACAGGTGACATTGTACCAGGCAGGTCTTGGAGAAATAGGTTTTAGTAGGAGAACAGGTGACTTTGTACTGGGCAATTCTTGGATAAATAAGGTTTAATAGGAGAACAGGTGACTTTTTACCGGGCAATTATTGGAGAAATAAGTTTTAATAGGAGAACATGTGACTTTGTACCAGGCAGGTCTTGGAGAAATAAGTTTTAATAGGAGAACAGGTGACTTTGTACCGGGCACGTATTGGAGAAATACATTTTAATAGGAGAACAGGTGACTTTGTACCGGGCAGGTTTTGGAGAAATAGATCAATTTTAATAGGAGAACAGGTGACTTTGTACCTGCAGGTCTTGGATAAATAAGTTTTAATAGGAGAACAGGTGACTTTGTACCGGGCAATTCTTGGAGAAATAAGTTTTAATAGGAGAACAGGTGACTTTGTACCGGGCAGGTATTGGAGAAATAGATCAATGCTAATAGGAGAACAGGTGACTTTGTACCGGGCAGGTCTTGGAGAAATACAACCAAGGGAGACGAGGGTGTGTAAAGAGACTAGAAAGGTGCAGAGACACAGGAGGGAGATGGCGTACAGCCATTTTTTTTAAAACACCAAAAAACGACGGAGATTAGATAATAACAGAAATGAAAATAAAAATATGTGGACCAAGAAAAGGGCACATGGGATGTAGGACCACACAGACATGTGTACAGATTCGGATAGGTTGATAAGATAAGAAGATGCATCTCCCCGGACGGTGATGATGGATCGGTGGCTACGTCAGCATATCAAGGCATATGTGCGATTTGGATCGAATTGAGAACCAGCACCTATCCGTCGTGGTGTGAAAGAAAGTTGGGCCACCCTTTTATGTTACTTTGTTAGTGTGATATCTGAACAAAAATATGTTGTTGGATTTTAATTAAAGTTGCATAGTCCGATGGTTTTGAACTTCGGTATTTTTTCTGAGATAAATATATTAGATCAATCACTAGTATCTAGTTTACATTAGTTCAAAGTAAATTTTATTTTAAATGGTAAACTTTTTAGATATTTTGAGTGCAAACATGGACAATTAGTTTTGGCAGGCTTGCTAAAACTCTGACACCATAGACTTCTGCAGTAACAGGTTCTGTTAAATTGTCTCCGTATTGCCTTCTACGCAGAAAGAAATGCTTAATAAGTGCGTCAGTATCTAAGTTAGATATGTAAAATCAAATCTAGACAATTGGTTTAGTTTTGAAAATTTGATATTTCATCGGACTATGCAGCTTTAAGATGAGCTGAAACTAGCACATTTCATAGCTAACATTTTGGCCATGTGCTTCTCGCGGCTTTGTTTTTCCGTCTCCTGTGTTGGTAGATCGTGGGATCGAATCCTGGTCGAGTCAAACCAATGACGTAAAAATTGATACTTGTCGCTTCCTAGCTAGACGCTCGTCATTATTAGGATAGGACAAGGAGCAGTGGAATGAGGAAGTACGGGTTTGTTTTTCTTCCACGCATCCCACAATGCACCACGCGGCTGGAATGGCGATGTCGTATAATTTGCTGTCATCAGATTAAAGTTTGATTCTCACTACTTACATCCACTATTGTCAACACTTGATTACATTTAAAAATAGCGTTTGTGAGGTCGCCCTAAAGGCCAGTTGTGTTAATTCACTTTTTTTTTAAAGCACCCGAGTAATGTCTCATCCGCAGTGCGGCTGCCAAATGATGACATTTATATTTATTTACAAAGGTAAATAACTTACAGATAGATGTGTATGTGTGCTATGAACACCAGCACCGACCGCTACTCTAGGAGCAATACTGTCTGACCTACAAAGTAGGGCCGTGTTGGTTTACCTACAATTAACCATGAGCAACACATACAAAACATAGACAATATTGTATATTTGGGTTCCGATAATAATATCGTGTATGGCGAATACAATCTTGCCCTACCCAACACCACCACGAAAGTAATATAAAGAAGTGTGACTTAGTGAAATTTACAATAACAACAAAGATATAACACATTTGATGTGTGATTTCTTAGTGAGCCGCACGGCGGGGGTCTGTTCGTGGAGTGTGGCCAAGCAGTAGGTATTGCTAGATGAGTGTGAAATAGGCAATAAACCCCAGCACCAGGACAGGGAGACTAGCACCCAGCCATACCTCCCCCTCCACACCCTCACCCCACCAGCACTTTGCCTTATTAATGGCAAGCCCACTGGCTTCCCCGACCTAAACCCCCCCCCCCCCCCCCCCCCCCCCCCCCCGCCACCAAGTCCGGGTGTGGAGATTGGCAATAAAAACTCCCGCCAAACGGAACCATGCCAATAAATCCAAAACACTCTCCTTAAATCTAGCCACCTCCAGAAGGGTCGGTTCTGTGCATGCGCGCGCGTGTGTGTGTATTTTGGTGGGCGATTTTTTCGCACACAAAATTTCAAATTGTTATTTTCTTCCTTTTAGGGAGCAGTGGAGGTTGGTGGGTTGTTGGGTTGTTTTCTTTTGTACTGCTGTTGTTTTGTTTTCGAAATTGTTCCTCGTCGAAAATCAGGCGGCATTTGATTTGGCCGACAGTATGAGAGGAGGCCCAGATGGCACTGGCTTACACCCCCCCCCTCCCCCTCCCCCTACAGACACCCTGCCCTGCTCCCAGTTGAAGCCATCACAGGGCTTCCCCAACACGCGCTGAATCCCAGGCGCGCCAAGTATTTATTTACGAGCAAACCGCGACTATACAGCTATACCTCGGGCAGCCATTAAGAGGGTTCCTGAACCGTGGGGAGAGGGGGGGGGATCTAACTTGATCCGTAGAGAAGTGGAGGAGGCGACAGTGGCGGTTTGTAGAACTAGAACAGAGACCTCTCGCTGAAGTTCATTACGCTGTGTCTGCGTCCCGACTCAGGCAGCCACCAACCAACAACCAGACCAGACGGGATCGCCGAATGAGTTAGAGCGTCCGTCTCAAGTGGTGGTAGATCGTGGGGTCGTGGCAAACCCTGGTCAAGTCAAACCAATGAGTTACAAATTGATAGTTGTCACTTCCTAGTCAGGCGCTCGACATTATTAGGATAGGGCAAGGACTGGTTGGCTCAGTGTCAGGATAATGTGACTGAGTGGGATACCAGGTCATGGTGCCGGTGGCCTGGTTTCCCAGTGGGACAGCACTATGAAGTCGCCATGAGTGTGCACTATCACAAGTGTTGCTAGGACATACAACAACAACCAACCAAACAACCAACAACCAACAACCAACAACCACCCGCAGCCACAGCCACATCCACATCCACATCCACAGCCACAGCCACAGCCACAGCCACAGCCACAGCCAGCCGGTCACAAACACCACACTCCGCCAGTCACCCGACACCCGACACGGCGGCCACTCCACCGCCACCCCATCCAACCCCCAACCCCCACGTCCCCGCTTACCCGGGTAGCGCCAGCAGGCACCCGGCCCGTGTACCTGCCCGCCCGGCGGCCTAGATTCACCTCCCACGGCCACCACACCACGACTGGGGCCGTGCATATAGAAGTGGGAGTGGGACGGGGAGGGGGAAACCCTGGCAGATTTCAAAAGCCAGAGAAGTACTCGCCTGCACCATTGAGTCTGGCACATCTGGTCTCTTCTACGGACTGCCAACTTAATCCTTTCTACACATAGTTGGTTAGATTTCGTTTCTTTCTGTGAGTGTGAGTGTAGCAACGAAGCCATAAATATTCCTGTCTGTGGGAAAGTGCATATGAAATACCCCTTGCTGCTTATTGGAAAGAGTAACCTATGTGGTGGCAGCAGGTTTCCTACCAAAGAAATATGCCAGAATGACCATATGTTTGACGTCCAACAGCCGACGATATGAAAATCAATGCGCTCTAGAGGTGGCATTGAATAAAACAAGGTTCACTTTGGCTCACTCTTCAAGGAGTTGTGAATTAATTCCAAGGAGTTATATTCCTTATCATAGTATTTCTTTTAGGAAGGCTAATTCTGTGTGTATTATAGTACATAATTCCTTTGGCATCTCCACTATATGACCATGCTTTTATTTTTTTGTGTGGATGTTTTCTTTCATAATCTAAAGCATTAAACGCTCCTAAACACAAGGCAGAAGCAGAGTAGACTGAGAAATAAAAGGTTGTGTCAGTATGACTGAAGCTAATGGGTCCGAGTTTGGACTGAGGTTTGTTGATAAACATTAGATGGAGGTTAAAGCTGCATAATCCGATAAAATCATCAAATTTTAAAAACCAAAACAATGTCCTAAATTTGATTCTACATATCTAGCTTAGATACTGATGCACTTAATAAACAGTTGTCACCACACAGAAGGGAATAGTGAGGCAATTGAATAGATCATGTTACTTCAGAATGCTATGTGGCAAGCTTGCCAAAATTAATTGTGTATGGTTGCACTTCAAATATCTAAAAAGTTAGCCACTTAAAATAAAAATTACTTGAAGCTAAAGTAAGGTACATTATAACGATCAGCCTAATGGATTTATCTCAGAAAATTTCTGAAACTCAAAACCATCGGACTATGCAACGTTAATATGTGCACAGCTCCTCCCCAAAAAAAGACACATTACACTGTGTGACCTGCACTTTACTACTTACACTGTGTGATGTCGTAAAAGAGTTTCCGTAACTCACACCACTCCAGAAAGCGCGCACTACACGAGCTAGCTTTTCTGGACTTTTTCATTTTTTTTAAATGTATTTCCCATAATTTCATCTGTAGGTACATGACATGATTGAAGTTGGTGAGCCCGATGGCTTTAAAGTTGCATAGTCCGATGGTTTTGAATTTCTGTATTTTTTCTGAGATAAATATATTAGATCGATCAGTCGTATCTACTTTAAATAGATAATTTTATTTTAAATGGTAAAGTTTTGACATATTTTGAGTGCAAACATGGAAAATTAGTTTGGGCAAGCTTGCCAAAACTCTGACACCATAGACTTCTGGAGTAACAGGTTCTGTTAAATTGACTCAGTATTGCCTTCTACGTAGAAAGATATGCTTAATAAGTGCATCAGTATCTGAGATAGATATGTAAAATCAAATCAAGATAATTGGTTTGGTTTTGAAAATTTGATATTTCATCGGACTATGCAGCTTTAACATTTATACTGACACACTTATGAAGGATTTAATGCAGCATAGAAGATAGTTCAGGAGGTAATTGAAGGTTCTAGAACAATAGAACCTATTGTCAATTTAACAGAACCTGTTACTGCAGAAGTCTATGGTGTCAGAGTTTTGGCAAGTTTGCCAAAACTAAATTTCCATGTTCACACTCAAAATATCTCAAAAGTTTACCATTTAAAATTAAAGTAACTTTGAACTAATGTAAAGTAGATACTAGTGATCGATCTAATATATTTATCTCAGAAAACATACAGAAATTCAAAACCATCGGACTATACAACTTTAACTAACTTGTTGCTTATGTAAACCTAAATCAGTGTTTTGGTTTCACTTTCAGTCTTGTGGTTTCGATACTCTGAAGATTTTGAATCAAAGCTACATCAGTGTGTTGGCTTCAGGGTTTTGGTGTAGATAATTTGAAGACGTTAAATCGAATCTAGATCTTTGGTTTTAGTAGTTTTGGTTTCAATAATTTGAAGATGTTAAATCAAATCCAGATCACTTTTTTGGTTTTAGTATTTTGCGGTTGATAATATGAAGATGGTAAATCAAATTTAGATCAGTGATTTGGTTTCAGTGTTTTGGTTTCGATAATTTCAGGATGCTAAGTCAAATCTAGATCACTCCCATGGCTGGCTTTACTTGGCCTGGAGACACTTTAGTTCCCTTTCTGCCCACTAGTCGAGGCCCTCCATTCTACTTAGTGTCTTGCCAACAGCTAGGGCGATCAACCCTTGTTTAATTTGTGTGTATACGTATAATGTGTATATATATATAATGTATATGTAAAATACATATATATATATGTGTATATATCTATATATAATGTATATGTAAAATATATTAGTATATATATATTATTTTTGACTTATGTGTATTATATGCATTATATGTACATGTTATGTATATTATGTATATGTACAATAGGTAGGTGTATATATACATATAATATCTATATTATATGTATATATTTATGAAGTGTTCATCTGAAAAGAAATCCTGACATTTTAGTTGTTTTCTGGGGTTTAAAAAAAAGGTAAAATTATTGCTGTGCTTTCCAGTTAGACTCTGTCAAAGTTCATATACAGTATGGCACTATATAAAGAGGGTGCGATAACCTCTGAGAATAAAAACACATTTGGTTATCCGAAGCTTCAGCTCAAAGTTGTCATGACTTCATTTTGGCCAAGATTTATATTTAACGGAGAGTAGTTTTCCTTGATGAGCTATGCTCGAGAAATGCAACTTACCACGTGTTCTTATCCTTTCTAGGACAGTGCCCCCCCCCCCCCCCCCCAGCGAATGGGCCTGGTGAACGCCACTGCCGGTATGTATATATCTTTGTCGAGTCACAGCACAAGCAAGGTTTCACAGAAATATATAATGAATGTTTCATTTTAGCCCAAAGTCTAAACTACAGGCCAAGTGATATTTACTTGTCGGAGTAACGGAAATATAGATATACCTGTATGTTTTTTTGTTGTTGTTTGTTTTTTTATGTGTTGGCAACATCTAAGGTAATACCAGGATGGGTACACAGTTGTGATAGTGCACACGCATGGCGACTTTATATTGCTGCCCGAGTAGGATACCACTGGGGCACCATGATTCGAGACCGCTCACTTACATTATCCTGATACTGAGCTAACCAGTCCTTGTCATATAAGTCTATCCTATTAATGCCGAGCGCCAATCTAGGTAGCAACTAGCAGCAGCTTTGTAAGTCATTGGCTTTGACTCCGTCGGGATGCAAACTACTGACCTTCTTAGTCTTATCGATTTCAATATTATCAATATCTGTGGAAAAGAAGGGCCCAATCAAGGCGAGGCACAGGAAGATATGGCAGTCATAGGATCATATCGATTTCGATAATAAATATATTATGCAAACACAAAGTTTGTTTTATTTAACGATGCCTCTAGATCACATCGTTTAAAAAAATCATTATTGGTCGTCAAACATATGGTCGCTGCCACGTAAGGTTCTCTTTCTGATAAGCAGCAAGGGGGTCGCATATGTGCACTTTCCCACAGACAGGACAGCACATACAACAGCCTTTCCCTTTCATGAACCAGTTCTGGATCACTGGTTGGAATTGAAATAGTCCAAACTGCAAATGGATAAGTTGACCCACACGTTCACTGGTGGACAATCAACTGCCTGACCTACGTCCCGCTCCATAAATATATTATGCAGCAAAAAAACAACCAGTATGATTATGAAGCAGTAGTCTTATGGTATAAATATTTAACTTGCTGCAAATGGTGTTGTGTCTTATTTGTTAGTCTAACTCAATTTAGACCGGCATGATCTAATTTAAAGAAAGCCTGTTCATGGATAGGGGTAAAAATACTTAATGAGGTTTTCATTTTTTAGTTCTTATCCCAGGAAATAGAAACGGTCGAAATGGACTAACGAGCAAAGAAAAAAGAAAACAAAAAGACCCACCCAGGCATTTGGTTGAAATTAAATGATGGATGGATGTGGGTAGAGACCGAGTTAACAAGTAGTTGCCGCGCACGCCGCTAGGTGGATCATGGATGTAATGATAACAAAAAAAAGACTGTTGGAAATGAAGCCAAGCACCTTGCCCCATTCCCGGCTTCAATTTGGGTACGTCAGCCTCAGCCAATCAGAACCCACCGCTGAAGCAGGCCAAGTCTGTATTACTAGTCTAAATATTTAATTTGCCATTACGTAAGCACTCCCTTTAATAGAAATTCACGAGAAATACATATTTGCATGCTAATCAAATGGTCGTTCGTTCTAGCCGTCGACGCAATGCCTTGACACGTCGCACTGCATGCCGGGTACACTGCCGACAAGATGGCCGCGGCCACTGCCGCAATGCATCACGGGAGGAGGGGGGGGGGGGCCCTTGGGGAGCGGGGCCCCGGACCGCGCCTGTATCTAATGATTTAATCACACTTTAATCAAAGACGCAAGCCCCGTTAGATAGGCGCGTGCAAGATACGGACTCTGGTGGAATTACATTTAATCTGGCGCCGTCATCACAGCAGAGTTCGATTCCCACGGAGTTCCTGCGCCCCCCTCCCCCATTTTCTCCGGGGAGAGGCTGCCGAAACTGATACGTTTTCCGTTGCCTTTAACGCGTTAACGCCAGCCGGGCACTGCTGGCCGTTTTGTTAGTACAACACACGGGGTCTCACACCAAAGGCCACATTAAGGGGCATGCTACGTGATGAAAAGTCCATAAAATTAACAACTAAATCGCTATTTGATTACCGCACCATCATGATCTCGACGCCTCTCGGTTAATGTGCCGTGCACACGCCTAGGTGGCGCTACTTGTATTGTAACCCCCTTTCTTCAGAGGATCAGGATTACCTGCGTTTAAACAAGTATTTGAATAAGGTATGGGTTAGTAGCGGAACGCTATAAATCATATACACATTGGTATAACCTCTACTCAACAACTACAGTCTACACACCTCTACATTGTGTGTGTGTGTGTGTGTGTGTGTGTGTGTGTGTGAGCCGGCGGGGTGTGTGCTTTTCTTCGCCTCTTTGAACTTCAACCGTTTGAATTCATATCGATTGCAAAAATACCCACGTAAGAAAAGCACGTGGTGAGATAACTCAAACCCACGCGCCCTTTCCCAGCCCAAGAATGATAATTGTCGTCTGCGACCGATACGATCGCGACAGTCACGTGGGGACGCACGCCCCGTGTAGGTAATTAGAACTAGTTGTGGTACACGGTTTGTGACAGCAATATCATGTTGCTAGGTTGCTGAGAGGCTGTGGTGGTGGTGGTGGTGGGGGGGGGGGGGGGTGGATGATTGCCTCGACAATTATTGTAACTACAGGAGGTATCTACCGTCACCGAATGACGCAAGGGGCACGGTGGTCTAATCGGTAGAGCGCTGGCCTGGTGTGCGGTAGATCGGGAGTTCGGTTCCTGGTCGAGTCAAACCAATGACCTTATAAAATTGATACTTGTCACTTCCTAGCTTGGCACTCGGAATTAATAGGATAGGGCAGTGACTGGTTAGGTCAGTGTCGGGATAATGCGACTGATTGCGATATCGCGTCATAATACAGGTGGCCTTATTTTTCAAGTGGGGCAGCACTATAAAGTTGCCATGAGTGAGCTCTGTCACAAGTCGGTACCTGTCCGGATATGACCTTAGATGTTGCCAGGACATAAAACATCAAGAAGCAAGCACAACCAAAGACTGACCCGTTTGGGTATTTAGGATTGCAGACGAAATGGAGTCCCAGTAGAACCGGCACACAACAAATACACCGACACATGGCGGCACTAAGTGCTTTATACATCTTTCTCTTTCTATCTGGCTCTTTCTTTCTTTCTTTCTTTTTTCCCCCTTTCTTTCTCACAAGCTACAATCATGCAAAGAATCGTACTTGCCACTGGTTCTCTTGTTTAGTACCCACAGCGGCCCCCACATACTCCATCCAGCAAAATGGCCGCCGTGGCTTTTAGTGTTTAGTTCCATGTTCTGCCGATGGTGGCGCGTGGACTCTTAGTTCGCGCTTTTCCCACCTGGCGCGCCACCAACGGCGGGCTCGGTAGACTGGGGAGGGACGAAGCGTTGTGAGGGTGGGAGAGGAGTAAAGTCTCATACACAGCGCATAGGGAGGGTGAAGGTATTGGCATTAAATAATTTAATAGCTAAATGTATAAATAAAGTAATATTCACAAACGAGTGGTGGCAAAGCTGTGCACATCGACGAGTTCTCGGGCGCGCGGCCTTTTTTGGTGGGCGTGTCTGGCGTGTGTCAATCATTGGCTTACAGAGGGTGGAAGGGGAGTTGGCGGGGGGGGGGGGGCTTGAGTCTGTGAACGAGGGGGGATATAGGAGGACACGGCAATCAGCGAAAATAATACCTCGACTCAGACGAGTCAAAAGGTCGTTAGGCCGAGGCTCTGTCCAAGCACCCATGTCCCTCATGAATATTCAATGAGGGACTTGGTCCTCTATCTCTCAACGCTCCCTCCCGCCCCCCACTTCCCCTCTCACCCCAAAGACTCTCAAAGCCCCCACTTGTACCCAAAACCCCCTGTAAACCCCCACCCCACCCCACATCCCCTGTCTGTCCAGCCTCACACGGGACACCCACTAATCTGGTTTTGATTTCACGTCTGCAGGCCTGATTGAATTATGTAACCGGGGTCCAGACAAAGCCTCGATACCATCTGTGACTTTTTGACCCTCAGCCTCGTTTGCATTTAGGGTGTCCGCAGGGGTGTGCTATCAGAGGGCTGAATCTCATCCCGTCCGGGGTCCTGGGGTGCGGGGGTGGTTGGTGGTGGGAGGTGGGGGGAGGGGGGGTGGCAGGCCTATGTGGACACTATTGATACCTCGATGACTGGACAGTGTCCAGGCGAGATTTGTCTCTTTCTTTTTGATGGGGGTAAATCTAGGCTAGATTCCATGGTAGCCGATTCTAGTCACACGCCTGGCAGACTGTTGCCTTAAAGCCGCATAGTCCGACGAAATCATTACATTTTCAAAAGCAAAACAATTATCTAGATTTGATTGTAGATATATAATTTAGAAACTGATGCACTCAATAAGCAATTGTTGACATATATAAGGGAATATTACGCCAGTTTAATCAAATATGTTATTACTGCAGAATCCTATGGTGTAAGACTAAGACTATAAGCGTTTTAGCATGCTTGCCAAAATCAATTTGGGTATGTTTTCACTTGAAATGTTTCTAAAGTTTGCAAGTTAAAATAAAAGTTATTTAAATCTAAAGTCAAATACCTTATCAGCAGCCACTGTGTGGTAAGATAACACCAACACTACAACTGGCCAGCATTGAAAACAAGCCTGGGTACCCGGGCTTATATGCTATGGACAGTATAAATACAGCCTCAATAAAAATAAAAATAAATATATAAAAAAAATATATATAAAAAAAAGTAAGGTCGATTATAACAATTCGCATAATATCTTTATCCCGGAAAAGGACAGAAACACAAAACCATCGGATTATAGTCAATTTTGTTTAGATGAATGTATTGTTTCGGTCTCAAAATGTTTTCCTTGTATTATGCCACTTTAACTACATTCTTGTCCTCTGTTAAGTGTGCAGAGATTTCAGTCCGGTTTCCACAATGGTTCTATCAATATAATGCACTTCCTGTAAGAAAGTAAGTAAGTAACAGTGAGAATTGTTGTGGCATACAGGAGTAATGCCTGGTACACACCTCCAGTATATGATCTAAAACTGCCCGTTTCGCACATAAGTTTGAGTTTTAGTTGTTAGGTGTGCGACCCCCTAGCACACCAGAGCCTTGCGATTCGCAACTTAAAACTCAGTTTATGGGGTTAAAACTGAAATCGCAAGGGATTCGAAAAACGAATCGGGCAGTTTTAGATCGTATACAGGACGGGTCAGGGTCATGATGCACAGTCAGTTTTAGTGCGTGACTCGTAAACGCGAGGTGTGTACCAGGCATAAGACTGAACCAGCCATATTAGACTAAATGCAGCCGCTATTAGTATCACAATAACATGGCCAAATAACTAGATTAATCACCAACTATTCATCTCACTGTCGGTATGTTTTGAGAATTAACAAGTAAACTTTAATCAAAAATAAGTCAATAACTCATGGGAGTTGGTCATGTATTGTATTGTTCGGCCGGCAGTTGACCAGTCTTAAGGTAATATAACGTGAACTTGTCAGTACTTAGTCGTTACGATGTATAACTTATAAGCGAACAAGCCAAATGTGAGTCACGTGATCGGAACCTCTTTATGAAGTCGATCAGTAGAAAGGTTTCAAGCCTAACGAATCAGGGCTTGTGCAGGTCGGATCATGTATTACATCAAGCGGTCGACATTGGACCAGTCTTAAAGGTAGTGCAACTTGAACTTATCAGTAATTACTCATTACAAGCATAGACCATAAATGTGAACAAACCAACTGGTCATCATGTAATTATGAACCTCATTATTAAGTCGATTACAGGATAGGGGTAAAGCCTATCAAATGATGGGTAGCACCGAATACAAGCCTTAAGTCAGCATTAGTAGATCAGTTCAGAATATCATCTTAGTATCATAGGGTCAAGTTGTATTGATCATTGGGGAGAATAACAGTATAAAGGTTGCGAAACCATAACTAGGAGGGAGGGTGATCAAAGTCGCCTGTTTGGTCGCTCTGTCAAAGTGATCGAACACTTGCCTCGGTGAACAGTGTAAACAGATCCAAACCCCTTGTCTCATGAGCCAAATTACACATGTTAGCCAGCCAACATGAATAATGTATGCACGTAATGCCAAAACAGAACTAATGATATACAGGCTTATTTAGCAACAAGCAGAGTGTATGGATTATTAATAAACCATTTCAAAACTAATGCAGCAAGAGTTATTCATAGCACATATTGACTTGCGAAGGGATAAAGGTTCACACAAAATAAAGCTTTCAACTTATAATAAAAGCACCAAGAAATGTCTCACTTATTAATAAACCATTGTAAAATTAATGAAGAAATAGTTATTCATAGCACATATTGACTTGCCAACGGATAAAGGTTCACACAAAATAACGCTTTCAACATGTACATGATGTACAGTCCTATAATAATAGTACCAAGCAATGTCTGACTTATTAAATAATACACCATTGTAAAATTAATGAAGAAATAGTTATTCATAGCTCGAGCACATATTGACATCCTCATGGGAACATATTCACAGGAACTAAAGATTATTTCAACATTCACAGTGCTGCTCTTTATGAATTGCTATATGAGGTGGCCATACTAATTCAAATTTATTTTAATATTTGTACGGATATTTCTAGGGATATTTCTAGAGATATTTCTAGAGGGATTTCTCGAGAGATTTCTCGAGAGATTTTCTTTTACTTTTAGAAATATTCATATTTACTTATATATATTTATATGTACATATATATGTAGAGATACCCATCTGCACAGATATATTGTTGTATATGTATTTAATTATATTTGATTATGAGCCTGTCTCAAAAGGTGATAACTCTAATTTTGTTTGTCCATTGTAACGATTGACACAAAATAGCACACAAATGGTTACACTGAAAACACAAGGACATTTGCTTCAAATCAATATGTATTCTGTTGGGATTATGAAACACCATGTAAAAAACAAATCACTTTATCCTGAGCAAATGCATAAGCAGATAGTATGTTGATCGTTACATTGGACAAAGTTTTGTCCCATATTGCTTAGCACCTTTTGAGACAGTCTCATATACATATGTATATATGCTTATCCATGCATATAACTATAAATGAATATGTAAATATATTTATAAATCTCGCCACTACTAAAAGTTGCAAAGTCCGATAGTTTTGAGTTTCTGTCGTTGCTGAGATAAATAAGGTAGGTTGATTGTGTAATTTGAAATAATGTTGATTCTAAATGGCTAATTCTTTAGATATTTATAGTGCAAACATGCTAAATTAAAACAATTTTGAATAACTATTTCTTCATTAATTTTACAATGGTTTATTTTACAATGGTTTATTAATAAGTTGCAAAGTCCGATAGTTTTGAGTTTCTGTCGTTGCTGAGATAAATAAGGTAGGTTGATTGTGTAATTTGAAATAATGTTGATTCTAAATGGCTAATTCTTTAGATATTTATAGTGCAAACATGCTAAATTAAAACAATTTTGGCAAGCATGCCAAAACTCTGACAACATAGTCTTCTGCAGTAACAAATATCAAATTGCATCAGCATTCCCTTCTACGTGGCAACAAATGTTTAATAGGTGCACCAGAATATAAGTTAGATATATAGAATAAAATCTAGATACTTATTTTGCTTTCGAAAATTTTATGTTTTCATCGGACGATACAGCTTTAATCTATCACCAATGAATCATCATGAATACATATATGCGCACACATATAAACATATATATATATATATATATATATATATATATATATATATGCAGACAGGTCTACATATATCCAAGAAGCATCTGTACATAAACCAATATATAAATCAAGTCTAGCACTGTAGCATGTTGACATTGTTCATGATGTGACAATGTTTACAACTGCAATAGTTTTTGTTATCCCACGTTCTTTAACGAATTATCTCTTTAAATACCTTCCACGACTTTCAACACTGCATACACTATATATTACATTGATTAAGCGGCTGTCACACACACATCACCGGATTGAGCAACGGACAGAATTGTCTAGTCTGGTGGTGTTCGGGCGTGATAAGTATCAAAATGTATTAAAAGGTGTCAAAATGTTGCGATATCGGGGCAAAGGCCGCTGGACGAATAGACATGAAACAGACATGATTCGGACATAAAACAGATATGAAATGGACATGAATGGATAGCCAACAGACTAAACAAACTCAAACCGGACAAGAACCATACACGTCAATCTGGCGGCATCCGTTCCAAGTTTTGTGGATGTTCAAAACTTGTACAGCCACAAACCGGACTATCAACAGACTTTGTTCGGTTTCTTTCCATTTCCTCCAATCCGGTAATGTGTGACTGCCGCTTTAACCAGTGATTACTTGCGTTACTCAGCTCCGGTACACAGATGTGGAGTGAAGATAATGTGTCACACTCGTCCTTAAAGGTGCCGCTACTGGCCAGAATAGGCTACTACTACCAGATATAGCACAACCACCATTTAGTGTACTATATTCTGAGCCTATAGTCTACTACCACCAGATATAGCATGGCCACCATTTACTGTACTATATTATGAGCCTATAGGCTACTACCACCAGATATAGCATGGCCACCATTTAGTGTACTATATTCTGAGCCTATAGGTTACTACAGCCAGATATAGGATGGCCACCATTTAGTGTACTAAATTTTGAGCCTATAGGCTACTACCACCAGATATAGCATGTCCACCATTTAGTGTACTATATTCTGAGTATATAGGCTACTACCACCAGATATAGGATGGCCACTATTTAGTGTACTATATTTTGAGCATATATGCTACTACCGCCAGATATAGCATGACCACCATTTAGTGTACTAGATTCTGAGCATATATGCTACTACCACCAGATATAGGATGGCCACCATTTAGTGTACTATATTCTGAGCCTATAGGCTACTACTGCCAGATATAGGATGGCCACCATTTAGTGTACTATATTCTGAGCCTATAGGCTACTACCACCAGATATAGCATGGCCTCCATTTAGTGTACTATATTCTGAGCCTATATGCTACTACCACCAGATATAGCATGGCCACCATTTACTGTACTATATTCTGAGCCTATATGCTACTACCACCAGATATAGCACTGCCACATTTAGTTACTATATTCGGAGGCTATAGGCTATTACTGCCAGATATAGCACTGCCACATTTAGTGTACTATATTCTGAGCCTATAGGCTACTACCACCAGATATAGAACGGCCACCATTTCGTGTAGTATATTCTGAGCCTATAGGCTACTACCACCAGATATATTACTGCCACATTTAGTTACTATATTCTGATCCTCACCCATTCCGATTGAGTGAATCAACACGGTGGAGTTTGGCATATCGAAAGCTGCATAGTCTGATCAAACCAGAGCATTTTCGAAAGGCACACATTTATCTAGATGTTACCCTTCATATTCAACTTAGATGGTCTTGCATTTCCTGACCTTACTATAAATGGTTTCTATCTAACAAAGTGACTGAATTGGTGTTATGGATGTAAAAATATACTTACTATAAATGGCTTATATCTAACAAAGTGACTGAATTGGTGTTATCGATGTAAAGATATTCTATTTACAAAAGGCTATTATGCAGTTACACAACTGTTTCTCAACTGGTATTTTTCACTGAGATATATTCAAAATAATATTGTTCTATCTGCTTTGCTATCATGCAGTTACACAGCTTCAGTCCTCATTATCTCGAAAGCACCATTTTGTCAGATAGAACCTTTTTATAGTATGGTCACGATTTGTTGGTATGTCAATTTATTAGATTGGTTGGTTTTTGGAGTTTCATCTACTGACAACATCTAAGGTCATATCAGGACAGCGCACAATCATGGCGACTTCATAGTGCTGTCCCACTGGGCGACCCAATACCGTCAACACCATGACCTGATATCCCACTCAGGCACATTATCCTGACATTGAGCCAACCAGTCTTTGCCCTACCCTATTAATGCCAAGTGCCTGGGTAGGAAGCGACAAATATCAATTTATATGTCATTGGTTTGACTCGACCAGTGTCTTTACCCAGCGGTTCGAATCCCACGATCTACCAAAACGGGAGACAGACGCTCAACCCATATGGTCCAATTTATTAGAAACTGTCACTGCTGAGGGTCCAATTTGTTACAAGTGTGTCAAAATTAGTTGTGCATGTTTACACTTCAAATACCTCGTCCATTAACCATTTTACGATTTAATAAAAACTAATTTCAAACTAATATATAAACTACATTACAACGAAACCACCTTTTTTGTTTTGGGGGTACATTACTTGTTTAAGCATGGGAAATTTCAGTCGCAGGCGATTGGTCTTCCTCATTCCACTGCTCCTTGCCCTATCCTAATAATGCCGAGCGCCTGGCTAGGAAGCGACAAGTATCAATTTTTAAGTCAATTGGTTTGACTCGACCAGGATTCGAACCCACGATCTACCACACGGGAGACGGACGCTCTAACTCATTTGGCCATCCCTTAAGAGGAACTTTAAGAACGTGTGGGATGTACTTTCGTTGGCGCTGTCACAGATGGAGTATCGTCAATATAGTTATTTTGGTAGTTTTTTTGTGTGTCGGTAGCCAGATTGCAGCCCAAGGCATACAACATTATTAGATGTCCACACAACCTTTATATGCAAGTACCAGTAGAGAAGCTGACCCAGTTATGTATGCCTGCTGGTGCAGATCTCGGTCGTCCTACTTAATAACATGCATTTTCCCTGTGTCGCCATGCATAGAATTGATTGTTTTTGTGACAGCATACACCCTGAAGGTTGGACCTGGTATAATAACTTTGTTCCACTTTATGTTTAGAGATGAAAAGGTATGGTTGGTAATCTCATCCCTTTGGAATATTATCTGAGGAGTTCAGGCGCAAAACCAAGTAAGTCCACCCGACCTCTTTTGTTTTAAAATCAAGATTTGTATATGCCCATAAATATAATTCTCAGTAATTCCACTTTTCTTTGTATTATAGGGTTATGGGCAATGAACAAAATACTATGAAAGTGATAAATGAACCTTTATTCCAAAACTCATTAATTAATCAACTTTTATTGATTTTTCTGCAAAACCAAGTAAGTCCACTTTCGGTTTGTTTGCAAAACCATGTAAGTCCATTGTCAAAGACTAATCCTATGGAAATCTTGCAGAATCAAAGAACACACAATTTCCACCATAAGCTTACTCATCATCACCACTATCCTCATCAATTGCATCATAGGTTTCCATCATAAACGTCGACAAATCACCCGAGGCAAAAAAAAAAAAAAATGTGACCTGACACGCGTAGCTGATTGGCCAGCTACATCTTACGTGGTTTTGCAGACAAACTCGAATGGCGCTTACAAGGTTTTGCAACCAAACCCTATTTTAAGGCCAATTTAACATAGGACTTACCAGGTTTTGAAACAAAACTGATTTGCTCATTGGGTAATAGGGACTAAGAAGTGGTGTCTCCATTGGTTATCTCACTTTTCATGAAAATGGACTTACTTGGTTTTGCGCCTGAACTCCTCATCTCTAGTTTAGAATTAGGAAGGAAATGTCTATGTGGTGTGGGAGGTTAAAAATCCCTTGGGTTGGTAAAACTGTAGGCTCGGGCTTTCTATCGACAAACTGTCTAATGGTGAAAACAAGTCTATTCAGACTTATCTATGATAGGCAGTATGAATCTTCAAGAAAAAAATATGTATCGTCGCTATTCTTATGCATTTGGCAAATCACTCTACTTTAGCTTCAAAATGAAAATGTACCGTTGATATTGTTATGCTTTTTGAATACTTGCTCCAGTATAGTTTTAAGAAGAACATATATCGTTCCTATTCTTATGCCTTTGGAATATATGCTACAGTTTAGATTAAAGAAGAACCTGTATCATTTACATTCTTATATCTTTAGAATATTTGCTCTAGTTTAGGTTTAAAAGGAACATGTTTCCTTGATAGTCTTATACCTTTAGAGTTCTAATTTAGGTTTAAGAAAAAAATGTTTCCTTGATAGTCTTATGCCTTTAGAATATTTGCTCTAATTTATGTGTAAGGAGAAAATATATTGTTGATATTCCTTTGCCTTTAGAATATTTGCTCTAGTTTAGGGTAAAGAAGAAAATGTTTCCTTGATAGTCTTATGCCTTTAGAATATTTACTCTAAATCGACCGACCATGGGACCGACTTTGAAGTGGTCCGTTTAGGGAGGTTAGAGGTTTAGATAGTTAGAATATCCTTACAATGGTATTGTTGGGACCAAAATAAAGCCGTCGATATAGGGGAGCAGTCGATATGTGGAGGGGTCGTTATAGAGAGGTTTTACTGTATATCATTGTCATTCCTTTGCCTGATGCTTTAGAATGTTTGCTCTAATTTAGATGTAAGAAGACAATGCACCTTTGATATTCTTATTGATGCCTTTACTATATTTATCCCGGATGTGAGAGAGAGAGTGAGATCTTAGCAGCAACACCGTCGGGTGATTATTTATTCAAATTTGGTTTCACTTCCGGCTTGTTGGACGGGGCGCCATTACCGTCCACTCTAGTACGGCGACCGCTTCGTCTCACGTGATCAGTCGGGTTGTCGCCCGGGCTTTCCTTGTGACGAACCTGCCACCTCGGTAGGTGGCCGGGGCGGGACGGGTCCCTCCGGGGGAGAGACCCAGCCCCACCTCCGTGCCCCGTGCCCCCGTGCCCCGTGCCCCGCTTCTGGGCCCCGACCCCTCGGTTATAGGTCCCTGTGCCCCCGCTTCCCGCTCCCCTCTTTCCCCGTCCCCCAACTCCCCGTGCGTCCCTTTCCCCCCCCCCCCCCCCCCCCCCCCCCCCCCCCCCCCCTCCCCCCTCCCCCCTCCCCCCACCCCCTCCCCCCCCCCCCCCCCCCCCCCCCCCCCCCCCCCCCCCCCCCCCTCCCCCCCCCCCCCCCCCCCCCCCCCCCCTCCCCCCCCCCCCCCCCCCCCTTCCCCCCCCCCCCCTTTCCCTCCCCCCCCCCCCCGATTCCCTTTCCCCGTTGCCTGTACCCCGTATCCCGCTTTCTGCCCCTCTCCCCCTTTCCATGCACTTCTCTTCCCCGCCCCCCCCTCTCCTCCCCCGGTCCCCTTCCCCCTCCCCCCGTCCCCCTTTTCCCCGTCCCCTCCCCCCCCCCTATCCCGGTCCCCGCCTCCCTCCTTCCCCTCTCCCTGTTCCCCTTTTTCCCCGCCCCTCCCTCCTCCCTCCTCTCCGTCCCTCTATCCCGCTCCCCTCGCCCTCCCCCTCTTTCCCTCTCCCTCCCCGCTCTCCCCGTTCCCCCTCTCCCCGTCCCTGCTCCCCTCTTCCCCGCCTCCCAGCGCCCCCATTGTCCACCTTACCCTCCCCCCTCCTCCCTCCTCTATCCGTCTATCCGCCGCTCCCTCTGTCACACTCAGTGAGAGATTAGCCCCCTGGAGCTGCCCGCCGAGAGAGAAAATAGCTGCCGGTAGGGGTGCCCTGCCGTGGACGAGACCCGGTCCAGAACGGATCGGCGGGCAGGTGGGGGGGGGGGGGGCCCTCCGTGGTGGGGGTCAGTCCATCGTCGGACAGCCTATCGATAAGCTAGAGGCGGGGTTACACTGGAGGTTCGGCGAGGTGTGGTGGGCGGGTGACTGGTGTGTGTAATGGGAGGGGGGGGGGGGGCTCACCTTTCCAGGGCCTACAACTCGGACCTGGACTGACCAGTGTCAGTCCTTTGGTCACTGTAAACGCGACGAAGTAGATTCAAGTTGCATAGACCGATGGTTTTCAGTTGTGGCCATTTTTTTCTGACATAAATATATTAAATTGATCCTTATAATGTACATTATTTCAGTTTGAGGTAAATTTGATTTAAAATGGCTACCTCTGGAGATATTTGAAAACACAAAGATGCTAAATTAATGTTGGCAACCATCGCCAAATTCTAACTCAATACATGCTTTGGAGATATTTGAAAAGACAAAGATTCTAATTTAATTTTGGTAACCATAGCCAAATTCTAACTCGATACATCCTCTGGAGATATTTGAAAACACAAAGATGCTAAATTAATGTTGGCAACCATAGCCAAATTCTAACTCGATACATCCTCTGGAGATGTTTGAAAACACAAAGATTCTAATTTAATTTGGGTAACCATAGCCAAATTCTAACTCGATAAATCCTCTGGAGATATTTGAAAACACAAAGATACTAATTGAATTTTGGTAACCACACCCAAATTCTAATTCCATACATCTAGCAGAGATGAAAGACCTCCACGGTTTCGCGGATTTCCGGGATTTCTTATATTCAGCGATTAACGTTAAACCAAATTCCAGAAGGGATGCATATGACATCAGTTCGGTGGTTCGAATCCTGTTCTTATATGACATCAGATGTAGTTAGAACATAAAACCTAAGCAAGCGATAATACAATCACAACAAGGCTAGTTGAGACCTGGCTTCCGGTATTTTTCCGCGACTCCCTGACAATGTTAAACCTATGGGAGAATTTCTGCATTTCCGCATTTCCACTTTTTTCCCCGGAGCTCACTTTCATCCCTGATCTAGACTTCGGCAGTGGCTGGGCTATTACTATTAGTATTACATTGACTAAAAGTCCCTTCTGTGAAGCAACATGTGCTTACTTAATCAGTACATCAGCATCTAACTTGGATATCTAGAACAAAATCTGGATAAATGATTTGGTTTAGAAAATGTGATGTTTTCCTCGGACTCTGCAGCTTAAACAAAAGTTATAAAACAGTTTTTATTTTAACAGGATAAATTTCAAGTGCGGGTGAAGGGGCATGGTTCTTTCCATATCCTACTAATGCAAAGTCCCCTACTAGTTTGTGACTTTGGGTTTATGGACTACATCACGGTTCCAGTGGCGCGGTGCATTGTGGGATGCGTCAGAGCAAAACAAAGCCGCGAGAAGCACATGGCACATGCTAATACACTGGGTGCAGCTATGATATGTGCTGGTTTCAGCTCATCTCAGCTCTTGTTTGAAACATAGAATACCAACTAAAAATATATATATTATAAATTAAGATATTAATCTTGTATCCAGCATTGCATTTACATCAATATAATCAGCACATCTTATGCCATGTGCATTTAGATTTAGACAAATCTAGAAAACCAAGACTAGTGTTCGAGCCATAGCCAGGGTCAGTTTTATTTATTTTATCCATGTTTTTATTTATATTCTATGGTTAATGACATATGTAGAAATAGAAAATGAGTAGGGTTAATCAGATATTGGTTATATATTTCTTGCAAACAAGTTTTTGTTGACACATTTGACACTTTAATATTTAGGACAAGAATTACTTCTGGCAAATCAATGGTGATGTAAACATCAGCCTTTAAAATGACTGAAATTGTATGTTTCTTAGCTCAAAATGCTTAATTATGGAGAGTTGTAACTTAAATATATTCATTATATTATTATATTGCATCCTTCCGTCCATGTTTGTGCGAAATTGTTATGTATTTCAATTCATTTTGAATCAAATGCCAGTTTTGCCCTATGCATATCGGCAAACTCAATGGCCGTACTCTTTTGCTTTGCTCCCAGCCCCGTTTTCAGCGCATGCGCGGTCGGAACCGTATTGGGTACAGTGGGACTAGCACTCCTTCCCCCTGGTGAATGTTGTGCGCATGATGCAACACGTCCATAGTCCTAGTGTCGTGTAAACAAATGGATACTTAATTACTTTGTAGGTAAATAAAAATTGGTGAGCTTTTCGTCATACATCTATGTATACATACATAGATACATACATACATAATGCATACAGAATACACACATATATACATACACACACATACATATGCATATGCATGTATATACATATATACACAATAGATACACATGGATAAATATGTCTATAGAAGTATAAAATATTCGCCATAACGAACATATCGATATATATATATATAATACATACAGTAGAACCTCAATACTGACCACTCCACAGTTCGACCACTCCCCTATAGCGATCGCTTTATTTGGGTCCCAAATACTAGACCGACCACCTCCCTAAATGGACCACTTAAAGTCGGTCCCATGGTCGGTCGATTTAGAGAGGTTTTACTGTGTATATAATTATAATATTCATTCACAATGCAATAATTAAACATGACTTCTCCTCCAGGCATTTGCAACATGATTATACAAATATGAACCTAATACGTTATGCTAATTTCTCTCAGTGATGTGTCATCTACCTAACCTCACACTGATTTAAAAAAGAAGTAGCACCAAACCATGATGAATGTGAAGTTCACACACAGAGTAAGACCCAGTAAATAGGACCAGAACCATTTCAATGAATATAGAACATCCATATCGTTTACTCTTTCTATGTCAGTACCTGGAGGAGGGATGGCCAAATGAGTTGCGCGTCCGTCTCCCATTTTGGCAGCTCATAGTCGAGTCAAACCAATGACTTCAAAATTTATACTTGTTGCTTCCTAGCCAGGCACTCAAAGTTATTAGGACAGGACAGGGCAATGACTGGTTGGCTCAGTGTCAGGATAATGTGACTGAGTGGGATATCAGGTCATGGTGTTGGCAGCCTGGTCTTCAAGTGGGGCAGTACTATATAGTTGATATTAGTGTGCACTGTCACAAGTTGGTACGCGTCCTGATATGACATGAGATGTTGCCAGGAGGTAAAACCCTAAACAAGCAGACAACCAACCAACCAACCAACCAACCAATCAACGGAACAACCAACCAACGGAACAACCAAACAACCAATCAACGGAACAACCAACCAACCAACCAAGCAACCAACGGAACAACCAACGGAACAACCAACCAACTAAACAAACAAACACCCAAAGAATCAAAGAACTAAACAAACAAACAACCAACCAACCAAAGAACCAACCAACCAACTAACTAACCAACCATCCAACCAATCAAACAACCAATCAAGCAACCAATCAAACAACCAATCAAACAACCAACCAATCAACGGAACAACCAACCAACCAATCAACGGAACAACCAACGGAACAACCAACCAACCAAACAAACAACCAACCAACCAAACACCGGACAAACAATTAACCAAACAACCAAAGAATCAAAGAACTAAACAAACAAACAACCAACCAACCAAAGAACCAACCAACCAACTAACCAACCAACCAACCAACCAATCAACGGAACAACCAACCAACCAATCAACGGAACAACCAACCAACCAAATAAACAACCAACCAACCAACCAAACACCGAAAAACAACCAACCAAACAACCAAAGAATGAAAGAACTAAACAAACAAACAACCAACCAACCAAAGAACCAACCAACAAACCAATCAACGGAACAACCAACCAACGGAACAACCGACGGAACAACCAACCAAACAAACAACCAACCAACCAAACACCAAACAAACAACCAACCAAAGAATCAAAGAACTAAACAAACAACCAACCAACCAAACAACCAATCAAACAACCAATCAATCAAACAACCAATTAAACAACCAATTGAACAACCAATCAACCATCCAATCAACCAAGCAATCAAACAACCAATCAAACAACCAACTTTGGAGTAGTCCTGCCTCTTGGTTTGGTCACGTGTGCATTTTCGGCAAGCTTTTAGTTCATGTCAGATTAAACGTCAAACTAAACACGCGCTACCAGAAGCCACGTCTGCCCGCTGTCAGTGACGTCAGCGCCGCGCAGGCGCACCGGGGGATCACGTCGAGGGGTCACGACCCCTGGTGTCAGCCGCGCGAAGCTCGGCCAAGTTGGCTGCCGAGTGGCGAGGTGCGTGCCTGGTGGGACCGGGCAGGTACGGGGGGGGGGGGGGGATCATGCCGCGTAAAGTACACCTTGTGCCGGGCGGATTACAGGCGGGCCGGGCGGGGAATAACCAGGAGTGTGGGTTAGTTCGTTATTTTCAGAACCTCACACCTCACCTCTCTGTCAGACAGGATTGGTGAGACACGGCGTTCTTTGGGTTCTGAGGGTCAGGAGTTTAAAGTTTCACGACCGTTCCGCCCCCCACCCCCCTTCAGGCTTTTTAAAAATGTACTTTATATATTTTTTCTATATTTGTGTAGGCCGCGGGGATACCTTTCAAATCTCTGACATTGAATAGACCTGTATTATTCAACTATGTTGAAACATCTAAGGAACTCCCCCCCCCCAAGCTCTCAGACCCCCCCCACCAAAGCTCACAGACCCCCACCCCCCACCCCCCACCAAGAAACCCCCTTTGGTTGAGGCATTTCAAACGAGGCATTGTTCACATCGATGCAAAATTCTACACATCAATTTCAAAGTGTTAGGTTTTTTCCTGGTTCGCTTTGCTGCGATTTAAATATTGTTCCTTTTGAATTCATTTAGTTTGTTTCATGGGTTCACGTCTTATGGCCCTGTCACACTGTGACGAATTGCGGAAGCGTATACTGACATATGTGATTTTACACAAACACACTGTCAAATGTCGGGAATTTTGAACATGCTCAAAACTGTTAACGAATACTACTTGTGCCAAACGTACCCATAAATTGTCTCAGCGTACACCACCGTGTTGGGGCAAAATCACATGTATGTCGGCATGCGCTTATGCAATTCGTCAGAGTGTGACAGGGCCATTAGCAACATCTCTAACTTCAGGAGATCATTTGTGAATAGATCTAATATGTTGCTGATGATATTAGTTACGCAAACCCATTTGTGCATAAATAATGCACACATATATACAATATCTACTACACGCACAGTTCATTTCCTGATAATTTCGTCCTCATATGATCTTAGATCTTGCCAGGACGAACACTTCCAACAAACAACCAATACTGATATAACTTCCTGATTATAAACATTAATAATAATATTATTATTAATAATAATAATATTTGTCATAATGATAAGAGCGCATTCTAAGCAAGTATGGATGGCATAACCAAAGCAATATAGTTATGTTTATATACCTACTTTACAAGTTATAAAAATGTGGTAATATTAAAAGCTGATACTTTATCTTTATGAGTAAAATATATATTGAATATGAATTTCTTAAAAAATCTTTTTAAAAAATCAACAGGGGTCGGAACTAAAAAACTATATTGAAAATGAATTTCAACTGGAAGTTACTTTTCATCTAAACAAATTTAAGCAAATTATTCTTCAACGACTTAACAACTGCAATTGTGCCGTCTTTTCCACCTCCAATGAAAAAAAAGAACAAAGAATAAACATGAGTTGGAATGAAATGAAATAATAATAATAAAAAAAATTAAAAAATCAGTTGGAAGTGAATGATGTAGATAATTTTGATCTGAAAAGAAAAGAAGGGAAACTGGGAAGGATAATGACTAGAATAGGGGGAGGGTGGAGGGTGGGAGGGTGGGGGAGAAATAAGAGGGCCAGTATCCGGGGAGAACGCGCTGTTTACACAGACCTAGGCGACCCGCGCTGTAATTGTAGGAACGCTGCGTTATCAAAGCGAGGCTAAGGGAGGCAAAACTAGCCGAGATGAAAAGGCGTGCGTGACAGCGTTACCCAGCCCGGCTACTGGCTAGGCACAGCCGCAGCTCGGCAGAGGCTAACCAACCAACACCTCCCCGGCGAAAAAAACCCAATTTTGACTAGTCTGTTAGAAATATTAAAGCTGTATAATACATAGTCCGATGAAAACATCACATTTTCATAAACCAAAGCGATTGTTTGGGTTTTGTTCTAAATATGTAAGTAATATACTAGTACATTTGTTAAACATTTGTCGCCACTTAGAATGGAATATGAGGAAAGGTAATGAATAGAACCTGTTCTCTGCAGAAGCCTATGGTGTCAGGGTTTTGGCACACTTGACAGCATTAATTGTGCGTGGTTACACTTCAAATATGTCAGAATTTAGCCATTTGAAATAAGAGTTACTTCAAACTAGTGTAAAGTGGATTATAACAATCAATTTAATATATTTATCTCAGAAGAAAATGACAGAAATTCAAAACCATCGGACCAGGTAACTTTAAATCCCATGGTCTAGTGGGGTTTTGTTTTCACCACAACAAAATTAAATACTGGAATGATATTTAGCGTAGGGGGGATGTGCCTATTGTGGAGTTGTAAGGGTATTGGATGCTGGAGGGAGGGATCTATTTGGGGGATTTTCATTAAAAAAGATGTTGAGAAGTTGGTAAAGTGGAGCCAACAACCTCCAGGCCATGGGTCGCATGTGGACTGGCTCTGTGTGGGAGCTTCCACCCTTTCGGTGTGCAGTTTTCTCTTTCTCTCTCTCTCCCTCTCTCTCTCTCTCTCCCCCTCATTGCTTCTTTCTCTCCCAAGCGGACACGGCAGTTTCTCTCTCTCCCCTCTCCCTCTCTTTCTCTCTCTGCTGCTTTCTCTCCTAAACGGGTATGCAGTTTTCTCTCTCTCCCTCTCCCTGCTTCTTTCTGTCCTAAGCGGACACAACAGTTTCTCTCTCTCCCCTCTCTCCCTCTCTCTCTCTCTCTCTCTCTCTGAAGCGGGTATGCAGTTTTCTCGCTCTCCCTCCCCCTCTCCATCTTCCTCTCCCCCTCTCTCTGCTTCTTTCTTTCCTAAGCCGGCGTGCATTTTTCTCCCCCTCTCTTCCTTTCTCCCATTCTCTCTCCTTTCTCTCTCCCTCTCTATATCTCTCTCTGCTCCTTTTGTCCATAGGCCGATGTGCACTTTCTCTCTCTATCTCTCTATCTATCTCTCTATCCTTCTTTCTCGCATAAGCGGGTGTGCAGTTTTCTCCCCTCTATTCCTCTAGTTCTGTGTCCCTCTTTCTTCCTCCCCCTCCCCCGCTCTCCCTCTTTCTTGTCTAAGCTTCACTTAAAGCTGCATAGTCCAATGAAATATCAAATTTTCAAAACAAGACCAATTATCTAGATTTGATTTTACATATTTAACTTAGATACTGATGCATTTATTAAGCATTTGTTTCTGTGTCGAAGGCAATACTGAGTCAATTTAACAGAACCTGTTACTGCAGAAGTCTATGGTGTCACAATTTTGGCAAGCTTGCCAAAACTACTTGTCCATGTTTGCACGAAAAATATCTCAAAAGTTTACCATTTAAAATAAAAGTAACTTTGAACTTATGTCAAGTAGATACTAGTGATCGATCTAATATATTTATCTCAGAAAAAATACAGAAATTCAAAACCATCGGACTATGGAACTTTAACCCGGTGTCAGCGTCTCACCTCCCACAAGTCTCACTTCCCAAACATCGCTTCTGCGTATGCGCGGATTCGAGTGACGAATGCAAACTTTGGTTGGCTTTATGACTTTAAACCCAAGAATACTGGAGGAAACGTGTACAACAATATTCTCTACGAGTTTGAGAATATTGGTGAATATATTAAAGAAGTTATTGGCGAAAAACCGATTCGGTCGCCGTGTTGTTTACTTCTGGTCGGTCGCTCGACCTGATTATCACTCTTTTTGTTTTTTAGCGGTTATTCTTATGAGTTTAAACCCAAGAATACAGGAGAACACGTATTGCTTGTGGAGAACAATATTCTCTGACTTTTAGAATATTGACGCATATATTAAAGAATGTATTGGAGTTAAACATATTTCTTGTGGAGAACCAGACTTGTGGGAGGTGAGACGCTGACACCGGGCTCCCTGTGTGAAACGCTGCTGTTGGCTGAATAGGAACCTACGCATGCGCAGAACCTGCTGCCGTTTACTTTTAATGTTTAAACGAATTTGGATTGGGTGGTGGCGGCGGGGGGGGGGGGCGGGGCGGAGGCGCTCCTCTCAGGAGGGTGGGAATGAGGGGGAAATTGGCCGTGACGAACTGATTCTTCGTTGGTGGACGAGTGTGAAAATGTGAATAGAGAAAATGGGGGCAGATACCTGTGTGTCCACTAAGTAGGTCAAAGGCATTTGGCGCGCCTGGGGGCGGGCCGACCTTGAACATTCTTGGTCGGTATTGTGTGTTGTCTTGGTCCGTCACTGCGTTTGCTCGAAGGTAGTAACTGTCCCAGTATCTACATACATCGTCAACATATAAAACAACCCCAAGCTAAATGCTGCACTGACCTATCTGTGTGACACAATTAACATCTGTTTAAAAAGATGTAACCAGGGAGCCCTTGAAATGATAGTTATATAATTAGATAATTAAAGTTCCTAAGTTGATGCCATTAAAATTTGAAATTTACTGACAGTCAGATTTGGGGTGCTATGCAATATTTTAATATAGGTCCTTTAACAAAATGAACCCATCGAACTCAGGAAACAACACCTATTCAGTTAGATAGCTAAATTTCAAATTTGATGTCTTTAAGGAAACAACAGCTATATAATTAGATAGTTAAATTTCCAATTCGATGCTAGTAAAATCTGCAATTTTGTTACAGTCAGATTTTGGGAGTAATTACATTGGTCATCCAATATTTTCATATATATATCCCTTAAGAGAAGAATCAATCGAACTCAGGAAACAATATAGATAGAGGTAGATACATAAATTTCCAATTTGATGCCAATGACATCTGCAATTGTGTGACAGTCAGATTTTGGGGTATATCTACGAATTATGTTGCTCCTACAGTATTTTATTATGCCTCCATTAAAAGAGCAGCCCGCGCAACCCATGAAATAATAACTATTTATTAAATAGCTACATTTCCAATTTGATTCCATTAAAATCAGCAATTTTGTGACAGTTAAATGTTGCGGCATGTGTGTGAATTAAGTCCCTTCAAAAATATTGGTATTAAAATAAGCATTTTGACTAGTTTCGATTACATCGAAAAATGTTTGTTTTACCGCTAAGCAGAGAAGCGGTTAACTCTAATCGATATTTAATCGAAACGAATCTAGGTTTAAAGCGCATTAAACCAACTTCTGAACAAGGAGATTGGGTAGATAAATGTCCCGCCTACCTTGACGGCTTTTGGGTAGCGTTGTGGGGACATTTCTCCACGGGAGGTTACACTTCGTTGAAAGTGGCTTCGACCCGCGACTTCGGAGGTCAAAGGTCAAACTTTCCCTCACTCGCCGGGAACGCTGGGTACCGGTTAGGGGGTTTGTGGTTGAAGAGAGTCAAATAGTTAAGGGAATTCTTCAGGGATGAAAGATCTCCGCCATTTATTGGATTACCGCGATTGAACAAAAAATATTGATCGATTAATGTTAAACAAAATGCCAAAGAATCTGGAATGTATATGACAAAAATTGGGTTTCAATCCCATTCTTATGTGACCTTAGATGTTGGTAGAAACAGAAAACACAAGCATGACCGAGTTAGATATCGGTGATAATATAGGCATAACAAGGATAGTTGAAACCTGTCTTCCAGCATTTTTCTCGTGATTCCCTGGCAGTGCTAATCCTATAGGGAGAAATCTGCATTTTTGCGGAAATCCGCCATCGGTGGAATAATCTCGGCTTGATTTCTGCGGTTTTTGTTGGAGACCACTTTCACACCTGACTCTTAAACGCACCAAAAATGTCTGTAAATATATAGATATTTGTTGGTATATTACTTATTAGGTCATTACGCGGGCGTGGGGGTGGGGGTGGGGGTGGGGGTGGGGGGGGGGACTTCAATTGCGGACAATTGGGCTTCTTCATATTCTTCTGATTAATAAAATAAAATATAATTAGTTTGAATGTAAGGCATGCTAAACTAACGACAAAATGTACAATTTTATTAGACATGTCCATGATTTTGAACAAATACTCAAACAATTTTTAAATTACAGCAATATTTGCATAATACACAACTGCTTAAATTAGAAAATGGGTCGCCAAAGAAGGCTTGCTCTGAAATCTAGTTATGCATGGTTTTCACTAATAAACATGTCACATCTTCATGTTTTAACAACTTTTTTCTCTCTCTATTAAAGGTGCATAGTTCGATAAAAACATCAAATTTTCAAAAACCAATACACTTATCTAGATTTGATTCTACATATTCACCTTAGATACTGGTGCACTTATTAAGCATATATTGTTGCATAGGTCATAATAAGTCAATTGAATATAACCTGTTACTACTGAAGTCTATGGGGTCACAGTTTTGGCGTGCTTGCCTAAATTAATTTGGCACATTTTGACGTCAAATATCTCCAAAGTTAGCCATTTAAAATAAAAGTTACTTCAAACTAAAGTAGATTACAACGATCAGCATAATGTATTTATCTCAGAAAATAGCAGAAAATCAAAAGCATCGATTATGCAACTTTAGCATCTCGTCTGAGTTGTTACTTAAAGTTTAAGTAACAACTCAGACTCTACACTGAGGACACACATAATTAAGTCCATATATTAATGACGCTACACCTAATGAAGGAATTCATTTTATAACTATCATGCATAATTCCAAGACAGAATTAGATTCCTCGCACGTTATATTTAATATATTTATTCTCTTTCGTTTTGGATAAATGCCAGCTCTCAAAATTACCATTAATATCCCTAAGTTGTTTTCTTCTTTTTGCCGCCATGAAAAGAAAATAAACTTAGAGATGGTTGGGTTCGATGAAAAAAACTTGGGAAAAATCCGGGCATAACCTAAGGGAGGTTGGGTGGGTAAAATTCAACAACAAAAGTGGCAGATGTGTCAAATTAAAGCTGGATAATCTGATGAAAACTTCAAATTTTCAAAACCGAAGTATTTACCTAGATTTAATTATGGATACTGACATTTGTCGGGAAGACTGAGGACATTTAACAAGAACTGTTACAGCAGAAGCCCATGGTGCCAAAATCTATTTGGCTTGCTTGCACTTCAAATATCTCAAAATTTAGCCATTTAAATTTAAATTTACTTCAAAGTAAAGTAAGGTAGAATAAAACGATCAACCTAATAATTCTATCTCAGAAAATAACAGAAACTCAAAACCATCGGACTATGCAGTCTCAAGAATCAAAACCATCGGGTACAGTCCCATTCGAAATGCAGTAGGACATGGTCCTAAACAGCGGAGACGTGTTGGTCCTTTTCCTCTTCCTCTTTTCATAACGGACAAAGGTCTTGGGATGTGCGGCCAAAACTGCTAACGGTAACAGTGAACACAATCCGCAATGATACCCACCCTCCCCGTCTCCCCTTCCCCGCCTCCCCTTCCCTGTCTCCCCGCCGCCCCTTCCCCGTCTCCCCGCCGCCCCTTCCCCGTCTCCCCTTCCCCGTCTCATCGTCTCCCCGTCTCTCCGCCGCCCCCCCCCCTTCCCCGTCGCCCCGCCTCCCCATCCCCATCTCCCCGCGGCCCCTTCTCGGTCTCATCGTCTCCCCGCCTCCCCTTCCGCGTCTCCCCGCCCCCATTTCCCCGCCTCCCCATCCCCATCCCCGTCTCCCAGCCTCCCCTCCGCTCGTTCCCCGCCACCCCTTCCCCGCCACCCCTTCCCCGTCTCGCCGCCTCCCGGCCTCTCGGTCGCCCCTTCCCGGCTTGTCCCGGTGTCTCCGGTTTCTGGTTCTAATTTATGACCCGCGCATTATTACATTCACATGTCCGGCCGTCCCGAGGGCAACTGCCATTTCGCTTCTGCTTTATGAGTTCTAAATTTGAGACGCGTACGTATGTACGCGAGCGTTAGATAAGGTTCAATCAGTGGCCGATAAACATGACGGGCCACATTTTGGTTCCGGGAGGGAGCGCCGTCCCGGGCAGTCATTATGCAACCTCTGTCTGGGTCGCCTACGTCGTAAATTTGCGCCGCCTTCTAGACCCCGACGGAGGGATGCGCCCCCCCCCCCTCCCACCCCACCCCAATCTCCACCACCCTCCTAGCTCCCTCTGGCGGAGGTTCCAATCACCACGTGACCGCGCCACATGGAAACCGAACCCTGGCGAGCGCCAACAACAAAAAAAGGAGGGGTAACAATTTTTCTTTTAAAGAATATTTTTTTTGTATCGCAGCCGGGAAAGCAGTAAACTTCAGCGCCTCTAACGAAGCTGGAGGCATCACTGACAGGCGTGGTGAAAGGGTGTGGGAGAGTGTGGGGTGGGAGAGTGTGACGGGGGGGGGGGGGGGGGGGGGGGAGGCTGTGGAAATTTAGGAGCGGGTGCCAGGTGGGGTGGTGAGAGGGGCATGAGCAGCGGGTTGGTGGAAGAGAGTGGGAGTAACGGCGCGGGAGGAGTGGGGGATGAGGGTGTGTGGGGGTGGAGGCACGCGCGGTAGGGCTCTAAGGGGTAGTAGTAGTACCTGGGCCACTCCCACCCTGAACCCAGAAGGGTGGGCCACAACCCAGCCGGGTTGTGGCCCCTGTCGGAATGACCCCTGGTCAAGGGCAATCGATTGGCGGATAAATGGACAGGGGTGGAGGAGGGTGTTGGTCAGGGGGTGGGGGGTGGGAGGGGGTTAGAGGGGGCTGTATTACACCATTGATTTATCTACTGCGCGCCGCGCGTCCCTCACGCTGCTACCTGGGTGGTGTTGTTGGCTGCCGGCCACCGCTCGCCTTCCATTGCCCACCGCCCGTTCCCCCACCGCCCACCTCCCCGTCGCCCGCCGCCCGTTCCCCCTGTGCCCACCGCCCCACCGCCCGATGCCACCTTTCCGCCGCCCCGCCGCCCACACCTAGTTCCGGTGGGGGGTGGGGGGGGGGGATCGATAGTGGCGCAGCGGCCCCTGGTGCCAGACAGGCGAACTTTGAAGCGGCCCCCGCCCACGCAGTGTTGTGCGCGCGTGTGAATGTGTGAGTGAGAAAGAGAGTGGGTATGGTCAGCATGCCGCCATGTATAACCCCCCCCCCCTCCCACACACACACCCTCTACACCACGTCACGCCTCCTGGTGGCGGAGAGTGGAGTCGTTCTCCCGTGACATTCCACCCCCACCCAGCCCCCACCCCAACTCCCATCCATCGAAACCCACTCAAAACACCCCAACCCTCCCAACTTGACACACACTCCCACAGTTCGCCCCCCCCCCCCCCCACCACATATTGTCCATCCACAACCCGGATTTGCATTTATTACTCCTGCTGCTCATCTCAAAGTGTCTGAGCTAAACCCCTCCACCCCTACCTCAGCTCACCTCCACCCCTACCTCAATCTCCACTTCCCTCCCCTCCTCACCCTCCACCCCTACCTCAGCTCACCTCCACCCTACCTCATATCTCCATTCCCCACCCAAACCTCAGCTCAACTTCCACCCCTACCTCAAATCCACTTCCCCACCTCACCTCCACCCTAACCTCAGATCAACCTCCACCCCTACCTCAATCTCCACTTCCCCACCTCAACCTTCAAACCTCAGCTCAACAACCACCCCACCTCAATCTCCACTTCCCCAAGCTCAACCTCCACCCGAAACCTCAGCTCAACTCTTCACCCCTACCTCGACCTCCACTTCCCCACCTCAACCTCCACCCGAAACCTCAGCTCAACCTCCACCCCTAACTCAATCTCCACTTCCCCACCTCAACCTCCAATCCTCAGCTCAACATCCATCCCCACCTCAATCTCCACTTCCCCAAGCTCAACCTTCACCCCCACCTCAATCTCCACTCCCCCACCTCAACCTCCACCCCAAACCTCAGCTCAACCTCCACCCCTACCTCAATCTTCACTTCCCCATATTAACTTCCACCCCCAACCCAAAACCCCTCCCAAACCCCCGCCAGCACGCACGCCGACAAATCACCGCATCTTTCTCACATGCCTTTCCTGAATCCCTCATCCCACCCACCACCCACTCACCAAAAGTGGCCTACTGCGATTCAAATGCCAAGTTGTGGGTTTAGACCAAAAGCCCACAACCACAAAGCCAGGGCATATCCCTGAGAGAGAGGAAGAAAAAAAACCTGCACCAAGCAAGCAAAAACCCCCATTTGCAAGGAATAGTCTGGTGCGACACCCTCCCACCCCCCTTCCCTGCCCCTCACGCCCCGTCCCACCCCAGCCGGCCGCCGCACCCCCCCCCTTCCCACCGACCCACGGCGGTACCCCAACCAACACCCCTCACTCGTCACTCCACCAGCCACTCACCCACCACTCATACGCCTCCACGGGACGACGCGATCACCCCTCCTCTCCCGCTGGCTTGCTACTCCGTCCGCGCGGCCTCCCTCTCCCTCTCTCGCTCTCTCTACTTCGGACGGTTCTGTCTGACACCACGCCGCATCCGCTCACCACCTACAAACCTACAGACCACGGATTTACCAGTCTACGCCATCCACTACACCACCGCGCCACTATTACCACCGCGGCCGCCGCCGTCGCCGTCAAATTCACTTTTAATCAAGTCTAAAAGTTACTCGGGTGTCCCGTGCCGCCACCGCCGCCGCCGCTGCTGCCTCCACCGCCGCCGCCGCCACATCCCCCCAGACGGCCGACGCCCGTGGACGGATCAATACTTTTTAGCGCGCATGAATTAATAATTTGCAGGGGCGCTCGATTTATCCTCATAAGCGCTGCTGAATATGTTGGCGGGCCATAACGCGGCGGCGGGCTGACCCGGACTGCGATTAGATTGCCATTAAAGCGAGTCGCAGGCAACGCCTCAAGTCTCGTCAATACAGTCACGTCGGACCTCAGTCTGCCTTTACCCGTGCTCAGCAACTGTCAAACCAACGATTCAGGTCGTGGGTCAGGCGCCTCGTCGCTGATTGGTCGGCGCAGACCATGTGATATGTAAATGCGTACATATAGGGAGGGGACTATCCGACTCTCAAAGACGACAAGTAGAGAGAAAAATTATTTCCACCCAATTCAGCCAAAATTAATGACCATGAGTTCGTTTTTGATGAACTCGAGTCCGTATGTGGAGCCTAAATTCCCTCCGAATGAGGAATATTCGCACAATAACTACATCCCAAACACGCAGGCGGAGGAGTTCTACCGACGCACGGCGCACAGCTACGGCTACGCGGCCCCGGGCGGCGCAGAACACCGCCGATACGGCCAGGAGAGTTTCCCGGCCAACCCGGCCTATGGCTGCCCTACCGCCAACGGACTCTCACTGGCCGCCAGCGAGGCGGTGTCTGCCGTGAACACGGCCGGGCAGGCCATGTCCCAACGTTCCCCACACAGCCGAGAGAACGATGTTGGTTCTCCGGTCCAACACTCACACTGTCAACAGGCCAATACGCCACCATCGACGATGGCACACTGCAATCAACAACAACAAGCACAGACGACTGTCAACACCAACCACAACAGCCAACAACAAGCGGCGCATCTCAACTCGGTCAACAACAACAATACCACTAACAGTACCGCTAACGTACTGAGTACGCCGCTAGGAAACAGCAACAACAGTTCCAGCACGTCCCCGCCCGTTATCTACCCATGGATGAAGAGGGTTCACCTCGGCTCATCAAGTAAGTATGCTTTTATTTATCAGTGTTTGTTGTTGGCTCCTTCCTCCCCATCCTCCTCCTCCTCCCCACACCCCCGGCTGCTGCTGTCACAAATTCCCGTCGCGACTTGCATACGCCAGTTTGCAGATACCCCACTTCCACCGTCAAAATGCACTCCTACCACGGGCAGAACACCCGGGAAAACTCCACTACCCACTCACAAACACCCAGAAGGTATACACCTACGTCTGTATCACATTCCCTGGCGTTTATTTGGAACATTTCGGCCACAAATCGAGTGGATGAATAGTGTAAACAAACAGGGGTCTGCGAGCACGCGGTGGTGCGTCGGCCTTGCATACATTAGGCCCCGCTCGCGGCCATAAATCAAAGATAAATGGGCCAATAAACCTTATCTACTGGGCTCCTCTCTTAACTTCTTACAGCTATGTCGATTACTAGTCTCACCTGGGTCCCTTTACTATGCTGGGGAACCGTCAATTGTTTGGTGCTGGCTGGTTGTTGTGGGTGGGAGTGGTGATGAGCGAGTACTACACACACACCACACCACCACCCGCCTAGACTCATTTCCGTTTTCATTAAACTTTACCCAGAGGCCCTTTCAAGTGGAACTCTGTCCGTCGGAAGCTGTTAGACCAGACAGTAGCCATTGAGACACACTGTTTACTGATCTCCCACCAAGTAAAAGCGTAGATATCATTTGGAATTTATGAACTGTCATATTTCACTATCATTTAATTTAAATTCTCTCTTGTGAATTAATTATTGGTAAAAAAGTAAACATTGCTGGAGCTATATGAATATGTACATACACTACCGCCAACCTGTACATATTTGACTGTTTTTTTCCCGCATGTTGTTGTCCGTGTCTGGAAACTAATAAGTTATGCACCCCTCGTTCTCGGCCTGGTGCTTGGGGTCCCGGGACGGTGAGGCGGGCACCTTGCCCCGGCCTCCCCGGCCGTCCCGTCCCGGCCTGCCTCCCCGGCCCGCCTGGCCTTCCCCGCCCGTCCATTCATCTCGGCCCGTCCATCACACACATCCCTCCGCCACACACTGTGGCAATTAACCTGGTCTCAGTGTTAGGACACTGATATATTATTCATCTGCGTGTGGTCATGTGTATGGTATGGATCACCCGACCCACACACTCACGCCCACTCTCCCCCCTCCCTCTCTCTCTTTCTCTCTCTTTCTCTCTCCCCCCATCGCCTTCCACCAACACCAGCACACTTTCATACACACACACACACACACACACCACCCATCACCACACACACACTTTCTGTTGTGAGTACCTTACTACCAAGTCACACTCTGGTGATGGATGACTATGTCATTGACATGACCATCCCACTTGTAAATTTTTGTTGTGCATTAAACAAAATATTAATGGTTTCTGCATATGTCTTATCACATTTTCTCCCCTCCACGATTATGAGAATCTCCAAAACACAAGTGATTTAGCCCCATCAATCATACCCATGGGGCTCTGCCTCTGGGCAGGTGAGGGTGTGTGTGTAATACCACTTCACATTACCCACACTTTTTCCCTTAACAAAAAAAAGTTTCTAATAATTTAAACAACAAAAACTGGTATTATGTTGTCAGTGTGCTAAGTTTCAATGGTCAGGGTACTGCAGCCAGGAGATGGACAGTTTTATTGTTAGTTTCCAGTGGAGTTTCTAGGGTCAGGGTACTGGTAGCCATGAGATGGACAGTTAGTTTTCTTTGTTTCTAGTGAAGTTTCTATGGTCAGCGTACTGCAGGCAGGAGATGGACAGTTTTATTGTACTTTACTTTGTTTCTAGTGAAGTTTCTAGGGTCAGGGTACTGCAGGCAGGAGATGGACAGTTTTATTGTACTTTTCTTTGTTTCTAGTGAGGTTTCTAGGGTCAGGGTACTGCAGGCAGGAGATGGACATTTTTATTGTACTTTTCTTTGTTTCTAGTGAAGTTTCTAGGGTCAGGGTACTGCAGCCAGGAGATGGACATTTTTATTGTACTTTTCTTTGTTTCTAGTGAAGTTTCTAGGGTCAGGGTATGCAGCCAGGAGATGGACATTTTTATTGTACTTTTCTTTGTTTCTAGTGAAGTTTCTATGGTCAGGGTTCTGCAGGCAGGAGATGGACAGTTTTATTGTACTTTTCTTTGTTTCTAGTGAAATTTCTAGGGTCAGGGTACTGCAGGCAGGAGATGGACAGTTTTATTGTACTTTTCTTTGTTTCTAGTGAAGTTTCTAGGGTCAGGGTACTGCAGCCAGGAGATGGACATTTTTATTGTACTTTTCTTTGTTTCTAGTGAAGTTTCTATGGTCAGGGTACTGCAGGCAGGAGATGGACAGTTTTATTGTACTTTTCTTTGTTTCTAGTGAAGTTTCTAGGGTCAGGGTACTGCAGGCAGGAGATGGACATTTTTATTGTACTTTTCTTTGTTTCTAGTGAAGTTTCTATGGTCAGGGTACTGCAGCCAGGAGATGGACATTTTTATTGTACTTTTCTTTGTTTCTAGTGAAGTTTCTAGGGTCAGGGTACTGCAGCCAGGAGATGGACAGTTTTATTGTACTTTTCTTTGTTTCTAGTGAAGTTTCTAGGGTCAGGGTACTGCAGCCAGGAGATGGACATTTTTATTGTACTTTTCTTTGTTTCCAGTGAAGTTTCTAGGGTCAGGGTACTGCAGGCAGGAGACAGTTTTATTGTACTTTTCTTTGTTTCTAGTGAGGTTTCTAGGGTCAGGGTACTGCAGCCAGGAGATGGGCAGTTTTATTGTTGAGTTTTATTGTCGTTTAGTTCAATTCTTATCTCCTGCCTTTCCCTCAGCACACATTGTATCAGCGCCCTTGTAAATGACTGCCACTCGACCTCTCCTAACGCCTGGTAAAGATACAGCGTAGTTGTATGTGGCCCAGCCTCGAGAGCTCCTGTCTGCGCCTCCAGGGTATGTGCGTGTGTGGAGGGCGGGGGGCGTGTACTACATACAGTACCATGAGGAGAGCGAAGGCAGCATTTCCTTTCCTACTGTCAATGCCACTGTTTAATCACTGGGAGTTCCCTGGGATAATCCGGCGGTAATATGTCGGTCAGGGGGGCGGGGTGATGCTGCAGGAGGGTGAGGGGGGGGGGGGGCTGAGCACAAAAGGCACCCCTAAGTTGGCAAGCAAGGGGCTGGCGCCGTAGCCATGTGGCTTTTTTTGTTGTTGCTGCCCCCATGGGCCGTTACCCACCCCGCCCCCATCTGGTGACCATGGCAACCTTTTCCCCTCAGCTGTTTCTTCCTGTTCCCGCAGACAGACAGAACTCGGCAACCTGCCCCCCACCGCTCACCCACTACCCCCCTCACGCCCACACTCACTCACACCCCACCCCACCCCACACAGTAACCACGCGCCTGGTAGTGACAGTCTCTGACACCAGGGGTCAGTGCTCTTCCTAGGCGCCCATAGCCTCATCATTATGCGCGCGCAGCCATATTTGTTTACCCCCCGATATCCATCCAACACCCATATCAATTATAGGCGCGGCCTGGCATTACCGCAGCAAGCCTCCCTACTCTTGCCAACCCACCCACCCACCCTGCGAAACACTCTCATTCATTCACACACCCAGCCACCCCGCGCAACCCTCTCACCCATCCAGCCACCCACCTACTTTCTCTCTCCAACACTTGCAGCACGCTCACTCCCAACACTGCCAGGTCTCTCTTCCCTACTCCCCACAGAACACCTACCCTCTATCCCTGTTCAACATCAACACCACACTCTCCCTCAACCCCCTCTGTCTCACATTCATACTCCTCACTCTCTACTCTCCCTCTTACACTCGCAGCACTCTCTTCACTACTCTCCACACCATTCCTACCCTCCATCCCGGTCCAGCATCCATACCCACCCTCTACCCTCTCTCCCCAATACAAGCAGCACTCTTCATACTCTCCACACAATGCCTACCCTCCAATGACCACAAAACGACCACCCTCTACCACCATCCAACCACAATACCAGACCTACCCTCTAGCGCTGACCAACTTCAACACAACACCCTCCCTTTATCCCGTGTCCAATATCAACAGCACACCCACCCTCAACCGTCCTTTCCAACATCAAGACCACACCCACCGTCAGTCCCCTGTCCAAAATCCACACCCATGCCCACCCTCTATCGCCTGTCCAACATCCACACACCCCGCCTACCCAATAGCTCCCGTCCAATACATGTAACACCCGCCCTCTATCTTCTCTCCTACATCCACACATCCCGCCTACCCAATAGCTCCCCTCCAATACATATAACACCCACCCTCTATCCTGTCTTACATCCACACCCCCCACCTACACAATAGCTCCCCTCCAATACATATAATACCCACCCTCTATCTTCTGTCCTACATCCACACACCCCGCCTACCCAATAGCTCCCGTCCAATACATGTAACACCCACCCTCTATCCTCTGTCCAACATCCACACACCCCGTCTACCCAATAGCTCCCCTCCAATACATGTAACACCCACCCTCTATCCTCTGTCTTACATCCACACACCCCACCTACCCAATATCTCCCCTCCAATATATATAACACCCACCCTCTATCCTCTGTCCAACATCCACACACGCCGTCTACCAAATAGCTCCCTCCAATACATATAACACCCACCCTCTATCCTCTGTCTTACATCCACACACCCCGCCTACCCAATAGCTCCCTCCAATACATGTAACACCTACCCTCTATCCTCTGTCCAACATCCACACACCCCATCTACCAAATAGCTCCCCTCCAATACATATAACACCCACCCTCTATCCTCTGTCTTACATCCACACACCCCCGCCTACCCAATAGCTCCCCTCCAATACATGTAACACCCACCCTCTATCCTCTGTTCAACATCCACCTCAATCCTTTGTCCAACATCCACACACCCCACCTACCCAATAGCTCCCCTCTAATACATGTAACACCCACCCTATATCCTCTGTCTTAGATCCACACACCCCGCCTACCCAATAGCTCCCCTCCAATATATGTAGCACGCTCCACCCACACACCAAACACGCCACACATCACACACAGTCCTGGCTGACAATTGAATACCCATCCCACTTCTACCCCTGCCCCCTTTCCAACAAACACATCAGGAACACAGTCCCTCTTTAAAATTCTTACCCACCGCACTCTCTATCCCCTCTCACACATCATCATCATCATGCTGTCGGTCGCGATGCGACAAAGACTGCTTTAATTTCTTGACTGCCGCTCTCCATTTAGCTCTCTGCTGTGAGAGTGGTTTCATGAAAGCTGCCTGCAAAAGTGTTGAAGTGCTGCTGACTTTTGCAAGTTACCAGGAGTACTCTCTCAGGGAGCAAATAGGGGTTTCACACTGACAAGAACATGTCCAGACATGCGCAAAACTATTTTTTCCTGCAGTGGCTGGTCGGGAGATGTTGGGAGTTCCATACATCAACTGCCCTTGATGCTGCCACAGTGACATGGTTTTCTGTTCAGGGTTTGCTCAAGAACCTGTACCACAGCTCTGCAGGACAGGGGTGTCAAACTCCCTGGGGTATTGCAATACCCTCTAACACACATACACACAATAGACACTCTCCTCACAACTCTCAGCCACCCCACCCATCCTTTCCCTCCAACACACACTCACACACACTCTCTCTCCTCACAACGTTTACTCACCCCACCTACCCTCTCCCTCCAACTCTCACCCACCCCACCTCCCCTCACAACTTTCACCCACCCCACCAACCCTCTCCCTCCGACACTCACAGCCACACACACACACCACACACACTCTCCTCACAACTATCACCCACCCCACCTACCCTCTCCCTCCAACACTCACAGCCACACACACACACACACAACACACACTCTCCTCACAACTATCACCCAGCTCACACACCCTTTCCCCCCAACACTTACATTACAGCCACACACACAACACACACACTCTCCTTACAACTCTCACCCACCCCACCTACCTACCTACCCTCTCCCTCCAATATTCAGTCACACACACATCAACACACATACCCTCCTCACAACTTTCACCCACCCCACCTACACTCGCATAGTCAGTCACAGTCACACATAGCACCCACCCACCCTCCCGACAACTTTCACCCACTCCACCCACCCTGTCCCTCCAACACTCAGTCACACACACACACATGCACACACACATGCACACGCACACATGAACACACCCACACGCACACACACCCTCTGCTCGCTGGCACCCCCTGGCCCAAATGAGAAAATTGCCTCGGCTGACGACAATGTCTGATTGTATGATGCAAATGACAAATTATAGTGGTACGGCCTGGGAGTGGATGCAGTGGTCGGGACCAGGCTATGGGCGATTGGTTCGAGTGATTGATGGGCAAAATTCAAAATGCATGCTGGGTGCAAGTGGATTCGTACAAAATGCGTTTATTATTATATTCCTGCCCTGCAGGCACTGGCCGACCCCTAATTAAAATGGGGTTTTGTGGCTCTTGTCTTGTGTCGTTGATGGTCGTTGGGCTAACACTTGAAGGCCTAATGTTGCACCCACACATGGATGTGTGTTTGTCTAACCCACACTATTAATGTATTATTAATGTGAGCACAATTCACTGCCCACTAAGTCCACTTGATGGATTCAATTTTAATAGACAATCACGGCGCATTAAGTTCCGCCAACTGGTCCATATGCCTATTTTAAATGTGGATTTTTATATAACAGGTTCATATGGCTCTTCTAAATTTGGATTTTAATATATCTGCTTCATGTGCCTCTTCTAAATTTGGATTTTAATATAACTGGTTCATGTGCCTCTTCTAAATTTGGATTTTAATATAACTGGTTCATGTGCCTCTTCTAAATTTGGATTTTAATATATCTGCTTCATGTGCCTCTTCTAAATTTGGATTTTAATATAACTGGTTCATGTGCCTCTTCTAAATTTGGATTTTAATATAACTGGTTCATATGCCTCTTCTAAATTTGGATTTTACTATATGTGGTTCATGTGCCTCTTCTAACTTTGGATTCTAATATAGGAGGTTCATATGCCTCTTCTAAATTTGGATTTTAATATATGTGGTTCATATGCCTCTTCTAAATTTTGATTTTAATATAGGTGGTTCATGAGCCTCTTCTAAATTTGGATCTTACTATATTTATGTGGTCCATGTGCCTCTTCTAAATTAGGATTTTAATAATCTGGTACATAAGCCTTTTCTAAATATGGTTTTTACTATAACTGGTCCCTATACCTCTTCTAAATGTGAATTTCTATATAACGATTACTGACTGGTTTCTACGCGGCCTATTCTAAATTTGGATTTTAGTATATCTTGTTTGTATGCCTCTTCTAAATTTGGATTTTATTATAACTGGTTCTCATGCCTCTTCGAAATTTGGATTTTAATAATCTGGTCCATAGGCCTTTTCTAAATATGAATTTAAATATAACTGGTCCCTATACCTCTTCTAAATGTGAATTTCTATATAACGACTACTGACTGGTCCCTATGCCTCTTCACAATGTGGGATTTTTATTTTTAAAGCTGAATAGTCCGATGAAAGCATCACATTTTCAAAATAGGGGATTTTTAAAGCTGGTTCCTATGCTTACTGTAAATGTGGTATTTTTATATAACTGGTTTTCAAGCCTCTTCTAAACGTGGACTTTTTAAACTGGTTCTAAATTTGGATGTTTATACTTAAGGCTGAATAGATTGATTGATTGGTGGTTGCTTTATGCCGTGTCGGCAACATAGGCCATATTCACGGCGAGAAATGTTTGTTTTTGTTCAAACCATCGCTTTTACATGTAAAAGCATACAATCAAGTCCGAGAAAGCATCATATTTTGGAAATTGTATTCTTCATATCTAATTTAAATGCTTACGCACTTATTAAGCAACAATCACTAAGTCACTTTAATATAAGTGGTCACTGCCTAAAGTGTCAGAATTTTGATGGGCATTGCAAAATTATTTATTTCTGTTTGCACTTCAAATATATCAAAAGTTAGTGATTTAATTGTCGTTAAAGTTACATCAAACTAAAGTAAAATTGATCAACCTAATATAATATATTTCTCTCAGAAAATTTCAATAACTCAAAACCATCGTACCACGGAACTTTACGCAAAATAATATATATATAAATAGACGAACTTAACACACAGGAACGATAAAAACAGGACCGCTGTGCAAATATTAGGGCCTGTGTTTTTTAGTTTTTTTTATAACTTTGCTATGTTCACTGTAGGTGGCCTGGGATAGGCCTAGGGGCATAGTAAAGGCATATCGGCCTAGGGGCCTAGTATAGGCCTATGCCCCTAGTAAAGGTCCCTAGTATAGACATAGAGCGCTAGTAGTAGTAAATGCCTCGGGACCTAGTAAATGCCTAGGGGCATAGTAAAGGTCTAGCGGTCTATACCAGGCCCCTAGGCCTAGTATAGGCCTATGACCCTAGTACAGGCTTATGACCCTAGTAAAGGCTTATGGCCCTAGTATAGACATAGGGCCCTAGTAGTAGCAATGGCCTAGGGACCTAGTAAATGCCTTGCGGCTTAATAAAGGTCCCTAGTATAGACATAGAGCCCTAGTAGTAGTAAATGCCTCGGGACGTAGTAAAGGCCTAGTAAAGGCCTATGACCCTAGTACAGGCTTATGGCCCTAGGAAAGGCTTATGGCCATAGTAAAGGCTTATGCCCCTCGTATAGGGCCCTAGTACTAGTAGTAGTAGCAATGGCCTAGGGACCTAGTAAATGCCTAGGGGCTTAGTAAATGCCTAGGGGCCTATACCGGCCCCCTATGGCCCTAGTAAAGGCGAATGACCCTCGTAGTATCAATGGCCTAGGTACCTAGTAAATGCCTCGGGGCCTATACCAGCCCCCTAGGCCTAGTATAGGCATATGGCCCTAGTGAAGGCTTATGACCCTAGTGAAGGTGTATGACCCTAGTAAAGGTGTATGTCCGTAGTAAAGGCTTATGACCCTAGCATATACATAGGGCCTTAGTAGTAGCAATGGCCTAGGGACCTAATAAATGCTTAGGGGCCTAGTAAAGGCCTAGGTGAAGTAGGTCTCCAGGCTGCACTGGGTAGCCCGATCTACATGTGGTAGTCGGGCCAGCCTCAGCCACAGCCTGGGCCTCCTGTAGCCACAACCTAAATGTGAACCAGGAGCTGCACACCTGGTGGCAGTGCAGTGATTTAGGTAATGTGCCCGGTGGCGGTCAATCAATCAAGGGCTGGGCCCGTATCGGGACAGGACGATGTGAACCAGATAGACTACTGCCTTTGAACAGTCCCGCTGACTGGCCAAGCAGTGCCATGGGGATATGGGGTCAGGCTTTCTTGTGTTTTTTTTATAATTCATTTATTTAAAATTCGGTCCACGTGTGATGTGACTGCTAGGAATAGGATGATGTTGCCATACATCTCAATTGGTCGAGTATCAGCATTGTTCCAGCAGGCGTTTGTATAGATTTTGTCTCAAAAGGTGATGACTCTTTCTTCTCTTTTTTGTCCATTGTAACGATTGACACAAAACAGCACAGAAACGGTTACACTGAAAACACAAGGACATTTGCTTCAAATCAATATGTATTCTATTGGGATTATGAAATGCCATGTAAAAAAAACAAATCAGTTTATCCTGAGCAAATGCATAGGCAGATAAGCAGATAGTATGTTGATCGTTACAATGGACAAGGTTTTGTCCCATATTGCTTAGCACCTTTTGAGACGGTCTCATATACTGATACACACACACCTCTCTCTTCCCACCTCCCCATTACACACATCACTATATCACCCTCTTCACCATGTATTGATACAATGAAACACTGATATAGAAACCCCCCCCCCCTCACCCACATCATTTGTTCATCAGAGGTAGATACAATGATACACTGATATACACACACATCTCCCCACCTTCCCACACACATCATTAGTTCATTCATCCCTTTCGCCGTGTATAGATACACTGATACATAGACACTCCCCTCTTCCCCCCTCCCCACTCACACATCATTAGGTCCTCCCCCTCCCCCCCCCATCACCCCCCCCCCCATTATTTCAGCCCCCATTACCCAGCAACACACCATTTCCCGCTCAGAACACAAGCTTCCCAGTAGTTTGCACATTGTTGTTAAAGGGTGGTTTTTATTTCTGTGACAGTAGTCATGTTTTATACTGATATACAATATCACAATTCTTTTCCTCTTAAAGCTGCATAGTCCGATGAAGCATCAAATTTACAAAACCAAAATAATGATATAGATTTGACTCTACATATCTAACTTAGATATTGATGCACATATTAAGCATGTATTGCCACATAGAAAGGAACACTGAGACAAGTTGATAGAACCTGTTACTGTTGAAGCCTATGGTGTTAGACCTTTGGCGTGCTTGCCAAAAATAAGTTTGTGTGTTTGAATTTCAAATATCTCAAAACTTATCCATTTAAAATAAAAGTTACTTTAACCTGAAATAAGGTAGATTATAACGATCAATTTAATATATTTATCTCAGAAAAGAATTACCAAAACGCAAAATCATCGGACTTAAAAAAAAATGTTAAGCAAAAAACTGTTGCTTCTGGCTATGTATATTATGCAGGAAGGAGTGTGGGGACAACCTATTTACTCCTGTTTTTGTGTATATCCATTACAGGGAAATATTGAATGTACCCATTCATCATATTTTGTCCCGCCAGAAATGTGTCTGAGTGTGTGTGGGTGTGTGTCGAGGAAGGGTGGGTTGGGGGGGGGGGGTGACATTGACAACCGTCCGCAGTTCCTGATGCTCCTGTCTATTCAATGTAAATGACTCACACCCTTCAAGCATTATGAATCATAAGTGCAACGATAAAATTGAACAAATTTTCTCTGATTTTAATTGAATTTCGTATCTAAATCTGATTAGCCTGCTGGGATGGTATGCAACCCCCCCTCCTCCTTCCCCCCTCCCCACCACCACCGCCACCTCCCAATCCCTGCATGCTGAGTCATATGTAGTGCGTAGTAATGGTTCAGAAATCACAATCAGTAACTTACACAACTGATGGCATCTCAATTGTTCTATCAATATATCACCGACAGAGCGCCACTCCCCACTCCGTACTCCCCACTCCCCACTCCCCACTCCCCTTCCCCCATTTTCGATAATATGCCGAGAAATTAGCTGTTATTTTAAAATACTTGGTATTAATCACAAACCCCTCACGAGCTGTGATGCATGAGGAAGCTGGTGATCAGAAGAAGAGCAGAGATGATTAGCTTCCAGGCATTCCTTGAATAATGACTGTCGATTAAATTGCCAATTATTCATCATATAATATAATTATGTTTGTTTTCTCTTCACCTCCTCCTCTTCCAACCTCCTCCTCTTCCAACCTCCTCTTCTATCGTTCTCTCTTTCCGTACTCTTCCAAACCTCATTCTCTTTGCCTCTTCTCTCTCACTCTCTCTCCCACACTCTCTCTCTCGTCCCCTACTCTCTCCCTCTCTCGCCCCCTTATTTCTCTCTCTCTCTCCCCCGACACACTCTCTCTCCCCCACACTCGCCTCTCTCTCTCTCGCCCCTTCTCTCTCCCTCGCCCCCTTCTCTCCCCCTTCTCTCCTCCTCTCTCCCCCACACTCGCCCCTCCTCTCTATGTCTGTCTGTCTGTCTGTCTGTCTCTCTCTCTCTCTCTCTCTCTCTCTCGCCCCACTCTCCCTGTGCATCTCTCTGACTCACCCTTTCACAGCGAACCAATCCTACGGTGGCGACTCGAAACGGACGCGAACGGCCTACACCCGACACCAGGTACTGGAGTTAGAGAAGGAGTTCCATTTCAACCGCTACCTGACAAGACGACGGCGGATCGAGATCGCGCACAGTCTCTGCCTGACGGAGCGCCAGATTAAGATCTGGTTCCAGAACAGACGCATGAAGTGGAAAAAGGACCACAAACTGCCAAACACCAAAGTCAGATTATCAGACAGTAGTCGCGATAGTGGCGATCTCGGCCCGATGTCTCCCGATCACGATTGTGCTCCTCCAGGGCTGACTGAGATATCGCCAGAGCATGACGACCTGTCGGCATGATCAGGTGACACTCCGCCTAATCACCGACTCACTATGAGTATTATTATTACTAGTACTACTACTACACAGACGGCACTACAGTTGGATCCTACTACATGAGGATAGGGCGCATGCGTAGTGACACCCTCCATCCGGAATTAATATATATATAATACTATATATATATATATATTATATATATATACACATAGAGACTGAGTGAAAATGCAAGACAGTATGGATATAATATACATCCATAAGTGGTACAGTGGGGAAATCTGTGTGTGGTTAACATTATATATATATATATACAAAAGGACGATGGTTATGACTAGTACAATACTGATACTGCCTAGAACAACAATGCAATTACTACCTATCTAAAAAAGGAGTGCTCTATAGACATCACCAACATGCATTTTCTTTTCTAGTAGGCGTCTCTTCCTCCATCCGCTGTCTGATTTCAACCGGAAGTGACGTATATGGCTGGGCCTGGTAGTTGTATATTGTTAAACATGGTCTCAGCTGGGTAATATGGGGGGGGGGGGGGGCTGGGCGTGTGTGGGTGTGCATCTACATCACCAGTTCACCCCCCACCCCATGCGTCTGGGTAATAGTGTCAGGGGTGAAGTGATCGTGTAATGAGCAACTCAACTCAAACTCATTCATCCCTGTATTTGGGTAATAGCGCCTGGTTTTTTTTTGTGTTTGCGGATCAGTCTCCTGTTCTGTCTGTCTCTCATGTCTGTGTGTGTGTGTTAATCAGGGGTGATGACCACAGCACTTAAAAGGTGTGGTGTGGTGTGGTGATGTGGCTGTGGCTGGTACTGGTGGTGCAAACAACACAGATGGTAGCCACGTTGTATTGGTTATATTTGATGAGCAGCTGAAAGTGGAGAGCAGAACAGAGCAGCTCGGACTGATGATGCAACACCACCGACTCGTGAAGTGTAAACCCAAGCCTGTGCCCCTGTGGAGTTTTAGATCTCGCCACACACCTCACACACCCACACTCCTCTCACACACACATGCATACACACACATGCAGAACATCCGTGTTTCAGAGTGTGTGTATGCCTGGTCGGTTAACAGCCGTGTCCACTGACATTTCATCCTCCTTGCTGCCCGTCTGTTATGTGCTCCTGCCGGTGTCGCCGTTTAGATTCTCAGTGGGTTTAGAGTCTACGCTCAGGGTTCTGTGCATGCGTCAAAATCGAACGGCATTTCAGCGTATTCGATTAATCAACTTGGGTGACCCGAACAACTTTTTGACGCACAAATGTGATGTCATCGCTCCCAGCCATGCTTGGGTCGGGACGTGTCTTTGTCAACTCCACTCGCTGTGTTCTATTTGAATTTCTAGCAACTTGGGTGAGCAGAGTCACCCGGGTCGTGTTAATCGAATACGTGCATGCGCAGAACCCGAGTGTAGACTCTAAACCCACTGAGAATCTAAACCGCGACACCGGCCGCCCGGCCCGGCCCGGCGCGCCTCATCTCAGCCGCTCCCCTCTGTACTACTGCTCACAGGGTCCGGAAATGAGCAGCTCACGGCTCACGGCACTCAAAACTATTCAATCCTATAACTATACGTCCAGTCTTTCTATAGTTCTAAGCCCTCCGAAGTACTCTGATGGCAAAGGAGCGAAATAGAGCCTCAACTCGTCCCCTATCTCTCTCACACATTGTCTTAGTCAAGTTACTCTTGTAGAATGTGCTCTACAGTAGCGAGTTGATGAACTTTGATATATAAAATATAAAACAAAAAACACTGTTTCTGACTGCGGTATCGTGCCATCCTGTGTAATGGTTAGATACATCGATGAGATCTATTTATGTACGTGAAACTGATGGTTATTATGATGATATGACGGTGACTCTCTTTTGAGAATACTTACTAGAATGTGGACTAGGTACACCTAATAGTAATACTGAATACACGACTGCCTTATTACCAAATAAAACTCACCTACGTGACGGTCTAAGCAAACAGGTCCAGAAACAGACCAGAGCCTCGTTCATACAAGCACACCAGCAATGTGCTTCTGGAGCAAATTATTTGTCCGTAAATAAATACAAATTTGGCTCATTTCAGACTACGGCCAAATATATAAAGAAATTGGTGATCGTCCCCGCCCGCGTCTGAATAATCGTCCGCGTCTGAGTTAAAACCTTTTTTTAAATTTATTATTATTTTTTACCAAATAAGACATTAAAATGTGTCGGGCTAGCAATTTGACATCCGTAAGCTCACAGTCTGTACAAAATAGAAATATAGTTCGTATTATGTCTACATCCTTCGCCAGGAATATTAATAATAAAAACCGCCCGCTCGACCTTAATTTGTGTGATCAAAAGGACGATCACCAATTTAAATAATTTATTTGGCCTCTTTATACTTATGTTCCTTGTCCTAATGGCAATACGCCCCAAGCCAATCCGCTATTGCAATAAACATGGTCATATTTAGCCTATTAAAGTTATCTTCATTTTATAGCAATTAAATAATGCATAATGTACTCTTTTTAGCTGCCCCTCACCCTTTTTCTAAAATGAAATTACCTTGGTGTCGTAAGTAGTTTCATCCGTTTCAAGTCAGCAGTTTCCTGCCTTACATTGTACAGGGATATATGGATATATTATGGAGATATATGGATATATTATGGAGATATATTATATATATATACATATATATAAATATATATATATTATATATGTATATAATATATGTGTGTGTGTGTGCAGAGCTCTTTTCCAAAACGGATCTAAAAATTTGCAAACTCATTTTTTGATCGGTGCTTATTGCGTTTTTGAATAGAGCTCTTCATACACATACACATATTTATATATATGTATTCATATATATATATGTATATATTTATATTCAAATCGGTTTGAATTTTATATTAACGGTTGTCTTAATTGATATCCCCGTACAGTGCAAACTCCGTTAGTTAATTAGCAATTATCGATAAATTTAAATTTATTCTCACTCAGCTGCATTTATTCTAAAAACCAAAACGGATATCACGAAAGCAATATAGCTAGTGTGGGTTCTTTATAGTGTGGACTTAGGCACTCCACTCCACTCAGTGTTGTCCTAGGACAGAATTATAAATATCTTTTAGTTCATGTATACGATGTCCTTAGATGACCTGCAACCAGTGCACAGGACTTAGAGCAGTGCATTGTACAGAACGTTAGCTGTACTTATTCGCTTCCCTCTGGCTTGTATTATTGCAATGACTTATTTATGTAATGACGTAGAAATACTCTATTATTCTCCAATGGAGATGAGATGGAATATTGAGTTGGACTACTCGCCTCGTGTGTCTGTTATTATATTAAACGAAACACACACAATGACATTATATATATATATATATATATATATATATATATATAGTATAATATATATATATATATATATATATATATATAACCTTTGAAGAGTTCAGGCGCAAAACCATCTAAACGGCAATCCGAAAGGTTTATTAAAATGAAAAATTATTTATGTGAAGGTAATTTTAATTCTCACTAATTCAACTTTTCTTGTCATGAAATGGTTATGAAACAATGAGCAAAAATATAGGAATGTTATAAAAAAACCTTTTGAAGGTTTGACATTAGAGTCAAACCTTCAAAAGGTTCTTTTTTTTAAATATTCATATATTTTTGTTCATTGTTAGATTGGCGTTTATGGGGTTTTGCGCCTGAACTCCTCTATATATATATAATATATATATATATATATATATATAATATATATATATATATTTATATGTATATATATATATATATAAATATATAAATATAATATATTATATATTGTATATTATATATAATATGTATATATATATTAATATAATATATATATATATATATATATATGTTTCAGACTGAAATTTAAACGTGGGAGAGTTCATTAATTAAATTATTATATATATATATATTATATATTATATATAATATATGTATATTATATATATATATTATATAATATTTATATATATATATATATAATATATATATATGTTTCAGACTGAATATTTACCAAACGTTGCGGAAGAGTTCATGTAATTAAATTATATATATATATATATAAATATATATATATATATATATATATGTATATGTATATATATATATAAATATATATATATATATATATATATATATATATATATATATATGTTTCAGACTGAATATTTACCAAACGTTGCGGAAGAGTTCATGTAATTAAATTATATATGATTCAGGAATTTTGTTTGCAGACTTCGGACGAAAAGGTGAATGTTTCGGATTAAAAAAAAAATATTTTATTTGACGTGCGTACTGTAACCGTGTATTTTTTGTGTTGTCAGGGTTATAGCGTAAATAAATGACAGCTGGAAACAGCCATCGTGAACATGCTATATATACAGGTAGACCTATAACATTTTCTCCTTATAAGTTGTTTGCTGTTTACAGTTTTTAGACAATGTGTACATTTTTTCCATCGTGGTTGTAAACATTTTCTGATGGCAGTTAATATAATTACTTAATTGTGTGCGTACAAATGGACGTGTATCTGACCTTGAAAACCGCGAGCCCCTAATCCGAATACTACGACTGAGTCTTTGTATACAAAAGACCTGGCTGTCGTTGCCACAGTGCAGAGGAATAATTATATATTTTCAAATTTCACCCTCCTGGTCTTGAGGACCCGGGCTTCGGAACCACGCTTGGTCGGTGTGAGAATGACAATGTCTGCTTGAAAATGAATGCTGAATGTTGAGATGGGGAAGGAAACCCCCCCCCCCCAAAAAAAAACCCCAACTAATTGTGGTGTTTTGAATATCTCGTCTCTTAGGACCTACCTCCCACGCCTAATTAGAAAAGCACTCTAAAACTACCCCCACCCTCATGCTTCTTGTGGTAATATTATATTATATTTTGTCCACCCACCCCCACCTGTCTGCAAATATCGCTTTCCGCTTCTAATTATTGTGGTACACATTTTTTGCTAGATATGTCTCCGGCAAATTTGACACCAAATCAAAAATGGAAAAATCACAGAACCAACAAAAAAAAAACCGTGGGATTTTCATCTCAGCGTCTCGGTAAGCAGGGTACACATGGTTCGCTACAAAAAAGCTTCCTGTGAATTGTGAGCTGGTCTTGTGATGAAAATCTATTTGTAAGAGAGAGAAAGAGAATAAGAGAGAAATTGTGAGCAGAAAATACAAGAAGAGTGAGAGATAGAGAGGAAAAAATCCCCCCTAACCGTCCTATTTTTTCAAACTATTTATATTATTACGAGGACGATAGGTGTGATATGGTGTATCTTTATAGTGTGACTAATAAGTGGTTCCGTGGTCCGGGTGTGAACTTTATTATAACGACTGTTGCCATGGTAACCACTTGGAATTGCTCGTGTTCAGCGTAATGGCCGTGTATCGATGGTCTACATTTTATTACAATACAAAATGCTGTATCAATTGAGACATGGGGCCTGGGTATTGACAAACATAGTTTAAATAAATAAATAAATGAATAAATAAATATGGTGGTATGTTATTGAAGAAGTGTAGGTGAAATGAGCAGAATCTGCCATTCCCCTGTTGAATTGGATGCAATGCGAGGCGCCCCCTACCGAGCCCTGTCTACAACCTGTCTGTAAAAAGAAAAGCATACAAAGAAGTGACAGAGAATAGAATAGAGAAATGTGTATTTTATGATTGATTTTTTTCTCATTTTAAATAAATTGTTTTGAGACAAAGATGACACAATGGTATTCTTTGTGAATTGCTTACTTGTTGGTAGCGTATGAATGATTGTCTGTCTCCCATTCAGGGATATTATAATTATCCTCCAGCCATTTTCTTCTTCATAATTGGTATGTATATTCCAGTTCTGTGTATATTATTAATAGACACAGGAGTTCATATTGGTTACTTGGAAATCTGCTCGACATGTTTGTATACATACATAACTACATAGATATGTAACTAGATACATACATAACTACATACATACATAACTACATACATAATTACATATACAACTACATACATAACTACACACACAACTATATACACATGCATACATAACTACATACAACCATACCTACATACATAAATGCATACATACATAACTACATACATATGTAACTAGATACATGCATAACTACATACATACATAACTACACACATACCTACACACATACATAACTACATACACATAACTGCATACATACCTACACACCTATATAACTGCATACATACATGACTACATGCATATAACTACATACATAATTACATACATAACTACATATATAAGTACTTACATAACTACATAACATACATAACTCGGTACATACATAACTTCATACATACATAACTACATGATACATACATATATGCATGCATACATAACTACATACATATCTATATACATATATGCATATATATATACATGCATACATACATAACTACATACATATATAACTACATACACACATAACTAGGTACATACATACCTTCATACATACATAACTTCATAACTACATGATACATACATAATGCATGCATACGTAACTACATACATACATATAACTGCATACATAATTACATACATAACTACATATATAAGTAATTACATAACTACACACGTACATAACTAGGTACATACATATCTTCATACATACATAACTTCATAACTACATGATACATACATAATGCATGCATACATAACTACATACATATCTATATACATATATGCATAGATATACACATGCATACATATATACATACATACATACATACATAACTACATACATATACAACTTACAAGTATAAATGCTAGGGGAACATATACTTTGCTACTTCCTCCATCGGGGCATTGGCGGAGTGCCTCAGGAATTATATGACAAACAATTGGTTAGTTCTAATCCGGTTATTGTATGACCGTAGATGTTGCGAGAACATAACACCCAAACAAGATAGTCTTGGGTGTGGGCGATAAAACAGTCACAGCAATGCTAGTTGAAACCTGACTTCCAACATTTTGTCTGCGATTCCCTGACAGTGCTAATCCTGTGAAAAAAAATTAGCGGTTTTCGTGGAAATTTGCTGTCGGTGTAATATTACTAATAACCAAGGCTTGATTTCCGGCGATTTTTTTTATCGGATACCACTTTCATCCCTGAGATATGCATGCAACAACATCTACAGCCACATTGGGGGGTAACATTGATAGCGTGGACTGTAATTAGCCACACTACTGTACACAGGTGTACGCCCATCTGCCGCAAGCAAAAACGGTTTTCCAGTCGCGATATCTGGGATAGCCATATAAATAACGGCGCGGGGCGGGTGTGCGAAGTTTGTGTGTGTGTGGGGGGGGGGGGGCTGATGTGCTCCTGCTGTGCTGGGTGGTGTGTGTGTGTGCTAGGTGTCTGCTACTGCTGTGGGGGGTGTGTGTGCAAGTGTGTCGGGGGGGAGTTATGTGCTACTGCTGTGCTGGGTGGTGTGTGTGGGGGGGGGGGGGGGCTTTTTGCTGCTACTGCTGTGCTGGGTGGTTTGTGTGTGCTAGGTTACTGTTCTACTGCTGGCTGTGAGGGTCTGGGGGAGTTGTGTTACTGCTGTCCTGGGAGGTTGTTGTGGGTGTTGTGGGGGGTTATGTGTGCTGTGTGGTGTGTGTGTGTGCTGGTGTCTGCGCTACCTGTGCTGGGTGGTGCATGTGTGTCTGGGTGGGGGGGGGGGCTTATGTGCTGCTACTACTGGTGCTGGTGTGGTGGGGTGGGTGTGGGGTGTTGTTGGGGTGTGTATTGGGGGGGGGGTGGTATTGGGGGGGGGTGGGGGGGGGGGGTTTATGTTGCTACTATATGTGCTTGGGTGGTGCGTGTATGTGTGTGTGTGTGTCGGGGGGGGGGGTGTCTGTGCTACTGCTACGCTGGGTGGTGTTTGTGTGTATGTGTCGGATGGGGTGTCTGTGCTACTGCTGCGCTGGGTGGGGTGGGGTTGGGTGTCATGGGAGGGTGTGTGCTTTGTCTGCAGCCAGGTAGTGTGAGTGTAACACGTGTGTGTGTGTGGGTGGGTGTGTGGGCTCCCACGTCGTACATCACCGGGCGAAGTGGTTACAATAAGACATCCCGCAGCGCGCGTCTACGAGCTCGGCACGCGCTGGCCATAAACAAAGTCGGGGGCACCCTCCCCCTCACAAAAACACGCCACGCACACTGTCCGCGCACACACCATGGTTTAGTGCCACCACGTGGGTGCACGATTATGTGCGTGGGTTGATATTATTATATACAGTAAAACCTCTCTAACCGACCAACTCCACAGATCGACTAGTCCCCTATATCGATCACTTTATTTGGGTCCGACCAATACCGTCGTAACATTATTCTTACTCCCTAAACCGACCACCTCCCTAAATGGACCACTTAAAGATGGTCCCAACGTCGATCGATTTAGAGCGGTTTCACTCTATATAAATATATGGGTAGATATTAAATATACATTAAAACCTC